>BJBW01003763.1:0-157475 GCA_004320125.1 Scolopax mira | reverse complement strand
AATCAAATTTGCTCCAAAGCGATTGGCTCTCCAAGTTCTTACTCCTTTATCTAACTGTAATTAATATGCCTTACACAGATATGTGTCCTTTATTGTCACTTTTTACTTGGGCCAGTGTTGGTTGCTCTCTTTGCCTTCTACCTTATGGCCACCATTTGCTTGTACTGAAAAAAACAATAGATTTTTACTGTTCAGATCTGTTAATAGACTTAATGACCTTACATGAAAAGTCACTGGTTGTATGTCTAAGGTGTTTTTTCATTACCACTGACACCTGTCCTTTGCTCTAGTTTTAGAAAAAAACTGGGAAATGCCTGATCATGTTTTTTGCCCACCACCTTCCACTCCCCTTTTTCTCTGTGCTCAGGGTTTATTTTCATACCAAACCCTTTCCTTCCGGGCTGCCAGCGTCACTGGGTGAAACAGTGTCTCAAGCTATACCCCCAGAAACCCAATGTCTGCAACCTGGACCTGCACATGGCTCCTGAGAAGACGATTGACTTGTGGGGACAGAGCAAGGAGCAGCTGAGGTAAGTCCACAATAACCTTTGGTGGTTAAAACTAATGGAGCCAGAGAGTCTCAGCTTTGAGAAAGTCTAAGAAAAATGAGCATGGAAGGGAAGCTGGAAAGATTGTGTCCGTGCTGGCAGTATACAG
This sequence comes from Scolopax mira, assembly GCA_004320125.1. Lineage (NCBI taxonomy): Eukaryota > Metazoa > Chordata > Aves > Charadriiformes > Scolopacidae > Scolopax > Scolopax mira. The sequence continues at coordinate 156,818 of BJBW01003763.1, read as the reverse complement.
GTGGCATCAGACATGCCAAGTTAAAGATGGACTTTCCATGTCTTGATGTGCATCCTTGTTAGTTCTCTGCTTTATCACTCACAGTGGGATTTTCTAGTAGCAAATTATTCCAAAGCTATCAGTCAAATATCAAGTAGTGACCCCGGCTGATAATGGTGCTTGGAAGCTTGCTAAGCTTAGCAAGAAGTGGAACCGTGAGGTTCCTCCAGACCTTGGTTTCCCTGAGGCAAAAGGGATCCTTTCCAAACACCCTCTCATGTGAGCTCTTCTTCCCAGTCAGCTGCTGGATGTAGGATACTGTAATTGAAAAGCTGTTATCTGCAGGGACCTTTTTAACTTCACAAGCCAGCTAGTTTCTCTGGTTTTATTTTCCAAAGTATTTCTTTGTTTTGTTGTTTTTTTTTTTTAATTTTTTTTCCATTCAGTCTGAGATAGTGAAAATACCATTTTCATTTTAATCCTGTTTAGTCTGAAATATTCCCCACAGGTTCAGAGTTCTGCGGCTGATGCAGCTGCCTTTCCTCTACCTGACTTGGAAGCTAATGGAGAATTTTTCCAAGTTTGGAAACTTGTAAAGCTAATGTTTTAAAGGTGCTTTTTTTTTTTTTTTTTTAAGCCACCTGTAAAATTACAAACAAGATGGATGCTGTTTGCAGTGTACAATCTTTCAGTTGGTTGGGTATTTATCATTACCTTGTTGATTTCACCGCTCATTTTTCATGGTATCATCTACAAGATACAGAATGGCAAAAGCAAGATTTGGACTTCTAAGTATTTACACCTAGGAGAGAAGTTATGCCCCCACTTGTGTTTTCCAGACTCAGTCAGAATTAGTTGCAGAAATTCAGACACCTTTTTTGTGCTTCATCAAGGATGAAAAATTGTTATTTGAAAGTATTGTGCGTTGTGCCCTACAGCTGAATAAAGTGGGGTGCTGTTCCAGCTTGACAGGCCTTTCCCAGCAGCACCTGCGTGCACAGAGAATGATCAGAACAGAGGTTAATTTGCAGCTGAATCCAGTTCAGTTGACAATAGTGTTTGGAAGAGTGATGGCTGGCAGAAACACTGGCAGTTTATTAAGTACTTGCCTGAGTCTTCAAGTGAGCAAACTGCTGTATTTGTGCTTTTGCCTTGGAGACAGCAGATCAAACTAGCCAACTTGTCTAGTGTCTGGAGTAAGAGCCTTTCAGGGAGAGGAGAAACGGAGTGCTGAACTAAAAATACGTCTGCTGCTAAGATTGGACACAACTTTAATGCTTTTTAAAGCCATCAGGAAGATGCACAAATATGCTTGGGTCATGGTTTATCTGCTCTTTTCAGGATGCAGGAATCACAAGGTAGGGAGATTCTATACAGTTCCTAGAAATATATGCTATGCTCCCCTCACAAAGGGGAGTTGGGGTATTTTGTTTAGTGCTGTGGACAATTAAAAGCATAAAAGGGAGTAAAGCATCCCTACAAGGGAGATATATCCTTGCATATAAAGAAAAGGTTGCGGGGAATTTATAGATGCAGTCATTTACTAGTGAATAAAGAAAAAAAGGAACTTCAGACCAAAGCCCTCCTGCTCTTCAGTCTTGTTCTCTTTCTAACATAATTATGCCAGGAGTTTTCTGTCCTTTCTTGTAGGAGCACCTGCTGCTACAGCTCTAGGAACGAATTGTTTCCAGATACATAACACTCAGCCTTTCCTCTCCTTAGCAATCACATGTGAAATCACATGCAAAACACTCAGTTCTGGGAGTAAGGACCTACCAAGCATAATGAACTTCTGCTGTGTAAACGCTCCAGCACTGTAGTGAAAGAAGAAGGGCACTTTTAAAAAGCACATGCTAAAAATGTTTTATCATGGACACGAAATGTGGTGATTTGAAAGATGTAGAAGAAGTAGTTCAGGGCTTTACCTTTTCTAAATGCTGTGTTACCTGCCTGTAGGCTCCATAAATTGGACCAAGCAGCATGCATTTGACAGTTACTGTGTTGCTGCATTATGGTAATTGCAGTCCTTACTAAACCATGACAAAGATGAAAACTGGAAAGATTACTTTCTTCCCATACTCAGTGTCAATGAAAAATTCCTAAAGGTACAGAAACTGGCCTTTCCTGTTCCAGGTTTACTTAGGAGCTATGAGTAGGGTTGAGGTGAAGAGCAGAATCAGGCTGTGTATCCAGGTAGAAATGCACATTAAATGCAGGTGCTTTGCTGAGACTTGACCATGGCAGCACATATATGAATCCTGCTTTGTAAAAGACAACATGTCTTACTGAACTAATGAGACTATAAATGAGAGAAAACCATTTGGTGTTACTGGTTATCATCATGTTGTTCTGAGTACCTTTCCCTTTTCTTTCTTTCTTTACCATAACACATGAAGTAGCTTGAGGAAATAAGCTGAAATTTGCTGGAATAAGTGGACTAGAAGATAGATGTGTACCTTCCTTTTTGTATTTGTCACTATCTGATTCACTATAGTAATACTCTTTGTAAATTTTTAAGAACTTTTCTGTAAGCCATAGTAAAAACCCTAGCCTGAGGTTTCTTCCTGCCTTCAGCCCCTTCAAGTAAGAATGTTAAATTGATGTGTGGCCTCAGATCCCCAAGTCCCTCTGCATTAAGGTTGTCACTTGAGAAGAACAGTTTCTTGTCCTGCATAGCAGTGTGGGTAGGAAATATATGCCATCTAGAACTTCTTGACATCACAAGAAGCACATGGTTATAGCTAAAGCGGTCTTGCTTCTTGCTGAACATTGAGTCAGACCATCCTAAGGACTTCTAGTGAAAGTACCAAGCAGTAGAACTAATGGTATTTTGCAGTATTACACAGTTTGATGTGCTTCACTGTCAGGCAAAGCTTTTTCCTTTCCATTTTCCATTAATTCCCTAGAATACTTTTTCCTTCTGTTCGCAGCTTTTAGATCTTAACAGATTTTGCTCTTTCAGGTGCTCAAATAGCATGTGCTTAATTCTGACTTGTAAATCTGCACCAGTTCATTGTGTTGTCTCCATCTGATAACGTATTATGTACCATGTTGCAAATATGGTACATATTGCAACCAGCTTTCAAACTCTCCATCGGTTGGCAGTAGGCCCTCTATAGCTTGCACAGATAGCATGAACTGAATTTGCAAGGTCTTTGGAGGAAAAAAAAATAATGGCACTGAAAATAAAAGTTTAGCATTGATGGTTTTAATAGGCTGTTACACGGATGAGTGAATTTCATTACTGCACTACCAGAAACCCCCTCAGAAATTAACACGTGCTATTTCTTTCCATTTTGCCTTTGCAGAAGAAAAGGTTCCAGTAAACGGGAGCCCAGAAGCTTATTGGAGAAGCTGCGCTGGGTGACCCTGGGTTACCATTATAATTGGGATACTAAGGTATTGAAATTAAATTCTTCTCTGTTTTTCATAGCTGTAAGCACTCAGAATGGCAGACAGGAGGATATCATGGAATAAAATGCTTATGATCCTACAAAACAGTATTGAGGAAAGGCTCTAACATGCTCGTAAGACCATTTTAATCTGTGTTAGTTTACTGTGAAGGATTTAAGGGCCATATTCCATTGATGCATTTTTTCCTTTGAAAGGTAACGTGGTAGCATATACTCAGCTCTAAACCTGCAGCTCTGTTCCAGGGTAAGTGAGCATTTTTACGCTACCACATGGATGGTCACAAAGGTGTCATTAACTACGTAGGGTGAGAATGACCTTGGTGCTTGAAGACAGCTACTTCTAAGATACTGATCTTTTGAGAGGTGAAGGAGAGCAGGAAAGGACTGATGACTCTGAACTTAAGAGTCTGAACCAGTTTAGTATAGCCTCACCAACTAATAATTGTTCTGGGGCTCCTGACCCATTGTGGGTCACATCAACTTTTTCATAGGACTGAGTCAGATGGAGGCTGACAAAGGAGTGAATATGCAGTCTTACCAGTATACTGCAGATACTTAACCAAATCTGCTTGCAGACTTATATTTACCAAGTCAGCCTATTATTGTGTGGCCTTAATAAAAGCTTGGTTATTCCCTTCCAGTCCTCTCAGAATCACTCATGGGAGAGACAAAAAGTAGGTTTGCAATTGATTCGTGATTGTCTTCAAAGAAGGAACAAAGATGCTTGTTTCAGAGCTCTGTCGATGAGATACAGAACTTTCTATTGACAGCTTTAGATAGTGACCAAGTAGATCCTCAGGATGTTGGTACTAACCATAGATATTAATCTTACTGACTTCAAGTTTGCCATCCAGATATGATTAAGTCCGCGATTAGTTAATCTCTGGCAGTCTCAGCATAGGTCCAGAATTAAATGATGAGTAAACTTGCTGTAGTTCTGCCTATCTTGTAGTCATTTTCTTGGCGAACATGATGTCTTTCTCCATGACTACCAGCCAAACTTTTGAGTTCTCATTCAATGTTTTTGATTGTATTTGCTGCTCTGATGTTCTGGGTGTGGTTTTTTTTCCCGTTCTCCTTCCTCCAGAAGTACTCAGCAAATCACCACACTCCTTTCCCCTCAGACCTTGCATTTCTGTCAGAACAAGTGGCCGCAGCCTGTGGGTTCCGGGGTTTTCAAGCCCAAGCAGGGATCTTGAACTATTATCATTTTGACTCTTCACTGGGAATTCATGTGGATGAGTCTGAACTAGACCATTCTCGGCCCCTTTTATCATTCAGGTGAGTCAAGGAAAGCACATGAGTGTTGTGGAGGGATTGGTGGTTTTTTTTTCTGTAGGAAGTTGGTATGATGTAGTCTGCTAATTGGCTATATAATCTTCACCCTCTGATCTTGAAAAATAAGAAGCTGTAGCTCAAGGGCATGGGTTTTCTTTGAAGCATTTCTTGAATAGCATGGATGTGGTGCCTGGAGTGGAAGAGCTATTTGTGCCAAGCAAAGAAGCAGCAGAGTGGCAATTGGGTACTAGCGGGCAAGGATGAAATACCTCAGCAGAGCTTCAGACCTGGCAGGGCAATTGCTCAAAGCGTGCTTACCTTGAACCAGGCCTCTTAGTCCATTTTCCATGTTCTCATTGTAAAGCTGTTACTAGGCATCCATCTGGTCTTCTTGTTTGTTTGTTTGTTGGGGTTTTTTTTGTTTGTGGTGGTTTTTTTATTTTTAAATAAAGGGATTTAGCTGCTAATATTTTCTTACTGTACATAGAATTGTTCTCTACCTGACATAGAATTGTTCTCTACCTGAATCTATTTTCTCTTCTCTCTCCATCCTCATACCATCTCTAGTTTTGGGCAGTCCTCGATATTTTTGCTTGGGGGCCTGAAGCGGGAGGAGGCCCCAACAGCGATGTTCATGCACAGTGGAGATATCATGGTGATGTCTGGCTTCAGCCGGCTGCTGTACCATGCTGTCCCCCGGGTCTTCCCCAACCCTGAAGGGACAGCTTTGCCTTCATGCCTGGACCAAGCACTTTCTTCAGCACTTCCTGTTGGCTCGGTCATTGAGCAGAGCTCTGATGAGGATTGGCAGGTCTGTGCCAAGTACTTGCAGTCTTCTCGCATTAACATGACTATTCGGCAGGTGTTGGCTGAGGGTCAGAAATTTCCAGAAGAATCTAGGACAAACGGAGAGGGCCAAGCACCCTCTGAAGACAGTCACCATCAGGAGAAGAGCAGAGCCAAGAGACATAAAGCAAGTACGGACAGCTGAGACCAGGAGAACATGCTGACATGAACTGGACAGGCAGCCTCCATATGGAATTTGGAACTAATGTAATCATGCTAGAAGTCACTTGTCCATATTGAGACATAAATAATAAACTTCTACAGAATAAATGTCGTCCTTCTTGCTGTAAGAAAGAGGTTGGGGAGAAAAAGTATTTCAGTGGAAAAGGAAAGCTCCTCTGGGACTCAGGAGATGAGCTCCTGAGTTGCAGATATTTTTCTGGACTAGGTTCCCTTTACAGTACCTGTATGGCAGGGAATTTCAAGCTTGGTTCAGTGATGTTCATAAAGCATTTTGCAATCAGTGGGTAGAAAGTGCTAGCAAAAGATACATAATTGTTGTGTGTTAAAGAATCCTCTGGGGCTTGTAACAAGCATGAGAATAGGCTGCTGTGGGTGAGACCTTCTTGCAGCATTTCCAAGAGAATTACCTCTACAGCAAAAGTTAGTTCATTGATCAGAAACGATCAGTTCCCTCAAGCTGTAACCCTGCTGTAGTCCTGTGCCCTCTTTTTGCCTGCTTGCACCCCCTCAGCTGCAGCAGAAACTGCTTTTATGAGCAGAACTGGGCTCTTCTTATGTTTGCACACCTCAGAGTTTTGAAAAAAACAACTGGGGGCAGTATCTACTGAGAGTATCTCATAGCTCCCAGCTGGGTCTCCTCACAACCATAAGTGTGTGACTGAGCCCTATATCCCCATTCTTTCAAAACTGCCCCCCCTTAAATGCCTGCAGATTATGGTCCTCCAGTCTCAAGCTACCATCTTTAAGGAGCAGAATGACTTGCAAGTAGAACCAATGAAGTTGTAAATTAAGTACCTAAAAAATTAATCAGTGACTATCTCTGTCACATAAAGATAAATGCATTGAAACAAAGAAAAGCATTAGCTTTTGTGCCAGTTCTCTTTAAGACTCAAATCTTCCTAACTGCTTTGTAATGCAATTTTAATTGTTGAGAGTGGAATGCACTGTCCCTGGGGTATTTTGTTGCACTTTCCCAATGAATAAACTTACTCAGTTTTTAAATTAAAGATCTCTATCAGTTTTGAGCTGGCTTTTTCTATTCTGTTCTTTCTTTCCCTTCCGTGTATTGTTAGTGCTGCTGCATCCCGTGTGCTGTTCCCTCCAGGCTCCTTTTGGCTCTGCTGCCTCTGCCATCTGCCGGCTCGGCTCGGGTGGAGGAGCCCCGTGTCCCTCTGCAGGGCTGCTTTGCTTATGGGCAGCTTGGGGCTTGTTGGGCAGTTTCAGAGAGGTGTTGCTTGCAGTAGCAAAAGTCCAATTCAATATGTACTTGGCAGCTTTTCCTCACGGGGAAAGTGTGTCTGCTCTGCTTATTTCATAGCAGGTGAATGTGTGTTTAATTCCTTATACAATGCTGTAAAGACCTCCAGTAATTTAATTTCTAAAACAATTGGATGTGGGTTTTAATATCTTATTCTATGCCAGAAATGTGTCCTTTCTGTATCCTAGGCCTGATGTATTTACAGCTGAGCCCTGGGAGAGTGAATACTATTATGCAGAGAGGTTACAACATGACCAGAAAAGAAAGTTGACTGAGTAAGTCTCAGAAACCAGCAAAGCTCCCTTAGTGGCACCTGAAGGTGAGGAAGGGGAGAGCAATATTTGTTCCCCTACAGAGCTCTCAGGCTGGGCCATTGCACCTCATCCGTTTAGGTTTGGGATGACACAACAGCATTTTTCCTAACTCCAATCAAATTTTCATATCTAAAGGTCTGACAAATATTTTTTTTTGGTGTTGATATAGGTGCAAGCTGAGATAATCTCTGTAGCTTTAATTCCTCTGAAGGATTAAAATTGTGTCCAAGGCCAAAAGCACAAAATTGCATCAGTGGCACAGGCAGCAGTCTTCTAGGATGTCCTGCTGCGCACAGCTGAAGGAAGGGAAAGAAGAGGTCATCTGGACCAATTCTGTGAGAAAATTAATGTAATGAGCTGATTACAGGAAGATAATCATGTTTAATTCAAGGCCACCTGGAAATGAAGCGTGTTGTTTACCACACATATTCTGTTCATCATGTGATCTATAGATAAAGCTAAAATCTAACAGAGTTTAAACAATTACTATTTTTATATAATCACGAATAAAGGGAAAATAAGATCTCCAGTTAAATCAGAATCAAAGCAGGGTGGGATGAATACTGGAAGCAGAAAAGGAAACTGCCTGTACAAACTTTTAATTCTCAGCCCTCTTGAGAATACTGTGCTAGAAAAGTTCACTGTTCAAAACCGAGCTGCTGGAAGGTACCCAAAGCAGATTTACTGCATGCCCTCTGTGTGCCAACTGGGCAGGAACTCACGGGCAAGGCAGTCCCTAGAGCTCTGCCTGCTGCCGGAATGATCTGAAGTATTTTTCCTTTCTTGGAGAGTTCGTTGACATTTTTTCATCACTGTTGTACACCACGTATTTCTATAGATAGCAGTAAGGTGCACCTTAGCTCCTCGGTTTATGCTACATGCTCTGCTGAGCTCGCAGGTAGGGATCACCCAGATGGCAGCACAGTATCTCACTGCCATGGCTACAGGCCCAGGTGGAAGCCAGCAGGCATCTTACGGAGTGCAGACAGGAGCTGGGATCTGCCTTCCTCTATTCATACAAGTCATTCTCATTCTTTGCATCACACCTGAAGCAGGATAAATTTAACATGGAAAAGAGACTTGTCAGTGATAAGACTTGTCTTCTGCTTAATTTGGATGCAAAATGAATGGATCTATAATCCAGCGTGCTCTAACCATATTCTAGTTCTGATGAAATCATAAAACTTGCCTGGGTCTGAACACATTACCTTAACAAGTTAACAGAAGTACATGGACTGCAGAAATTAACGATCCAGAAAAATAAGTTGCTGGAGGCCTCAAAAGACCCATATATAAAAGGCAGAGTTTGGTTTCACTGTCTTTGTAACTATCCTTCAAATAATTGAAGTCTACAATGAGACTCATCCCTCCTGCTCCCCCCACCCAGTCTCCTCTGTGACACATAAAAGGACCTCAGGACCCACATTTCGTCAGAGATGATGTGCCCTGGGCCCCTGACTTTCCTTACAACCCTCTTCAGCACCTTTGCCTATTTCAGATGGTACCCCACTCTCTCTGCTAGTGCTGCTGTCTGTTACAAACAGGATGCCAACAACAAATGGACTACTGGATCCTAAGTCTGCTAGATCCATCAAATCCACTTAAACCCACTGGCTCTTATGCTGTGGAGGTTTTTTTACAATTAAATAATTTTTTTCTCCCATCTACAATAAAACAAAAGCAGTAGTTATGTGGGGTGCAGAATGAATGTACTGTGGTTCCCTATGGATTTATATTCCTGAAAAATTGTGAGCTCTCACTGGAGCTTTTGTCCAGCTGAGCATTTTTCCTCATGAGATGTGTCTCCAGTGTTTAATACATACAGAGTGAACCCTTTTCCTGAATCAGGGTGTTTATAGGGTCCCTCTCCTCTTGCTGGCTCTTTACTAAACCTGCAGGAACTTAATTAGCTGTAAAATTTATGTCATTTATCAAATTTAATTGAAATAAACCAACAGGTTCCACAGTTACTGGACAGGAATATGAGGATACACAGAATTTAACGCATGCACTAACCACAAGAACATAAGCTGTATTCCCTTAGGATGCCAGGCTCAAAAGCCTGCTTAGATGCTGTTAATGCAGACGTGTATGGACTTTTATAGCAGGTCCTGCTCTGAGGGGTTTTGCTTTTGGAGTCCTGGTTGAGAAAAGAACCATCTGGACTCTCAGAGTAATTTTAGCCCAGTGAGCATCATCCCCATCCGGTTCCTGCTATTTTAAGTGTATGACCCCTCTTAGGAGGAGCTGACTATGCACTGAGACTCTGAAGAGGTTAATCAGCTAAATGCTTATCTCCCCAAGATGGTAAATAAGTGTCTGGAGTACAACAGGGAGCCAGATCTGATTTTTATTCACAGCTAGGGCTTGTATTCAGATAGGCATCATCAAAGATATCTACCACTTCCACTACACTGGGGGAGGAGGAAGGGACAAAGTCTGGAAAAGCCAGCAGTAGCTCCCCCTCTCTGCAGAATAGAGGAGATGTTTATTCCTTTGGACAGTGCAAGTTTTAACCTTGTGGAGGCACTTCCTATCTCATTTTCACCAAGTCAGTAGGGACTATTCTGTCTCTTCCCTTTTCCTGGGGTGCTGTTGAGTGTCCTCTTCCACAAAGTCCCCACATGTAGTGAATTCTCCCCTTGCTCCTCTGTGTAACCTTTCCCTTTTTTTTGTGTCTCTAATCTCACATCTTCGCTCAGAGGTTGTGCCCTCCCCACCACACTCCATGCTTATTTCCTTACCTCAAGTGCTTGGTGCTGCTGGCTCGGCTGAAGTGGATCACTTGCCCTCAAAACAGCTTTTGTAATCTATGTCATGATCTCAAAGCTCTTCTAAAAGGTTGGTCAGGACCACGGAAGCTCAGCAGCAAAGCCAATTTATACCAAAAATGTGGAGAAACTGAAAGAGAAATAATATAAGGTGGAACTCGTATTTACATGTAGATGTGGCACTTCAGGACATGGTTTTAGTGGTGGACTTGGCTGTGTTAAGTTTACAGTTGGACCTGATGATTTTAAAGGTCTTGTCTGCAATAAACGACACTATGATTCTATGAGGTACAACAAAACGCTCTCTAAATATTGTTTAAACTATGTACAGAGAATAAAAAGTGAGTCAGCCTGGAAGACACGCTGCCTCTTTTATCTCTGATGTAGGGAAGTCAGCACTTTACATTAGCTTTTAGCTTCCTTCTAGGTGAATTTAAAACTCATTCTGTATTTACCGAGGAAGGCCAGAAGAATCAATAAAGGCCTTGGCTTTCTAGAGGTGATCATCTCACCAATCATTTCTGTCTCTGTTCTGCGCTAAGGGCTTAGATAAGAAGGTTTTGTTTTTGTTTTCTTTCTCCTTAATGGATAGGTTTCTTAATTAGGATGGGGGAAAAATGACTGCAATTTTGCTGTGGCAAATTAAAACCAAAATGAGATAGCAAAGAGCAGGGTTTGGAGGGGGGCGCGCAATCAGAGACAGCTATTGATTTTGAAATGATGGAGGAGCCAAAGGAGAGCACACAGCCTGGAAAAGAGACTCATCTTTCAAAGCACTGTTCTTGCTTAAAAACAATCAGTACAGGCAGAGGTGTTCGTTGTTGCTGAAGCTTCGGAGTTAGCTTTGTCTCCAGACAGAATTTAAATTTTGGAAAGACTGGCTGGTTCATAAGGGGATGATTCTTTAGGCAAATCTTGAGACTTTGGAGCTAGGACTCATGGGATGGAGCTGAACAAAAGAAAACTTGAGTGGAGCATCAAGAATTTTGGCAGCAAAATAATGTCCGGAAATAGTTTCTTCCAAGGATGAAGAAAAAGTGTCGCTGCTCACAGCCAAGGCAGGCAGAGAGAAAGGAACAAACCCTGAGCTGAACATGGGATGAATGCCAGGATCTAACACCCTTCTCACTCCCAGTTGTTGCATAGCACATCCCATCTTTTCTAGAACAAAGAAAACTGATCTGGCATTGTCTTACTTTGTCCCAGTGGCTGAGATCAAGCTCAGGTACAGTGTTCTGCCACTTTTGTGGCATTTGTGCATACATTGGCCTTTTCTCCCTTGACTTTTCATAAAGCATTCCTCCAAGATTGAAGTCAGATGTTAGTCTGACCTCCTGTCAACTACAGCCAGCACCTGGAAAGACTGTCAGAGAACAGCACCAGGCTTGTAATGACTGGTTTGAATTTGTTGGGTTGGTCTCATTGCTATGATGAAACAAACACTTGCAAAAGTGTTGATTTTCATGTGTCTATGACAAGGAGTCGGGAAGATTTTAGCCGCACTGCTGCAAATAGTCTGCAGCCATTCTAAACCCAGCTGAATGGTGTGCACAAATAAGTCCCTTTTCAGCCCAAAATGATGAAAATATGCCACAGATCCTTTTAAAGCAAGGGGTTTGTTCCACCGTGTAGGAGACTTGACTTCTATTCTCCACACTGACATTGCTCCATCAAATCCTAATCACAATGCTGGTGACAAAATGGCATCTCTTTTGTTCCCCATAGGGCTGGCAGTCTGTAGGAGATAGCATGTCCACAGACCATTCACCCACCCTGGCTCTTCCTCTTGCCTCCAAGCAGTGCTAGAACAAGTGCAACAAAAATCTGTCCTTTCCTTGCCACCTCCTCCACCTTTGTAGCTGAGATGCTGCTTTGCCAGCTGTTCCTTGCCTGAATCCCAACTGTAGGCAACACACATAATTAGTTGTCAGAGGAAACTCTTCATCCCCCCCTAACACTCCATCCTCATTTGAGCACACCTCTCCAACAACTGCTTCTGCAGCTGCTCCTGACATTGACAGCTGCTGGTGGATGTCAAACACAAATGTAGGGACATGATCTCCTCCAAGCCCTTCCTGGCCCATTGTTGTGACTGTGGTCCAGGAGAGATGCGAGTTTGGCACACTGTTTTGATGCTTCAGCATTTACCTGGGCTGAAAGTGGAACCAGTCTGCAAACATCTCCTGGCTTCAACAGGGGTGTTATACAGCAAGACAAGCCTTGCATAGTCTTATTACTACCCTTTTCTACTCCACTAGCACTTCATCACAAGGGAAAAGTTAAAGGAAAGAAGGATCCCAGGTGAGGAAGCATAAAGAAGCAAAGATACGGTATGCTCTTTCTGGACCCTGTGGCCTACTCACCCTGTAGCTGCAGCACAGCAGGCATCACTGCACAACATTCTGGAACAGCAGAGGCAGCTCAGTGCTGAAGGCTGCAGTCCCTGCCTCCACAGATCTTTAATACTTCCTTTCCCTGGAATTCCCACAGGAAACACTGGTTTTTCAGGTGGCATGGAACTTGCTGAGAAGCCACGGGTCCCATGTGGAGAGTAAGTGTGCAGGTCCTCGGTGTTTAATTCATTGAATATTATTTTCTGCAACAGAAAAGTGGGAGAGAGAGAAATGTTAGTCACATACTTGTTTAATTGGGCTCTAATAGCCAAGGTCAGTGCTCAGCCAAGAATAGATAGCTGAAGCCTCCCATGATGTATTTTTGTGACAAGACATTCATAGTGCACAGACTGATCTATTATCAGTTTTCACTATGAAAAATTTAACTATCATCTCCTGGAATATGTTCAAATCTATTTTGCATCATTTCCTTGCTTTTTCATTTAAAAATATCTTTCCATTGAGACCTCATGACCGTGCAAATTAGCAAGTCTCTGCCGCATGGAGAGATTGCTTCACCTCTTCTGAAGTACAGCCATTTGTTCTTTTGCAGGCCTTCTACAAGATGACAATACCTGTTTGTCAGTGTCTAGCATGATTTTCTATGCCTTAAACAAAAAGCCTAAGAGGGAAAAGATGAGTACTTAAGGGAGGATGCTGCAATGGGCACATCGCTGAGGAGGAGCACCAGACTTTTGCCTCGAGCTGTGTTCTGTATGTCCACAATGTTCCAGCACAGCAGAATTGACATGTGACCTATCTGCACCTGCCTACAGAGAGACCTCTTGGGTCCCTCTTAGCACTTTAGTCTACAGGAGCAGCGTAACCATCTACTTGGTTTGTTCTTTCTGGGTTTTGCATATGGGTCTGTTCAAGATGCATCCATGTTCCTCCCCAAACCATGCATTTCCAAATATTTTAGGCCACAAAGTCTTTCCCTCTCCAAGTTTTCCCCCTAGACCACAAAGCAACCATCTCCCAAACCCTAACTGAGAGCACAGGAGAGATATTTATGGCTTCACAGACCACTGAGCACTAAACCTAGAGAGCTGATGAAAGAAATAAAACCTCTGAGGATGAAAGGAGTAAGGTCTCTGAGGAACACACCTTAGCTCCTGTGCTTCCTGAAAGATGTAGCTGTACCTTCTTTGCAAGGGGCTATAGGACAGGACACAATCTCATCCAGCTGAGCAAGAACTGAAAACATACTCCATGTGGGCACTAATAGCAAGCACAAATACATTAGGTGCAAGTTCTTATGTTCTAGTGCACCATTTGCCTTCTGTCCTTCTGTCCTTGCAGTACCTGGCACTGGTGAGCTCCAAGCTGCTGGTGCTGCTAGGGTTGAAGTTGTTCACTGTAATGCTCCCTTAGAGCACCTCTCTTGCAGCGTGGGTGCAAGGTCCTCCAAAGGACTGCTCTCTGCACATGCACAGTAGGTACCTAAGGTACTGACAACTGGTTCAGACCACACTGCTCCTGAAGACACTGTGGGGACATAGAGTGTCCATAAAGAAAGAACCATAATTTGTCATTGTAATGCCAACCATAGCCTTTCTGTCTTTGCACTGCAGCAGCCACCAGTGTAGAAGGTTCTGAGCCAGCAGCCCCCTTCTGCTGATGGAGCGGACAGAAAACACCCCCATATCCCAGTGGCTACCAGCCTCCCAGTCTGGAGAGGGGGAAGCACGGTCCTCAGCCATTCTCAAAAGAGGGAGAGTGAGTTTGGGGCTTTTAGAACATTTATTGCCTGGGAGCCTGGCATCTGGCAGGGAGAGGAGATTGCAGTCGCCATGGTAATTCTTCACCTCATTTAACTGCAAAGTAACCTCTGGTGTCGTTCCATGCAGCCCTTCCCAGCACGGGCAGCAAGCGGCCCCTGCATCCACACACACAGCAACCCCCTCTGCACAGCCCACACACACAGCAACCCCCTCTGCACAGCCCACACACACTCTGCAGCCCCTGCTGGGGAACACCCTTGCCCACACATGACACACAACATGTGTGTATTGAGCAAACACAAATTCCCTCAGGTCTGTCTTTCCTCCTATCACCTATGCCTCTACATAACCAGCCAGGCTCACAGTCCCTGCTCCTACAGCTATAGGTTCCTCTGCTGCACAGCCATAAGGCATAAAGCTGCTTTAGAAGCACAAGATCAACGCACGCTCACCCATCTGCCAAAACATGCACCCACCCTGTCTCCCCCAGCCTTGCCACAACACCTGCCCACAGCTCTTGTAGGGTTTATTCTTGGATGCATTTTGTTTTCATGCTGTGGCATGAATGAGGAATAAATTCAGCTCTGTCTCATTCTCTCATTCATTTTCCTCTGCTTCTGCCTCTGAGGAAAAAACGTCCCCGAGAAGCAGATCTATAAGGAGAAGGCTGCGTGCCTCTCTGCAGTGCCAACTCATGGAAACCTGGTGGTCAGGTCATTTGGTGCTCCTGACTGGACCCTGTTGCTCACATTTCTTGGCAGGTAACTATAGGAAATCAATCTCAATTCCGTTTCTCCTCAAAGCATCTTGTGGATCCCTGCAGGAGGGCTCAGTTCCCTGCTGACAGCAAGGAAACAGAAGTCCAGAACAGCAGTGACTGATTTTATAGCACAGCAGGAGCATGGTAGATAGGAGCCATGAGCTGAGTCCATAACTCCTCTGCTACACAACAGCCAGGTATCACCCCATATCAAAAGATGAAACTCAACTCCCCCTTACACAGCTTGGGAACCTCTCCCAAGATACCACTGTCACATCAGCTTCCCTCAGCTCTTTCAGAAGGTGCTGGTATGATTAGAGCTTGCGTAGTGTTACTAGGGTGGGCACAGACCTGTCCTCAGCCATGCTAGGTGGCAAGTAGAAACTCCTCAGCCATATGTACATGACAGCTCCAGCCCACAGGAGCCAGGAAGCATAGACTTGGTGGAGCCTCAAGTTCCCATGCTGCATGGTGCAAGGGTCCTTTTCTGCCTTGTGCTATGGTGAGTTTTAACAAGCACGTAGCAAAGGCAGACAGTTAGGGATGCCCATATTGTGAGGGTGATACTCACACGACTCTAATGGGGTCGCTAACAACTAAGTCACACTTGTTACTTGCATGCTCTATACATGTAGCCTACAAAATGCTCCGAGAAGTACTTCAGGCAAAATGAAAGCTGGCAGTGATGCCTGCCCATATTGTTTTAGAGCCACCCTCCTCTTTGTAAACCTTTCAAGGTTGCTGACTTTAGCTCTCTTTCTCTTGAAGTCCCCTATCCCTCCTAGAAAACACCTCTACATCACCATCCTCAAGCCCGATCACCTTATGATCCAGATAATACAAACAGTCATTTGATTTACATCTGTGAGGATGTTCCCCACCTGGCTGCCCAGCATCTCTGGGCAAGGCAGTCCCAGTTCTCCCAGGACTGGTCAGGGTTGCATATCTCATTCTCCCCCATCTCCAGAAGTGATAGAGCACCTGCACGTGGCAATTCAGCTTTCCACCCCTGCTTCCCTCTCTCACTACCATCATTGCTCCCTGCACACCTGGCTGTGGCTGAGCTCAGGTACCTCTGGAGGCAGAGGCCCTGCTTTCAGGCCTGCACAGGAGGTGGGACGCAGGCAGAGTCCACGCTGTTTGCAGAGCCCACAGCCAACCCAGCTGGGGTTGCTCCAGCCTGGAGAAAGACACCTAATGCCTGAGCACACACTTCCCTCTTATGGCCATGCCTGATACAGCAGCTCCTCAGGCCTGCAGCATCCTCACTGGAGTGAATATTGACATTTCCCATAGTTGCCTCTTACACTTGCCGGGCACAGATGGCTCTCCCCTTGTGGGGGCAAGCACAGAGCCTGCCTTGTTTGCCTGATGCTGATCAGCAGCGTGAGGGGGAAGGACAACCCGAGTGCTCGATACATGTCCTGCTGCGGCATCGCGCTCTCTCTCAGAGGGAAGCCTGAGTGTCCACCCCTGGTCCTGCAGCAGATTTCCCCTATAATAGGGCACAGCCTCTAACATCTTTCCTCAAGTTAAGCTTAGCTTTTACTTATTTTGATTTTGAAGAGAAAGTTTTTAACTACCTAGTTACAGGTAGTTAAAGATTCCGTTCAATTTCTCCTTCACCCCATGGCACTGGATGGCAAAGCCTCTCTCTCTTCTATCCAAATAATAATATCCTTGCCAAAAGGAGAGGCCTTCCATTTTCCTGTACTGACGTCTTTCTCTGGACTGATCTTCAGGTAGCTGGTTCTTCCTGTGCTCCCATCACCCCTAATACCAGACTGACAATTCAAGAGCAATTCACTGAACAGAAGGGGTAATTTCCTCTTATATCTAAGCTATAGCCACCTTCTCCCAGACACCGAGTCAGTTCATTTCACCAACCAGAAGGGAAACTAGTCAATTTTCCAAAGGATAATCACCTGTTGGATCAGTGAGTTGAACTGGCTCACTCTCCCTTCATCCAGATTTTCCTGAAAAGGAGAGGCAGGAGAATGAGAACCTGCAAAACTGCGCTTGGAACATAAAAAGGAACAAACTGCTCCTTCCTTCTCCAAGCTAAAATTTAGTCACTGCTCACGTTCTAGAGTACTGTTCTCACCACCTCTCTTCTCTACACTATGCTGTCTTCTCACATGCCATCTTTGTTTTAGTTCTGTTCTTCACACAGGGCCAGGTGAATAAGGAGGAACCTGTCCAGTCTCCTGCAGTATCAACAATGTTGTCAGAGGCAGCAGAAGCATTTGTGGTCCTCCTTGAAGTCCACCACAGCAGCCCAATGGTGTTCTGCCAGGCTCAGTGCCCTTTATCAGAGTTTCTCAGAGCACTCTGCAACCATTGATAAAGTGAGACCACATCTGCTCTGAACCTCTTTGCCAGGGTATTGATGGGAGGAGGGTTTGGGATCACTTCCATAGTGCCAAAAGTTATAGGCCCAGATCCTCAAAAGTATTTAAGCACCTAAAAAGAAGTTAGGAATTTAGATATGAGGGTCTGAGTCCTAACGAGAATGCAGTTATATTGGTATTCAATGTTTTTTGCTGATACAGCTGATAGTGCTTGGAAAAGTTCTGCTCAAAAAAGAGCCCTATTCTGCTGACATAAGCTGCCTGCACACAAGGAAGGCTTCACTGGTACAACTCTGCTGCTACAGCGATATCACAGGCATTTACATGTAAATTAGGGCTTTGTTTATACTGCACAGATGCAGCCTTTCACTTCATCCCGGATGGGGAGGGTAATGGTCTCACTACTCTCATTTTATGGACTAAGAAAGCAAGGCACAAACAAAATGAATGAATTGGCTCAATATCACCCAACACGGGTGGCAGAAAAAGCAGAGACTCTGGTCACAGGTTACAGCCACAGAACTTTCTTCACCGCTACAGGCAGGGAGACAAATGAGTCACAAAACAGGAGCCCCATCGCGTCAACTAAGGAAGGTCAAACTCCCAGTGTGCCCGAGATGGAGGGGCTAGTGATGAATGGACTACAGAGCCCTGAACCTGGGGAACTGAGGCATGTTTAGATGCATGAAACACTATCAGAAAGTAACTGAACCTGAGACTTAAAGAAAATTTCTACTATGTTGCTTTACTACTCGCCAACCTGAGTGTCAATAGGCAATGAATGTCCATGGAGGATGGACCCGAGAGCTGAAGCAATACAGGCAACTAAAAACATATCACAGAAGCTACTGAGATTACCTTGCTTCCAACCACCACTGCCCAAGCAGACATGCATCGAGTGCACCTCCATTCTGACAATACTCCAGTATCGATCACAGACTCTTCCAGGCCACATTTTCATTTACAAAAGCCAACATAAGCCAAGAATGATAAAATAATTGATTCTATCTCAGTCATTCACTCCCAAACCTGCCTCTCCTGCTCTACTAAACCACACATCTGACACGGAGACAAGGTGGATTGTATGGTAGGACCAAACTCATCATTTTTGCTAGGAAAGTTTTAACCTACATCAGCCTATCTCAGTGGCAAATGCAAGGGTTCCTGGAGCTACATCCTTTGTTGGTCTCACAGTGCAGTAAGTGACCTGAGAAGACAAATCATCACACAGTTCCACTGTGATAGCATAAAGAAAGATCCAAAACTCAGGCTCCAGAAAAAGTAGGTGTTGCCATGGGTTGGGTGAAATACAGTGACAGTGGGTGGATGTTATTGCTGGCCTTCAGCTATAAGATACAGTCTAGCTCCATTGCAGAGACAGCATTCCCAAACACTGCACAAGTCACTGCCCAAAAGAGGCAAACGTCCAGAAATTTGAACAGGGGGAGGGATGGGGACAGACAGGGACATGACTTTCTGAGTACTGTTTTGCACAGGAGTCTTGAAGATAGGGACACGAAAAAAGCAGTTAAAGCATAGAGAAGAAGGCTCTAAGCAAAGCTGGGACAATATTGGCAGTCAGTTCTGACTGAAACCTAGGAAAAACAGCTCTTCTGTACTGGCTGAAAGAAGTATGGAGACATGAGCAATGAGAGTGTCCTGCTGTTTGATTGCCTCACACCATTGGAAACATAATCTTATACACATTTTGAAACTGTATTTATATTTTTTTTTAAAATTATCTACTTCTCTCCTAACTGAAGGATTAAACTTTTAGCTAGCTGTATGTATCAAAAGGAATAACAACTACAGGGGGTTAAGTCAGTCTGTCATTAATCCCCTCTGCCATTAATTCCCTTCCATGCCCTGATCTGCTGGCCAAGACCCTGATCCTACATGTCATCCCACCCCCTCTTACATCTGTTTTCTTGTGGTTCATCAGACCCATATTAATACACATCTTTCAGTCTCTGGTATATCCTCTCAGGCTCTTGCATCTCTGATCACAAGTCTCACGTCCTGACTCCCTTCCCATTTCACCACAAAAGCGTTATGCAAGCCTGGCTGGTTTCTCCAAGCAAACACTCTGAACAGCAAACAGTTCATCATGGTTATTAATTCTGGTTCAAATCAGTGCCCAGAGATAGGTTGAGTCAAAGCTTCAATTGCAAAAAAAAAAAAAAAAAAGGGGGAAATAGTCCAAACAGTCTTTTTAGCATTGTATCGCTTTAGAGGTTATTTCCAGAACAATATTATTCTCTGAAACAGTGAAACAGAAACTACAGAGCCTAGAACTGTGGCATTCACAGCAGATGTTAAAGACAGGGAAGGTCTCTCCGGAGCAGAAACACAATTCTCATCTTAGCTAAATTTAAACCAATCAACTCCATTGTTTAGGAAGGTGTACCTGCCTCCCCTTGCCTCCACCAGAAGGAAGCAATCCGTTGTGGGCATTCACAGTTTACCTACTTAACAAAATATGCTGAGGAGAGATGATGGTCACTCCTATACCAGGCTAACCAAGCTTCCAAGCATCACTCCCTCTCAGGAGGTATGCCAATGCCTCTTCAGCTCCTAGGGCACTCTCATAGTTATCAGCTTTCTTTAAGGGCTATTTGATTCCCCAAAAGTTCCCCAAAAAGCTGTAAGTTCCCCCAAAAGCCTTCCACATTTCTGTTATTTCTTCTCCTATACTTCAGACAGGCATTCTGCCATTCAGACTGAAACTGAAAACAAAAATTCAGAGTGCCCTGGGAATCATTTCCTAGCACAGTCCCTGCAGTTTCAGTGCTGGGTTGCTGTAACTGAAAAAAAAAAAAAAAGGAAACAAACAATACTCACTCCACAGCATTGTGCCAGTCTGCCCAAACTGCAGCCTTTTCAGTTACACCTTCAGTACGCATTCCATGCTTACTTCAGCTTGCACAAGGAGACTGCAGACGAGGAAGAAAGGCACCTGGAGAATGCAGACTGTTCCCTCTCAGAGTAGCCTGCCTGCTGTTAACTGAGTCCAATGGCTGAACCACTGCTTATTTTGTTTCTGCATTCAATTGTAGAAGTCAAAGGCTTAGGCTTATTTCTGACTACAGCCACCTTGAGACTTGCCATTAAGACTCTCTGAGCTGGCATCATTCACATACACAGTTTTGTCTCAATTATCAACTCTCTTCTTTCTCAAAGGAAATTCTTCCCCTCAGTCACATTTCTGTGTAAAATTCTGATTAGCTCTTACCACTTCAGAAGGCCCTCACCTTCTCTGTTTGAGATGCTGGAGAGGAAAATTTTTCTGCTATGCTTCTCTGTCCCAGTGGTTACTCAATCGTTCCTTCCTGAATTTTCAAATTCCTGCTGTTTCCAAACTTCACAACTACTCTGTGATCCCCAAACCCAGGGATGGCTAGAAACAGTACTCACTGACTCACATCGGTGGTGTAAGTGCTCTGTTAATACGAGCCTGCTGAGCAGCAATCTCCACCTGTCTGACTTATTACTGATGGTCCACTCTTCCTTTTGACTCATCACATTTTTTGATACAGTCTTCTGCTTCATTCAGTTGGCTGAGTAAGGCTGTTTGCTCTGCCAGCTCACGGGAATAGTATCCTTCAGACCTAAAAGGAAACTTAGAACTGGAATTTGCTGTTCTGAGTTAATTTGGCTCCACTGTTTTGCATATTCCAGAGGCACAAGCTGCAGCCACCTGTGCACGGGAGTCTCATGTGTCACATGGAGCCACGTCTGAACTGCCCGCAGGTGTGATTCCAGCTCTGAAGGCAATGTGCTTGGTGCTGTGCCCTGGGATGGCACCTCCATGCTGGGACGTGTCCCCACAGTCATCCTGGACTCCTGTGTCTCCGTAGCCCCAGAGTAAGCGTGGCCTTCCCTGACTGCTACGCTGTGCCAGGAAGGGACAGATGCTCCTCAATCACCAGGTTACACCAGCCCCACACCAAGGGCAGGGTGGGTCCTGGCGACACGATGAGGTCCCATGTGCAGGGGAGTGCTGCAGCTGCTGTGTGACACTGCCTGGTCCTGGGACAGTTAGCCAGTGGATCCCTTAAGGCTTTTTCACCCTGTTTCCTAAACTAAAACTGAAACCACTGCTTTGTAAGGGTTGTGCTGGCAGGGCTCAAGGCAGCCATTCTGCAGTTACCTAACTGTGGAAGGGGTTTGGGCTCTAATTGAATAGATAACATAACAGTGAGATCAAATGCCTGGGGGTTGAAGCAGCTTTATCCTCTCTGGAACTACAAGCATGGAGCAGATGAAACTCTTCCATGCTCTGAGGGGCCAGGAGCAGAAGGTGCTGCCCCACACATGCCCTGTCACTGTAGACCAATGGACCATCTGCACCCCACAGATTCAATCCATTCTCTTCAAAGGGAGAGAAGGCAGGAGGAAAACGCCAACACTCAACTATGATAATGGGGGGAAAAAACCTTACAAAAAAGTTCCACGATATTTTGTCCCGGGTACCCTTCTCTCTCACTTGCTTACTTATTTTCTTTTTTCATTATAATATTTGTTCATTTCCTCATAGATCACCTCAACTCTGCAAAAGCCTTCCTCCCCTTATCCATAAAAAGCTCAGCAGCAAGAGGGGGTCCCTGTGCCTCTTCCCCACCAGCCCTCCTCACTACATCTGCCCTGAAGCAAGGACACTTGCACGAGCGCCCAAATGCTGAAGAGGGATGTTTGCTGATTTGATCACTCATTCCTTCCCAGCAACACCAGTCTCCCCACCATGCTCCCTTCCCACAGCATGTGAAAGGGGACACGGCCCATCCCATCTTAGCTGACAGCTGTGTCTCACTGCACACCGAAACCAGGCGAAGAAAAGAATGCTTCTCAGGCAAGTCTGTACCTGCTTTAGTGGCAGTTGAGATAAGGGAGCAGCCGCAGAGAGCAAGAAAAGGAACAAGGTCTCACACAGCTCTAACCCCACATGGTACCACACCCAGTCTGTGCCTGGGTTTGTACCCCTCATTACAAGAAAGCCCTCTTGTCCAAAGATAGCCTAGAAATTTGAAGCATACTAAGCACATACTGCTGCCTACAAATAGGCTGAAACCAGGCTGTGAAGCTCTCCCAGGTCTTATTGAGGAAAGAAAAATTACTCTTTCACAAAAGGTAATTCAGTTTTGTTAGGAACTCCACGTTCATATTGAATTTGCAATGAAATCCATGACAGAGGCTCCAAGATACGACCATAATACAGAAAAATAACTATCAATAGTAGCAAATCAGAAGAAGAATGATGAAACCATTCTCTCAAATTCATCTGCTTAAACCTGTTAACTTCTGTTGTGTTAACTGAGATTCGTTCGGGTTGTTTCAAGTTACATTCTAAGAAACCACAGCCCATCCCTCTCAATTACACTGGAGAAATCAAAGGTCAGACTCCTCCATCTTTCCAGTAGGCGATTAACCATCTTAAGCTGTTTTCTTTCTACCAATTAATACCCTGCAACTCGGAAACCTCCGGATGCCTTCCCCTTCCCACTCCCTCACCAAGATACATACAAGTTGTATAATAGACAGTGCACAAATATCTGTGCTTTGTGGCTCGCAGAGCACCTTTCCCCTGGTGTTGTCTGTGGGATGTTTGGTAACCCAAACTCTACTAAGGCTGGCTACCTACTCCTGAACTAAACACAGTGTTTAGTTTACCCAGTCTTTGAATGAAGTATGTCTTTCCAAACCCTGACCGAAAATACTCAAATTCGTAACGATTTTTAAACACTGCCGCAGGCAGAGTTAACAGCCTGGCAGCTGCAGCTGTTTAAGAGATACCAGCTCAGCAAGGCAGCCAAGCATACGCCTATCTTTAAGACCAAATTTAAATCCTAATGACTTAAGCTCTGCCTGCAGTTTGCCTGCAGAGGGTTTCCCATCAGGTCCTTCCTTACCCAGGTGGACTTGAGCCAAGATACACCTCTCCCAGGTCGATCCTAGGCAGGAAAGGGCATTACAGTAATTAAGTCTGGCCTCCTTAAAGAAACACAGCTGGAGAGTTTCGCCGAGGGGTTTCCCCGTGAGACCTGCCGTGGATTACTGCATCCTTCGCATGGCCCAAGGCCTGCGTGTCCCGGGGCGACCCCACCGGGTCTTGGAGGAACCGCTTCACTCATCAGCGACCTCAATTGGGAGCAGCCAGGGCAGGCGAGATCAAACCCCCCCGGCCGCCTCAACCAACCCCGGCCCTCTTTTCGCCTCAGCCACCGGGGTGCGCCGCGGGACGGAAACGGCACCAGACGGCGTACCCCGCGGCGCTGCCCCCTTCGCCTCAGGGAAAGGGCTCAGGGACGGGACGGGTCCCTCCCGGAGGTCTGGGCGGCCTCCTTCGACCAGCACCCCTACGCCCGGCCTGCTCACCCCCGACACCGGACCACCGCCGCCACCTCACACCCGGCTCCGGGTGCCCGTCCCGGCGCCCGCCCATTGGCTGCCGCCTCAGCCGCAGCCCTGCTCTCCCCTCCCGTCATTGGGTGGAAACCCGCTGTTCGCAGGTGCCCCTCCCTCCGCCTCGCGCTGCGATTGGCTAGCTCATGTCCTTTTCTTCGTTCCCGGTTCCAGCTCTGCCAAGTGATTGGACAACTTTCACCTTCTGGCTCCACCTCCCGCAGAGCTTTTCTGCTTTACGATTCGGCAAGCCCCTTCCCTCGCCTCGCTCCCCTTCCATCTGATTGGGATGCGGGGCTCTCATTGGGCCCCGTCCTCCGGGCCCCACCCCCTCCCCCTGGCCTCTGCCGCCAGCCTCGCACGCGCGCCAACGCGTCATCGCGGAGGCCGTCCCTGAACGTGACGTCTCTGCTCGCGATTGGAGGAAGCGGCGGGTCGCGCTTCCGGTGCGGCCGGGGGGGGGGCGGCGGAGCGGGCGCAGCGCAGGCGGCGGAGCCGGAGCGGCACCGGGCAGGATGGAGCGGCCCGAGCGGGCTGCGGCGGCGCTGGGTGCCCAGCCCCGCGCCAATGGCTGCAGCGGCGCGACCCACGGCGCCCTCCGCAACGGCTACGTGCGTGGTTTGCCCCCGCCCGACACCCAGGTGCGTGTGGTGGGCGCCCTCCGCCGCTCGGGCGGGGCCGGGACTGGGACTGGGGCGGGGGTGGTCGCGGTCGCCCGTCTTGGGCGCTCCGGTGGCAGTTATGGTGTGTAGGGCCGCCCACGGGGGCTGTCCCCTGTGCTCTCTTTGACGCGAGCGCCGCCGCCAAGCTTGTCCGTGAGAGCCGCCGGTGCCTCCCCGGTGGGCTGGGGAGCCGGCAGCCGCTTCCCTTCCCCCCCCCAGAACACGGCGGACTCTGGAGAGCCAAGGGCTCCCGGAGCGGGCAGTTGGGGAGTTTGGCAAAACTTGGCTGGCCGGTGGGGTCGGGTTTGTGCTCCCCCCGCCCTCGGCGAGGGAGGGAGGGACGGCAGCGCCTGGGTGCCGGGCCTGCCCGGGAAGCCTGTGCCGGGGGGGTGTTTGCTCACCGGGCCGGTAACTTTATGTGAAACGGCTGCCCCTCAAGTCACTGCTCTAGTCGTACTGCAAGGCTTTCGTTAGCAGCACAGCTTTAAACTTCAACCTCGCTATAACATAATAGGTCTGTGCTTTAGAAGAGAAGATTTTAGCAGTTCTTAGCCACTGTTCTGCTGTTCCAGGTGTGGTGCACAGGGCCGCCACAGGGTACAAGTAGCCTTGAGTAGGGAACTTCCCTCTACAGGAAAGTTAAAGGTTGATGCAGCACTTCCCATCGTGCTGTATTAACGCCCTGTGATGTGAGCGTGTATTTCTGCTTTCAGACTTCCAGTTGCTTCTCTGCAAAACACTAAACTTTTGTGTTACTGTGTGAGGCATTTAATGGTTCTCATGAGGGCAATCCCATCAGTACAGAATAGGTTGTGTTTCCCTGGACACCTAAGGCTGCTTGCGGAAAGCCTTCCTTCATTGTCATCCCTCATGGTGCTCCTTGTTTTCATTCCTGGGCTGCCCCTTCTGTTTTCTGGTCACTGCAGGAACCAGATTGAGAACTGATGCAGGATAAAACTAATTTATTTTTTCCCTCCAAGTTAACCTTAAGCCAGGACACTGACTGTATTTCTTTCACTGGATGGATGCTCACTGTCTTGCCCTGGCATTTGGGAGGGGATGGCACAGTGTTGGGAGTGGACAAATGGAGGAGGATACTTCTGTTTGGCAGCAGTGTCAGCTTGTGCTGGTTCGGGAAGCCATGGCACTGTTAGTCTTGCCTTGCAAATACCGAGCACTGTCAACTGTAAAATCGTAGGTGTAAAACTTTGCTCTGTGACCAAGCATGATGTTGGTGAGTGTTCTTCTGTGAGTACTTCTTCTCCCTCTGTTCTTACAAGAAGAAGGTCTGAATACGATTGCTTCAAAAGAACAGAAAAGTGGGGTAAGGAAGCTTTTTCCTCAAGAATTTTGTTCAGCTGTGTATCTGGAAAATATGGGAGATGCAGCATGTGAATGGAAAAACCATCAATGTAAAACTGAGGAAGCTTAAAACCTTGCTGGTTTATGAAACGTCCTATTCAGTTAGTATCTTGCATGTGACACTGTGCTCAAATATGTCTTGGAAGCCTGAGGGGTTCGAGATAACCTTTTCTAAAAGCCCAAGTGTAGCATTATTGTCAGAGGATGTAAGAAGAGTATGAGAAAGTTTTATATCCTTCTGGCAGTTGCTTGCTGGTCAAGCAGAGATTTAGAATGAGTCTTGCGTTCCTTCCTCTATAACTTTATATGGACCAGATTGAACTTTCCAAATGAGGGTCTAAGTGCTAGAACATGACTGGAAGAAGTGACATCTTCCAGCTAACTGGTACAGCTTTCTTAAATGTGATGGGAGCTTAAAGCTGCCAAAGATATGGTTGCTGACGTATCACAGATTTAGCTATTTGATTGGCCTTTTGGCTTTTGAAATTTGGTTGTTGGGCCTTTAAGCAGCAGAAGGGAAACATGTTAATGCTTACCATGTGTTGAATATATTTGTCTGTGTATGTATGTATCTATACTGTGTACATACCACGTGCAACACCTGATAATCTGCAAGTGGAAAGATCTATGGAATGCAAAGTAATCAAGTACCAAAAAGGAAGTAACTTATATGTGAGAGTAATAGAAAAGAAACAGAAAAGCAAGATGAGGGTGGGAGGGGGGAAAGGTACTTTTTCGAGAAAACCTACAATGGGGACTTTGTGAGAAATAAGAGGCAAGGAGAGATATAGATAAAATCGATAATATTGATGGGAACAGGAGGGGGAAGGAAAACCATTGGTATAAAGAAGTGTTGCAGTCACTGGCAATTTATCTGGAAAGGGCTGGAGTTTCTGAGAGGGGATCTTGGATGCAGGATCACTCTGCCTTCCTGTAGGGCTTGATGGCACAGGGAAGCTTTACACATTTTTAAAAATGTGGAAAAAAAAGGGTCCACCTCTACCTAGGATGCCTCTGCTCTGGTTACGTGAGTAACTTTGGGGATTTCTGTATTTGTTTGGTTTTGTTGTGGCACTGGGTTTTTTAACCCTAAAAAAAAATATGTTTAGATTCAAGGGTATTCTTATGACATAGATTTCAGGCTTTCCTCATAACTCTCTCCACAGAGACGACTGGTATTTAACATTGTTTAACCAGAGAAGACTGGTATTTAACATCTCCTCCAGCATGAGCAGAAGAGGGTGAAATTGTTCACCATAATTTTTATATAGGTTGTGTTACTTTGTCTCCTGCTGGGATCTGAATTGCTAGTACCTCCCCTTGGTAAGAAGAGGGGAGAACTTGCTGCCCACTAAGACTGTGCAGTAACTGATTTTGGGCTACCTTGGAGATTAATGCAGTATCTCCAGTGGCTAGGAAAGTAATGATTTGAAGTTAGGGTTTCAGCTTATTAAAAAACCCCCACATTTTGTTGAAACTCTAAGAGAAATAACAGCTCTTTATTTGACTTTGCTTGGAAGTCCTGTGTTAAATGCCTTTGATTCTGCAAACAGTTAATCTGTGTAGAGATTCAAATTCTGTGAATGCAACAATCTTAATTAAAAGAGGCTGAAGAACCATCTAGCAATTAAAAATTGTGGGTTATTGGAGGAAAGTAACTTATTTCTAACTGTGTACAGTTAAGGGAATGCATGGTTAGGAAGAATCTGTGTAAGCTATGGATGGGTTCAAAACTGATTTAATGCTTCAGTGTAATCCAGCACTAGGTAAGATGAAAGCCTGACATCTCAAAGGGTATTGTCATGACATGAGGAAGTGAACATGTCTGGGAGAAAGAAAGCAAATCTAAATAAAAGAACAGTGAAGCTGCCTTTTCAAGTTGCGCATGATTTCTGCTTTTTATGTCCTTCTGGTCAGTTGGAGAGAGTGTTAAGTTAGATCCTAAAAAACATTTTTCTACTGAATTATCAGGACACTTGAGGGAATAATAAAGAGTGCAAGAAAAATTGCTTTTTCTTTCTGAAGTGCAATTTTAAACTGGAATGTGTTTCTTCATTTGAGTGTTTTGCTCTGAAGCAAATGCTCTAATACTGCATCTGAAAAAAAATAATTCTTGCTTAAAATAAGGAGATCAGGACATATTTAATGGGATAAGGTGCCCTTATTTTCCATGATAACTCATTGGAATCTACCTGTTACTGTGAACACATTTTTAGTAATTTAGGGTTTTTTTGACTATTTAATTGATCTTCTCAGCTTAAAATGGTTTTGTAATGCTTCCTAGAAGTTGTAGAAGAAATAATCTCAAAACAAAAAAATAATTGGAATATAGGTTTTAGATACAAAGTTCTTAATTTCTGTTGTGCAAATTATCTGCAAGTCAGTTAGGATTTGGAATGATATAAACAAATTTTAATTTCCCTGATGTTTATAGAAGATCTTCAAATGCCATAGTATGGCAATCTCCGGATAGCATATTGCATACATCATTTTGTAAACAAGTTCTCATATTATTTCCTCAGGAAGATAAGGAATAGTTTGGTTGAAGAGAGTGGGAGGACTGTGGTATTTGCATTCCTTTAAAATAGTCACAAGTCCTGAATTCTTAGAGCTATTAAAATGGACAGTGTAGATTTACTTTTTTTTTTCCTGAAAGCTTTTGTGTGTACATGCTAAAAACAGAGTGTGTGGTCCTGTGATTTGTGTTTGGGTTTTTTAGAGAGAGCAATCATACTGCTTGTAGGCTTATCCCTTGAGGTGCTTGAGGATGCAAGGGGATGATGGTGGCTTTTTGATTTTATAGATGTTTTCGCTGGAATTCAGGTTGGTGTAATTTCTCTGGGTGAGCACGCTTATGAAGATGAGTGCAACAAATATTGGAAGGTTTTCTTGTTACAGTGAGTGGTGGCAGTGATGTGAATAAACCGTTGTTTCAGATGAAGGTTAGGATAAGATAAAAGTGTTAAATAACTGCCCTATCCACTGGTATATAAAGGAATTTGAGTACAGAATTGTGGGGGTTTTTTTCTCATCAGTGTGCAAATTTAAAATGCAAGTATTTGTGTTAAAGAGAAAAAAAATGCTTGTAAAAAACTAAATCTTATTAGTTTACTCACGAGGAAGTGGTCTTTCACCCTTACTCAGTATTTGTGAGACTGCATCTTCAAGACTCTGTCCAGTTTTGAGCTCCCCAGAAAGATGCTGACAGCGCCATGTGAACCTGTGGATCCAGAGGAGGGCCCCCAAGAAGCAGAAGAGGCTGGAGCACATGAGGCACGAGGAGAGGCTGAGAGAGCTGGGCTCAGCTCTGAGGCTGAGAGAGAGAGCCTCTGAGGCTTGGCCTCAGAGGAGAAGGCTCAACTGGTTGGCTGGAGGATATAAAGAAGGTGGGGCAAGACTCTTGGAAGTGTCAAAAGGATGAGAGGCAACAGATATAACTTGGAAGAATGTGAAACTTTGATTACTTAAAAGGACAATAATTTTTCCATGAAGTTGGCAAAATACTGGAAGTAGTTGCCCAGGGGGGTTGTGAAATCTCCATCTTTGGAGGTGTTCAAGACTAGATTGGATGTGGCCCTCAGCAACCTGCTGTAATTAGACCTGCTTTGAGCTGGGCACAATGGCTTCTGGAGGTCCCTTCCAACCTTGGTTATTCCATGGTTACAGAGATAAACTTGTAGATTGCAGGAGAGTTTGCCCAGGTTTAGACATCAGTGTATAATCCTTGAACCCCTGTAAAAATGTGTGCCTTGGGGCTTGTAGCATGTACTCTGAGGCTTTCATCAGACCTGAGGAAATAAATTATTACTTTCTGCCTCTTGCTCGACTTTTGGATGGGCTAACATAAAACTGAAATGAGTAGAGAATTGGCTGGCCTAGAAAAGATTGCAATCTCCTTCAGATGTTGTAATTGACAAAACTCAATTTATGAAAGAGACTACCTGTGCATGAGGTTACTGTTCTAATATCTACTTTAATTATAAAAGACTATAAGCCTTTGCAGAAGGAATAGCTACACAACATTTTTATCTGGCTAAATGAATATTTCAGGCCATCATATTAAATTAGTAGATGCAGAGCCAATGTTGTACTTGTTGAGAATTTATTTCTGTATTGGTATGAAAACAAACACCCATGGTAGCTGTTGATGTGACTGGCTTTTCTTAGGTTTGAATATGTGCTACTGAGAAGTCAGTTTGGATAAAGTGTTAAAATATTTCAATTATATTTGGACTGCCATTTCAAATTTAGGCAGTGATAAGCCTTAAATGCTATAATAAATTCTTATCAATATATGCAGGTTCATTTTTTGTTATTGTAACTAATTGAGCAATGTCATGTTGTATTTCCTGTCTTAATCATACGGCAGAAATGTTGTTTTCCTAAATGTCATGCTTTCAATTTGTTGGAGAAAAAGCTTTATCTTAATTATGTATTCACTTCAGTTTTTCTGGGAGGAACATAAAACATTAGCTCAACTTCAGTGATGTTTCAAATTTTTTCTTGCCTTCATTAAGGAATCACTCCTAGAAAAAGAACCTTTTTTAAACTGAGAAGTGTAGTCTTGAAGAATCCTTCAAGATTCTTGATTCAAGATTTGACAGAATTCTCTGTCAAAATGCTGTACACCTGAAATCTACTGAGGATACTAGACAGTTTACCTTAAACCTAATACATTACTTTAAAGAAAACTGTCAGAAATATTCTTATATTCTCATATTCTCTGTAGGGTTCAAGTTGTCACCATATGTAGCAAGGAAAAAACACCAAACTTAATTACATTGTTCACTTGCTAAAAAAAAAAACACAAAACAACACCTAAACCCAAAAAACCCAAGCCACACTAAACATTATGAAGATTTATACTGTTTGTGTAAATGTGGCAAGAGCATCTTAACAAAGGAATGCCAAAATTGTTGGGAGTAACTAGTTGCAAATCAAAATATTTTATAATACCTGCCAACAAGAACAAATATTTAATTAGGAATACACTCGAATGTTTATAATATCTGCCAACAAGAACAAATATTTAATTAGGAATACACTTGAATGTTTATATAAGTCTGTTTTGTAAAACAAGTTTCTCTCCTGTGATTTTTTTTTTTTTTTGAAAGCGTAACAAGCAATTCAAATCAGTTCATACTAGTTTTTGGTACTAAGTACTTGTTCTTTTTACCAATGCAAGTCTGAGATCTGAAGTCTAATAATAAAGCAGCGCAAGGGCTGGAGGTGACAGTAAAATTACCACTGAATATAGTTTGAATCAGCTGCCTGTGTGGAACTCTCACTGACTGCTGTAGTTCCCATAATGCCGATTCCTTTCATCCTTTATAATAAAAATTACCGCTTTTGAGAGTGGAGGCACATCCTCAAGTGGAGGTGCATTCCAGATCTTTCTGTTTCATTCCCTGTAGTTGGTAGGAATCTGACAAAAAACCAACCAGTTCATGGAAGGGGTTTTCCACTTTGTTTCTAAAAAGGACTGATTGCAAAGCTAGTAAAATTTCTGTAGTATGTGTGGTACGTTGACAAAAAGCTACTATATTTTAATAGGAATTTAGTTGTGTTCCAGCATAAGTAATCCTTTTATGGTGTTTACATAGAGTCTACCAGGTTCATCTGAATCTGTTCTTCCTGGCAGTTTGAAATGAAACAGCGTCTGTAATACAGAGTTCAGGTTTTCCTGGGGTGGGAGCACAACCAGTTGTTGTGTGCTTAGCTCTTACTGTCTGCTGTGCACATCGTACTTGTAGCATCTTCTCTTCTGCCCTGCAAGGTGTGTACCTGGATTCCTGTGAAAAATCCTGTGGGTTGTCTACAGTAACATCTGTGCATGTTTTCAGCATGGCTTTTGTCTTCTCATAATAAAACTTCTTCTCTAATGCTTTTGAAAGTTCAGCTGGAGAGTTTGGCTTCTTGTGTGTTCCTTGGCATCTATCGATTTCTGCCCATGCTGATTTTGTTCAGGATGAGTTCTTATCCAAGTTGTCTGCTGACACAGGTATTAATATACCAAAGCCCCTTTTTCCTATTGGTTTTTGAGAAATAAGTTTATAATTGAAAGAAATTCAGGTTCAGAATAATGTCAATCCCATACATGACCTGTTTCGGGTCCTGGCAGTGAAAGCATATTAACACTAAAAACTGTATTTGTTTGCTGCTTTCTTTGTAAATCCAAGACAAGGTGAGCTGTGGTGGTCCTTCTCTGAAGATCCTACTGTCCAAAGTTAGAAAAGAGAGAATGGTGAAGGGACTAATAAATGCAATTTTACTGTTAACTGCTGTTTATGAATTGCCATTTTTTTGGTTCTCTGATAAAGGAATTACTTTCACATTTAGTCAGATAGTGGAGATGGTAATCAATAAAGCATGCAATTGGATGTATCCTAGTGTGAATTTATGCCCAGTGGGTGGCTTAAATGAGGACTATTTCTGTGTAGATGACACTATTCTGTCCCTAATGCCAGATGAGCTGTAATCATGCTAAGATAACTGCAAAAGGGGTATTGTGTGAGATGTTTTCCGTATATGTCATTAAGGAATTTGAAGAACTTGGGGTAGGCAGCAATACCTTTTCTGTCTGTGGAGCTGATGTCTCATTCTGATAGTACCTGACCTTAAGGCACTGCAAGATCTGATGTTGTCTGAAGGCCAACATGGTCTTTACAGCATAACTGTGCAGGAGTTGGGTAAGAACATCAGGTTGGGTGTGCCTGTGCTGCACATGTCTACATCCCCAGTCCCTGCCTCTGCTGGTACTCTCCTGCCACCGATAGGGATTCTAATTTGCAGGAGGAACTAAACCTGAAGTAGATTTTGTAATGTGATGTCTTTGTGAATTGGAACTGTTTGTTGCCAGGTTGGGGAGATGGCTCAGATGCCCTGTTGTGTTCTGCATAGTCCAACACAGTCCTTTCTCGCTGTATCTTTATGATGCTACTCAGTAACTGTTGAAATACTGGTTTATGTAATTTGTTTCCCTGGGAGCTTGGCCATCACAGGCAATACCTGTGACTGGTTGAGAATGCCATGTCTTTGCTGCCTTCTGTATCCAGTTGGGTGATGCTCTCTGATTTTTTTCTCCTGCAGTTGAGTTTCTTAATGTGATGGTGCTCTTCTGTGTGTGCGTGCAGTCCAGGTAGTACAGAGAAGAGAGATGTAGGTGAGCATACACCTGCTTTTTGAACATTTTGGTGAACTTTGACTTCTCTTTGTGGTCTGGTTCAAAGGTTACAGCTTACTTTGTTATGATAAGACTTGTTGAAACCATAAAAGTCTTAATCTTGCACACTTCTCCCCCCTTCCCCCCCACCCTGGAAAAGGAAACGAATCACTAAGCTGTACCCACCTCCTTTATTGGTCCCTGGAACTCAATTGCTGCTCTTTGGCAGCAGGCTTGGAGCTCGCAGCCCTTCGTTGGAGGGCTAACCTCTGGATTCATAAGACGTTCTTGGAAAAACAAGTAGGCTTCTATCTAAAATGTGTCTACAAATGTCTCTTCTATAGGCAATTTATAGTCATAGTATGCTTTATGAAAAGATTGTGGAATTGTATTCAGAGTATTTTTTTAACATTTAATTCAGATAGGATAGCATAGAAGCTTCTCAGCTTGTGTGGTGGCTGAAATGAGAATATAAGGATGTATAAGCACACTGGTAGAACACTGCGAGGTGAAATTGATTGGAGTATGTGTTGAATCAATACATGTATTCCCAAAAGGGCCTTTCTCAGTGCAATGTTGCTTTTGACCATTTGGAATAACTGGATTGGTTTTTGCATTTATCACAAGCAGACACTCTTCTCAAGCTCTGGAAAAAAATGGTATGCTTTTATTCTAATTAAAATTGTCTATAGATTTGAGTTTGTTGGCTGGGGGATTTTTCAGTAGCTTTTTTTTTTTTGTGTATTAAGTAACCTCATACCTTTAGGATGTTGCTTTTCATCTCTTCCAGATGAACTTCCAGTTACCTGGGAAAGACCTTAAAAGCTTTGATGTGATCTCTATTAGGTGCTAGGCAATTTGTGAAATGGTCACTTAGTTTTCTGTCTGCTTATCCAGAAATCAGCTACTAATAGGCAACCACAGGTAGCAGGTTATCATGTGCCTGTTCTTGAATAGCTGCTCTTCACAGCCTGATCTGTCAGTACGACAACACAAAATTCAACTTTAATTCATCAGGGTGTGAAATTGTAGTAGTTCATGTACTAAAGCTCCTCAGATCTGGATGCAATAAAATTCTGTGGTTTTATGAACTGGAGACATAGTGATACAGTTAAGCAACCTTGAGAGTAATGGAGAAGAAAAAGTTTTGATGGTTTTTCCTCTGCAGCATTGGCTCACCAAGTCTCTTGGTTGTTGTGGTGCTGGTGCCCCTCCTCTGTCCCCAGCAGCTGCTGGCTCTTGTTTGCCAAGATCTATCAAATGAGTATGTGGAACAGTGCTGTAAAGTCTATTAGGGTATATATAATAAATAACCTTCTGCAAGCCATTATATTTCCAGCCTGGATCAGTTTGGTGTTGGAAGGACACTACGCTGAAAATCACATTGGCCTTAGTTGTGTGAACCAGAGGGTGATGCTAATGGTTTGGAGTGGGAGTGAGTGGGGCAGGGCAGTTCCTTTGGCTGGCACTGTTCCTGAAGAAAACAGTATACAAACCTATGGCCTTTGCTAAAGCTTTAATTGCCATCATTTGAGCAGCCACAGGGTAAGCTAGTGTTCCTACACCTCTTCCAAAGCACAGTAAATTTCTGACTTAAGCCACCACTGCATACAAATCTGGCCTCAAAGGCCTGCAAGATGGATACCTGCATCAGGGGTAAGTGATGCTGCTGAAGGAGAAGTTCCTACTGTGTCTTTGCTGTTTTGTTTCCACACTTGCACTGATTCTAAAGTCCCTGCAACTGTGGTGACCAAATAAAGGAATTCCTTTGCTTGAAACTTTTATTTTGCTGTGCAGCTGGATGTCTGTGTTGTCAAAAGGGAAGAGGTAGAAATGAGTATTGGGAGGAAGGTGGTGGCACAGTTTATATATTGCTATGCTTAGCTATAGCATAGTTGTACCCTAAGAGCAGAGCCTCGGTTCTGAAAAATTACCTTCAAGATATTAATGCCAGGCTTGAAATACAGACTTGCTCCGGTGTCTGAAATGAGCAGGTGTCTCTCTCCAAATGATGCAGAGTCTGGTGAGGCCAGCAAGTATGTGTGCTTTTACTGATTCATCAGCTGTTACAAAAATTAACACAACTCTGGCTTCCTTTCCCATATGATAGTATAAGTGCCATAGGTAAGTAACTGGTTTGATTCTGTCTGCTGGCCCCCGCCCCTCACTAATTATTTGCTGTTGTCTTGTTTTCATGTATTTAGAATCAACCTCTTTTCTAGGTGTTGATATTTCTTTGCTTAGAATATTTTAAAAATAAATTCTTCCTTATATCTGTCTATAAACTGCAATTTAAATACAGTCCAGAGAAATTTGAGCAACATTGTAGATACATCCTTGTCCTAGCCCTCTTTTTACTCTGGTGGTGTTACTGATAGAAGCATTTA
This sequence comes from Scolopax mira, assembly GCA_004320125.1. NCBI lineage: Eukaryota > Metazoa > Chordata > Aves > Charadriiformes > Scolopacidae > Scolopax > Scolopax mira. The sequence goes on along the minus strand of BJBW01003763.1, from coordinate 121,576 downwards.
TTGAGATGTACTGTCTTGGTTTCCTTCTTGTCTTCTAGCTGCTCCTGTGCATATCTGGCAACATCCTTCATAATATGTTTGCATACCAGAGAGTTACAGAATTGTATGCCTAACAGGTTACAATTTTCCTAAAGCCAGAGGAAAAAAAAAAGGCATTAAAAACCTTTAATGCTACAGGTGGGGATTTATATCTTGGGAGAGTATTCTTTCACATGTAGCTTTTCCATTGTTAGTTACCTATTCTGCAATTTTTAGGAATACAGATAGTAATTTACATCTAATGGCTGGGTTTATATATTTTGAGATCTGATCTTTAACTTAATTCTTTGAAAAAGTAGTCTAGTTAAGACCATGATGTTTTCCCCCCAGCATTGAGTGAGCTCTTGCCTTGTAGCTGTGAAGTTTTTCTGTAATTGTCACTGATATTATATATTTTAAAGAATGTAATAATTCTTGAAATGGACATGCACTATATAACATGCATTATACAACTAGTCAAGCTCTTATCTTCAGGAAATGGTATGTAAATAGCAAGAGGATTTTTGGTGTGGATTTTATGCAGAAAGCCTTGCTTTGTTTTGTGTGCTGACATATATGCAATGTTGAGACTGCGTATACAATGACTTTTTTGTCTGTAGTGTCATGTTCATGTCCGCCTCATGGATGAGTACGGTGTTTACATCAGCATCTTTAGGCTAACGGCTGTGGAGACACATAGATTATGCTTGTTTTGTTACAGTAATATAGGCTTCCAGAGTTCAGTCTGTTTTGATATTTTTCCTGTCACTTTTTCAGTTCTTGCGATCCTGAGAATACATTGTTCAGTGTAATAAAAAGATTAATTTCTATTTTGTTTTTCATGTAGTGAGCCTGGGAAGCCTCACTGTGCTATTATTTGTGCCTACCTCATTCTTGGTGAAGAGGGAAGGCAGTTTTTTCATTTTGGTTGGCCTGGATGTAAGCAGTGCTCTCCATGTAGCTTCACAACATAAAGAACTTCAATGAGATGTGAAACTGCACTAAATTGGTAACTGTGACTTTGGTTTTATCAACAACTTAGCAACCTCATATATGGAGACTTGCCAGTATTTGTTGGTAATGGCTGAACCTGGAGGTACTTTGAGCTGGGCACTGGGGATGCAGAGTTTATAGCTGATTGGAGGGCCAGCAGCTACTCTGAAATGCCTATCTGTCATTTCTTGAATGAATGTCTCACAACTGCCTCTTAAAATTTTTATTATAGATAAATCATATTGTGCACAATGGAGGATTATACAAAAGGCCTTTCAATGAAGATTTTGAAGAAACACCAATGCTGGTTGCTGTGCTGACCTATGTAGGCTATGGTGTTCTCACTCTCTTTGGATATCTGCGAGATTTCATGCGGCAGTGGAAGATTGAGAAGTGTCAAAATGCAACAGAAAGAGAAGAACAAAAGGTAACCACTTTGAAATAATGGTCAGTAGGAAATGAAGTGGCTGAGGCTATGGCTTGAGCATTTCTTTGGGGATTGATGCTGTTCAAAGTATTCTGCTGTTCATCTTGTCGTCTGAATGACTCAAATATTATGCTAGTGCTGCTGCGTTGGTAAGCAGGGTAATAGTTCTTTTAGTTTTGGGGTCTTTTTGTTGGTTTTTTTTTCTTTTTTGGCGGAGCAGTCCCACATCTGGTTCACCAGTTATATCGACATTCTCAGAGGTGACCCAGCCACAGAAACAAGGGTTTGAGGGAGAGAGGCTGCATACACCAGCATCAGCAGCTAAAGAAATGTGTGTCAAAGGATGTGGTTTGAGTTTAACAGCAGTGGGAGGTTTTCTGATGCTGCTCTGGTGGCTGTGCTTTGATTTGGAAGCTATTAATTCTCTTTATCCAAAGCAGTTGCAAATAAAAGTTCATGGGTGAGAACCAGAGCATAAGCTGGATGACTTTAAATTCCTCCAGAGTCCAGAACACTAACAGGTTAGCTGGTGAGTAATCTGAGGTACTGACTCCTGACTCATTCATAGCAATTAAAAATAATTAATTCATAATAAGACCTATATACAAAAGCTTCTCTTACCAGGTGAAAAGTCTTGCCTGCTTCAGCGCTTGGCATCCTAGTTTTGCATAGCTCTAGAATATTTTTAGAGGCCTTTATTCCCCCCAGGAATTAGTTACTGTTAGAAGAGCTACTCTTTAACCTTGCAGTTCACAATCTACTTCCTGCTAACGTTTAACGTGAGCCCTTTTAGCACAGTGTGAACACCAGTGAGCTTTGCTCTAAAGGTGGACTAAATTAGCTTATTTTTGCTGATCAGAGTTCTGTTTTTCTCAACTGCTTTGGAGAGCAAATCTGGTTTATAAAATGTTAAGAGAGTTTGTTTTCCCGTTGCTGTTTTCATGTTCTCTGTGCAGTTGTCTAGCAGAAAATAGGAGGGGCGGTGAGGACATCTCACCAATGCAAACAAATAATCAAGACTGAGAAAGGGGAAGGAAAAAAAAAAGGAAGGTTTCTTTGGAGTCTTTTTTTCACGGGAGCATTACAGTAAAGTGCATGTCATTTCACAGTAGGTTAGCTAAGATGCAGTAAACTAACCAATGCCTAAAATTGCTTCACTGTGTCTTCTTTGTGTGAGCATTGCAAGGTAGAATTAAGCTGATTCATAGTAAGGCACTTAATTCCAAAACAGAAACTTTCCCATAGGAGTTTAATGAGGAAAAGGTATTTCATATTGGTTAAAAGTACAGTAGTTTGTTTACACTATTTTTAAAACTGACATCTGGAAATAAAATCCTGGATCCCTTTTAAGAGTTACAATATCCCAAGAAGGATGGCTGATTAAATTTAAACTTAAAATTTGACATGTTCATTTATGTCATTTGAGCTACTCTGGTTTATGTCATGTGAGAACATGAAACACCTGTATTTTAGAAGCTGATACAAAGAGAATAGTCAAACAGTTGCAGAAATCTATTGGTTCATAAGAATTAAGGTTTAAATATTATCATGGTACTTGAGGATTTTAAAGAGGTAACTGAAGTGTTGATGCAGTTACTCTATAATGTAGTTGTTATATTCTATTGCACAGGTTTTAAGAAAAGCTTGTTCTGTTACCAGTATGAAAGGTGCAAAACTCCTTGCAGGAATCCTTTTCTGTGGTAGAAGCTGAGACTTACATGTGAGTCTACAAAAGGAAGAGCTTTAGCAGTAGGTCTAATTTCTGAATACATTATTGATATTAGGCTTTTTGTGGAGATTGTCACAGAGGACATTAAAGCACAGAGTTTGTTAGGAGCTGATTATGCTATTTCTAAAAGAAATATGGCCTTTATATTTTTTTATAAATTAACTTAAGATTGCCTCTTACCCTGAAAGACATTTGCTTAACGTTATACCTGCTGTACAGATGGCTTGAAACCCTTTGAGTCAGTGTGTTGGTTGTGGCTTGCAGGGAAGAGAAGCGTGTATTCTGGTTTTGCTCTGTACATAGGATGTCTGTGAATGGAGCTAGTAAGAAGCGCCAGTGAATATTGCGTAAGAATGAAAAATAGGAAATCCTGTTTAAAAACGTTTTGGCGTTGAAGAAATCTCAGCCTAGTGTACTTCCCCAAATCACGTTCCTAGTGCTTAGGTTCGAGTAGCTGTTTCTGGTAATCAGGCAAATAGAAAAGGGATCATGTGAGGTCTAGAACATACAGTACTTATCCTCACACTCTCATGCTTTAAGCTTTGTTTGCCTGGAAATGAATTGATGAGAGCAGTGTATCTAGTGTGGGAGCCAGGCTTTCTTTTGGTGCGGGGAGGGGGGATATGTTCAATTTGTTTTGAAACTGTTTCTCAGGATTGTAAAATATTTAAATCTCTCAGGCTGCTGGCTGACAGCCCAATCATCTTTTGGTAAGGGAATGCAGATATCAGTGCGCAGCAAAGGATTGAAACTCATGATTATTTTTTTATTAATACATGCAAATCACAGGAGCCCTGGGGTTGCGCTGGCAGACTTGTGACCTCTGTGTGGAAAGTAACATTTTTTAGATTTTAAATTCTAAAGAGATGACTAGATGATTATGATTTTCTTAAGTATCAAATATTTTTTTAAATAGTTAATAATTGCTTAGGTGTAAAGCTCAAAGCAAAGGCAGTGAGGGTAGCTGTGTAGCTGAACAGCGTGTGATGATCTCCTTTGTGAGCAAAACAAAGTATGTGAGCAAAACTTCCTCACATACTGTGAGGAAGTGTTTCTTAAAGGGCTGAATGAGCTTGTCCTGAAAGTCATAGAATTGAAGTATGTGGATTTTCTGTGGTGTGCTTCTGAAGCTGATTACAGTTAAAAGCATAATATAAACTTATGTCCAAAGCATTGTATTAAAAACAAACACAAAAAAGCCACCTTCAGTTTTTGTGTGTTTTGGAGGGCAATTTTATTTCAGAAGAGCAAATCCTTCCTTAAATTGTCACTTAGTACTGTAATCTTAGTCTGTACATCAGAACTAGAAACCCAAAGTGACCAAACTAATTTAAAGAGCAGGCTTTCCAGCAGGTCTGTATTGGGACTGTCTCTGAGGGTGGGTAAATGCCTTGCATTGAAATTAATGATTCCAGGAAACCCTAATATTCACACATAGTTGGAACACAAAAGGGTCAAAAAGGGCACATTTTGCTAGTAATGATTTCCAGGAAATAGTCTGAGTTTTGGCTTTGTTTAAAATGTATCCAACTGGGCTTTTCCTGGAAACCAGTGTTGTGTAGCACATCCTCTGAAGCATTATCAGTCTGGTTTAGGCATGGATAAGCAGCAAGATTAACAATTCTCAATTACCCTGGAATCAATTTAGGCAATTTAACGGAATGTCTGGTCAAACAATGTATGTAAAGCTGCAGGCGGCTTGTAGGATTTTATAGGCAGGTTGAAAACACTGCTTCTACCTTTTGTTTGGTCTGATTTGCCTGTTGATAATTTGTATGTTTTGTTTATGGGAGCAACTGTGCAAATGGATATGGTAACTCTAACAGAATGTTAGGGGTTGGAAGGGACCTTCAGAGATCATCTAGTGCACCCCTGCTAAAGGAGGCTCACCTAAAAGAGGCTTTACAGGAATGCATCCAGATGGGTTTTGAATATTTCCAGAGAAAGAGACTCCCCAACCTCTCTAGACAGCCTGTTCTGGTGCTTTATTACCCTTAAAGTAGTTTTTCTTCATTGTGAGATGGAATTTCCTGTGTGCTAGCTTGTGTCCATTGCCCCTTATCCTGTCACCAGGAACCACTGAAAAGAACCTTGCCACATCCTCTTGACACCTGCCCTTTAGATATTTATAGGCACTGATAAGATCCCCTCCAAGTCTTCTCCAGATTAAACAGCCCCAGGTCTCTCAGCTTTTTCCTCAGAAGAGGGGTCCTCCATTGCCTTGATCATCTTTGTATCCCTCTGCTGGACTCTCTCCACTAACATACCTCTTTATGCTCAGTACCTTGCCCAGTTAGAACATGTTTCAATCATCTGGGGTTTTCAAACACTTGTTCACAGGAATCTAGCTGTAGGAGTATTTATCTCAGGGGCAGTAAACTGAAATCTTTTGCTTAATGTTGTCTTAGCATCCGTATAGCTCATCAGCTTGATGGTGTAAAGGCTACCCCCAGTTATTGCTCCACTTTTTCTTGACTCACATAGCAGTGAGATGGAACTAGTCTTTCTGCTTCCTTTTAGAAGCCTGAAATTTGTTACAGTTGTCTACTTGGTTTCCATTCAGAGTCAGTTTTGTGTTATCGGGGAATGCGTTATGTGAATTGCAGATAAGCCTGGGTGGTGCTTATGGCACCATTTGTTTGCCTAGGTGCAATGCTGTGAAAACTTGGCTCTAAAAGCAGCATAATTGCTGCCTTTGCGTGTCACTGTGCCCCGAGCTAATGGTTACAAAGCTCTCATTATGACCTTTACTTGTTGTAGTATTAATTTACAGGATGATGAAATCTTGGGTTCCCAAATCACCTAAGGTGCTGCACCCCAAGGGAGAATTTTATTCTTCCCTTGTTTCAGTCTTTATTGAAATTGCTTTGCCTTTCAGGCTTCTGGGAGACCACTGGTACGTAAGTTTCTTCATCAGGCATCACCTCACTAGTAGGGGTTGTGTTCTAGGCTTAAATCAACAGAAGTTAGGCTGTTCAGGATTTCTTAGCTTCATATTCATAAGAATTCAAATAAAAGAATATGCTGCTTTCGCTCTCTCCTTTCTATAACCTTCACAGTTGTTTGACTGTGCTTACTCTGAAGATTGCTCAAAGAATCAGTTCACTCCTAGAATATTTTTCGTTCAAATGAAGCTGTTCCATCTTGGGCTGATATTCTTAGGGTCTGTTATGGCTAAATAGAGTGTTGGCTCTGAAATAGGATGAGAACTTGGTGGAAAAATAACAGCAATCTCTGAAGGCCATTTAAAGGTGACAATGATTGCTTCCAGCAGCAGGACACTTGTAGCACAGCACTATGCCTGCATGTGCCAAAAATTTGAAATAGTATGGATTGATAGATTATTTCTTTTTCGGCCCCCCCTCCCTCTTCAAATGTTTTTTCTTGGTTCAAAGACTCAAAATGTTTAATTTCCACAAGAAATTCAAGGGGCCTTTTTGGTGTGCAAATATTACACTGTAGAAAGATTGGGGAGGGATGGGGACATGGACACAACACCACCAAACAAAAAACCTATCCCCAAACCAGCTAGACAAACCATCCGGTCTTGTACACCAGCTCCGAAAGAGGACTCTCAAACTCCAAAAGTCAGTACCAGTTTATAAAGGCACTATATCCCTACCATTTCTCTTTTTTGTGTTCTCAGATGAGTGGGTCATGAGAACCTCTTGGTAGGGTTAGGACTACTGAGGAAATAGATAATCCCGTTTTGATTTATGCCAAAATAACACTTTCTGCCTGTCTCATAAGAGTTAGCTGAGGGTGGTTTATCAGGGGGAGAGGGGGGGATGGACAACACAGGGCCTGGCATTAAGCTGATGCCTCTCTTAAAGCCTTTTGGTGTGATCTTACAGCTTGGTACACCCGAACTCTAAGACTAGTGTTCTGTATAAGGCCTTAATTCCCTTACCCATAGTTTATTCCTTGAATTCTTTTTGTCTTCTTGACCCCTTTTTTCCTTATAAATCATTAGGTTCAGAGAACTTTTCTACTTCACAGTTAAGTCACTTTAATTATATCGTTGACTTGTAAAATCATACTTGTGTTATAACTCCTGATGGTGTCAGCCTGCTGAGGTGGTTGTCTTTATCTCACCCGTGGAGCTTGTTACTCTTCCAGCTTTGTCAGCTTGGGTTTCAAAATAAAATATGCTTTATCTGATGAGTTATCCGAGGTGAGATTGGACTGTATCAGCCCAGGCATACCTGCTTGAGTGGGTATATAATGACTCATCTCCAGCCTCTGCTCCTAGCCAAGAACCTTGGCTAAAGTCTCAATTGTTTCCTGGCTCACAGACTGTGCTTGGATAACTACTGCAGAGCTGAATTCTCATACAAAGACAGTTAAAAGGATCTCAGTAGATCTTAATTAGACATAACAAGTACATGTCCTACAAGTATTGATCTTCTAGCATGCCAGTTTCTTTTTGATCCTTGCACTTCTCACCCCTCTGCAAATGATGTAGCAAAGAGATTCAGATACTTGTAGATAATTATTTCATATTTGTTTCATGAATAGGGATCTTCTCAGGATATTGCTGCAAATACTCTCACACCCATCACCACTTTGTAGCTATGTAACTTTTCATAGACCGAGGAAGCTCTTGAATGCATTTGTCAATACCAAGATGTTTTTCTCTGTTGTAAAAGTGACTAGTTTGTCAGCCTTGAAACCCACTTTCTGCCAGGAACAGCACGAGACGCTGAAATCGAGGAAGGATGGAGCTGTATAGCTACTTCAGAAAACTAATGGTTTTATAGAGGGCTATGGGTTTGTAGTGGCTGACCTATTGCCCCTGTTAACCTTCTGACAAAGGACCTTCAGAGAAGACTTGGCACATGTGAAATAATGCACCACTGTACTTCAGTAGAGAACATGTAAGAAATAATTGCCCTTCCATGTGTCTTAGCTCATAGAAATGCTGTTTCCACACTCTTTGCTGAGAAAGGACATACTTGTGATTCTCTGGAGGAGTGATCACTGGCTAAATTTAGTTTGTTTTTTTCATAGAACCATCCAGGTTGGAAAAGACCCTTGGGATCATCGAGTCCAACCATCTACCCTACTCTACAAAGTTCATAGTTCAAATTATGAAAATTAATTTCTTTGCCTCTTCATCATGTCACTATGCACAGACAAATCAGAAGGGGGCTTAGGTGCAACTGTGTCTGGGTAGAAGTTGTCACTTTTTGGACTGTGTGGCTTCTGATAGGAGGGTGCAAAGGGGTAGACCTAGATGGTTCCTTTACTCTAGACTGAAAGCACAAAATTGTTAAATCATTACAATAGGAAGGTAAAAAAAAAATGCTCTTCCTGCAGTTGGGCTTTGTAAATAAAAGCATGTCAGTGTCTGTTGAGTTTTCATTAAAAAGCTGGCATAAATGCTCCCAGGTTTGCTTCAGTGGTACTAACATCAGGCACTGTAATATTTGATCAGACAGATTTCTGTCTTGATTATTCTGTCACCAAAAATAAAATGCCCCTTACCGTGTTTGTATTTCTCTTGTGAAAAATGGGAAGAAATATTGTTCTCTCTCTTACCTTTGTCATAAATTCTACTTTTCCCCTTTGTAGATTATTAAAAAGGCACTTTTTTTTTCTCCTCAACAGTAGCAAATGAATTATGCATCCTTATCACTACTGAATGTCAAACTTCCTTTTAATTGAATAGTAATAAGGAAAAATCTCACGTTTTTGGAGTCTTAAGTAGGCAAAGTAAAAAAAAAAAAATAATGTTCTTGAGTGCTCAGATGTCCTTGCTGTCACAGTTAGTTTGGCGTTCTCCTGTGTTATCCATTCAAGACAATCACCTTTCCTGAAAAACATTGGAAGGGAAGCTAGAATTCAGGAAATGCTCATGCAAAGAAATCCTGTGGAACTTAAGAGCTGATAAGCTGTGGAGGAGAGAGGTGCCATGATGTAGCTTCCTAGCTTGGATTCAGAACAAAAAATTGTAGAAAGTTCTAATGGTATCCTCTATAATAATGCCAGTGCTGCTAAATTAAATACATCTCTTGTGTACAGAATAAAATATCGCAGAGTATCTCAGTTGTCACGTTCTTTGTGTATTTAGTAGAGGATTGCATACTGTTTGGTGCCAAAAAGCAATTGCATATTCCCTTGCTCTGCTTAACTCTGATGGTTGAATACAAATGTCTTGCAAAGATTAGACGTCCATGCATTTCACGAAGCAGGTTATTATATGTTTTGAGAGATGCTCTCCTCAACTACCCAACAGGAGCTGGAAAGAGAGCCAAGTTTTTCAAGTCCCATTTGAGTTCAAACAAGTCCTCATTGTGTCATTAGAGCTCTCAATTTGTTTGTGTTGCTTTCAGCACTCCCTCTTATATCCAGTAGAATTCTTTGAGGCTTTCTAACTTGAAAGACCTAATGCCATGATTGTTTTGTTTGGTTTTTTTTTTCTAGTTGTGATTGATGGCTTTTAGGTTAAGCTACCTAAGTTATATACAAATAGGCACCTACTGTTGAGGAAATCTTGGGGGCATGGTAGATTTGCAAGTTGAGAAGTTTGGAAGTCACATCTTGCAGATTGATTTTTGTACTGGCAGATGAACTTCCTCAGTTTTGCTGCTGTCACACATTCAAATAATTTTGAACTAGTACAAATTTCAAGGATTAAAACCCCTTTGGGTTGAATTGGTTCAGGGCTTGTGATGAACAACTCTTAATTTTTTCTTGAGTTTTCTTTATTTTTTTCATTTGTGAATTGTACCCAAATGACAGAAACAACACATTCCTCATATTCCTAACTTGCTGTAATACATATTTTCCTTTTACTTTGAGTGCTTATGATGTGTTTCAGGATTTTGTCCCGTTGTACCAGGACTTTGAAAATTTCTACAACAGAAACCTCTACATGCGCATTCGGGACAGCTGGAACCGTCCCATCTGCAGTGTGCCAGGGGCCAAAGTGGACATGATGGAGAGAGTTTCCCATGACTATAACTGGACCTTCACGTGAGTCAAAATTCAAGAAAAGGCTTCCAACAGCTATCTTTAGAAGGGTCTATGAGAGCAAGTGGCAGGATGTGAGATTAAAGGAGTAGTGAATTGTTTTGAACTTTCCAGCAACTTGAATCAATGAATTTTGCTCTTTTGAAACACATCTGGCCACCGAGGTGATTATTTGTGTTATCATCTTTTGGCTACTCACTAAGGCTTGTGACTGTGTTAAGATTTCATGGGCAAACACCTACAATAAAATTAATTCTTCTATGTGTGATGACTGGAACATGGAGCAGATTCTTTGGTTTGCACGCTACTTATGACTTTGTGTTGATCTAGAATAATTCCTGACACTTGAAGTAAACATTGCTGCCTGAAACTGAATTTACCAAGATTGTTTTGAGTCAGAACTGCAGTAGTCTGTAGAAACAAAATCAGAAATGCAAGGACAAGGATTTTTACAAATTGGAAATTACATAAGACAGGTTTGATGTGAAGAGGTTTGCAGCACAGTACTTGGTGAAACTAGTCATGTCTCTCCTTGGCTTTCAAGGGCAAAATAATTAAAAGGTTTTTTTCCACTGAGCTTCTTCCTTAATCTCTGTCACGTATTGTTAGCACAGCAGTGCCAGATGTGTTTCCTTTTTGTGGTTGGAGGATATCCTGCTTGAGGGGCTGCCAAGTTAATTGATCTAGAGATCTTATTTTGTAATTGAAAATAAAATTACGTGTTTCTGGGATGGAGGGGGGGACATGCCAGAGAATAAACAATTGATTTGAGAAGCCTCAAAAATGTTAGATATGATAGCAAATGTGCCTTTTAATGTAAGCTTTTGTGGGAGCTAGTTTGAGACCATAGATAGAGAAAGCATCTTTTTCACTGATTATTTCAGTTTGAGCGGCAGAACTGAAATAATTCATTGGTTGGTTTTTAACATTTCAATGCATATTCAACGAAATTGAAATCAGAATCTTCTAGTATAGTTAATCTTTTTAATTGTGAGTGTCCTAACCTAGTGTTTTTAAAACACAGGTACACAGGAAAAGTGATAAAGGACATTATTAATATGGGTTCCTACAACTACCTTGGATTTGCACAGAAGGTTGGGACTTGCCAAGAAGCAGCAGCTAAAGTTTTATCCCAGTATGGAGCTGGGGTGTGCAGCACTAGGCAGGAGATGGGTAAGTTTGAGCAAGATAGGATGTCCCCTAAATGTATGTTTCAAAGCCTGTAATCTGCTTTCAGGTCTCAAACATTACATGTTCTAGCTTTTGAACTTCAGACTAATCGGTAAAGAAGCTTTTACTTTAGTGAAGACAAATTGACTTGCTACGTTTCATTTACATGGCACAGCAGTTGGCTCACTTGTGTTTTCATATTTATTTTTTTCCCCCAGTGTTCCCTCATGGGCCTTATATAAAGAGCAGCCTGGTTGGTAGAAATTCTTCTTGCAGAATATAGCAATAGTGAAAACTTCTCACTCTGAATTTCTCATTTGTTTTATCTGCAGGAAACTTGGACAAACACGAGGAGCTGGAAAAGCTAGTTGCCAGATTCCTAGGTGTGGAGTCTGCAATGGCATATGGAATGGGGTTTGCAACCAACTCTATGAACATTCCTGCTTTAGTTGGCAAGGTATGGCATAAGTCACTGACAAAAGTGTATCTAACAAAGATTCTGCTGGTTGGGTTTGCTGGAAGCTACTTGTGTGGGTTTGCTTTTCTGCGGTGGCAACCCCTGCAGGTATTGTCTACGGAAGCTACAGGTCACAGTGTGCATCTTTAACTTTGTCAAAAATCTTTTGGAGAAACAGCATCCGTGGAACCAGTAGCAGTCCAGATCTTGTCCTTTTTCTGGGAGAGTGCCTGGCATGTTAAGGTTTACTTCCTCAGGCTACACATTAGTGTATGAAATAGTGGCTGATTAACAGGCTCATTGGCTGAATGTATTTTGATGCTCTTGAGACATTAAGTAACTGTGTCAGTGAGACACACAGCTAGGATTTACTATCTTTGAGCAACAGCTGAAAAATCCTTCATTTGAAGAAACAAAATTCTAGCAGAAGAAATATTTGAGGGGAAGAAGGTCAAATGTAAAGTCTGATGATATCTACTGTGTGCCCCCTAAAACAGTACACAATGCAACCTGAATGTCCTGCTCCTCAAACTACATTTATTTTACTTATTTGAAAATGAAATAAAAGAGCTCTCTTTGTTTACATCTGCTGATGCAGAAGAGATGTTCTCTTAGCTCCAGCTTAGACCAAAATTGTGCAAGTACTGAAACCGTTTCCTCTTCTGTGAAAAAGATTCTCTGTTAACCTAATTCTACTACCCTATTGGAATTCTTTGTCCCCAACAAAGAATAATTCACTGTGTAGTGAATTATTTTCCCTGTATTCCATTTATGTATTTTTCCACTTTGTAAATTTTTATACTTCTGATATCTACAGTGTATAAAATTGCTTGTATGTTACCTCCATCTGCAAAGTACTTAATAGTGCTTCATTAAAAAAAAATTAGTCCCTCTGGTACCACTGAGCACAGGTGGGTTTAGTTAGTGGTTGCATCCTAATATAAGAAATGGTGCAAGTTTGTGATAAGCTCTTTAATCTAGGACTTTAGCCTGTCTCCTAACACCACTCCTGTTGACTCACTCCTAACAGCTGGGTGAACTGCAGCAAGCTGTGCTGCTCCCTGTTTTACCTGGCTGCATGAGAGGATGAGAACTAACATGAAATATTGAGGCAGATCCAGCTGCAGGACTTCTGGGGAAAGTGAAACCTAAGTGGTTCTTCTAGTTAACAGCAGTTGTGTGTTTTCTTAGCAAGTCTTGCCTGGATTAGCTGCATTTATGTTGGAAATACATATTTTATTTTTCTTTTTCAAAAGATTTCTAAGCAGTTCTGAGCTGAAAGGTATTATATGCCTGGCTGTGAATCATAACCTTTTCAATGTCTTCCTCTTTCCCCTTCTAATTCAGGGCTGTCTGATTTTGAGTGATGAACTGAATCATGCGTCACTAGTGCTTGGAGCAAGACTGTCAGGAGCAACTATTCGAATCTTTAAGCACAACAGTAAGTATCAGATGGTGGACTCTGCATTTCTGCAGATGCTGTAGATCAGATACAATCTCTTATATATTCTAATAGTTAGAAATCCAATTTCATGCAAGGAAATCAATTGCTGGTTATCTGAAAGGTCAGAAAACTGCCGCTACTGAGAATGTAATCATCCTGATTTGGATATTTTTTGTATGTTCAGTCTCAGCTAATAACATTTTTATGCTGAAGCTGTTCTGGCTTACATCTTCTGCATATGAAGAGGAACATGCTACCCTTTGTCAAGTCTAGGAGCACCAGTGTTTTAACATGGCTTCTTATTACTTGAATAACTCAGCATAGTTAGACTGTTCTAACAGTCCATGTCACATAGTGATGCAATCTTCTAGTGGTCTAGGTTACAATTTGGAGGGTAAAAAAGCTTTAATTTTAAGACCAGATGCTGACATGATGTTACAGTAAAAAAAGCTTATGAATGCATATATCCTAGCTAAATTAGACAACCATGCATTAGTACAATGTAATACAAAAGGAGTTTTTGGGATGTGAAACATAGATTAATTTCACTGAGTTAGTCGCTTTAAGTATTTGTTTCCAAAATATGAAGAATTTTCACTTTGCTATTTTCTACTTTCTCCAAAGAACTGATATTTAGAGTTATTTTCAGGTTAAAAATCTGAAGGGTTTTCTGCTTTTATTCTCATTGAAAAAGGTACCTGGTTGTCCTCGCTTCGTAAAGCCACTACCTTCATTCTTCAGTCACTCCTAATATTCTTTGTAGTATCAGTCTCTGAGGTTGTGATGACTGTTTTGCTCTCTTTGAAGTGTGTGGTGGTACTAGCAAAGCTTGGGTGGCTGCAGTTATTTTCCTTTTTGTACTACTTCATAGTGGATTCTCTGCTGTGCTTATTGTTTCTTTTTGTGTTCTCTCTTGTTCTCTATTGTTTGATTAATTTTCTTTACAGAAGTGTAAAGTGTGATTCAGTGATTATTTTTTGTTTTGTTTTTTTTTCTTAATTCTTCATAAATCTTGATTGCTGGGCAAGATCACAAAAGCTTTGCATTCAACTTCTGCATTTGTATAGACGTACTTCTAAACATTGCATCCAGTTGCAGAATTTCAAAGAGCGCTGTTTGACATAGTTCTGGGTGTGAGAAGGACTTAAAAGGTCTGGTGTGATGAGGTAGAATAGGTGATCTGTGGGAACAGGGTACAAACCAGCAATGGTGAGATCAGGGGATACTATAGAAACCTTATGGATGGTGAAGATATGTGAAAGAGAATAGAATCGCAGATTAGAATCAGAAGGCAAAATGCAAGCAATGATTGTGGCCTGTCAAGACCACGATCGACTCATAGTTACGTTTGTTCTCCGTCCAACTCTTGTTATACTTTATGCTGCCTCAGTGAACTTCATTTTTCTGAGATATTAATGGCTTTGTTCATATTCTTTTCAGAAATAATGGGGAAAAAATGAAAAATCACCCTTAAAATCTTTGTTCAAAGTTTTAATTTTTTTTCTATCTAATTCTGCAGTTTGTCCTTTTTATTAAGGTCAGACACAAATTCCCAGTCTTACCCTCTTTCTTGAGAGATCAGAAGTTTATATTCTATTGTTCTCCCTAACTGCACTGAACTTTTCCTCTATTCCTTGAATTTTGTTGGTGGCAGGGCCTCAACTGCTGCTGCTCTTTGTCTTTTTCTGAACATTAGCTGTCTTCTAACAGTCTATTAACTGACCTATTTTGCTGTATAATTTCTAGACTAGTTCTAGTTCATGGGCTTCTCTTGCTGATACAACTGTCCTAGTCTACCAATCCTCTTTTCATGATCATTCGTGCTCTTTTTCATGCTCTAGTGTTTATATCTGTCTCTTGCTTAGCACTTCAGCTTTCATGGTTTGACTACTCCCATCTCCACTCCTTTCCTCAGGTGTTATTTTCAGGACTGATTTAATACCTATTTATTTGCTCACAGTAGATAGGTCTCCTAGGATCCATGTCAAGTGTTCATAGCCAAAGCTAGTAAGATTACAGAATGCATTACTACTAACAACTTTGTCTAGTTTCTGATATTCTGAGCACTGTCCTTTTCCTACACTGGTGGTTCTTTTTTCTTCCTATTCTGTTTTTGGTTTAATAGCTTCCTGTTCCACACCTTCAGTCCCTTCAATTTAAAATAAAGCAATAAATAAGTACACCTTTTCCCCTTCTTGTCCTGCACTCTGGTCTGTCTCTTCTGCTTATCTTTAGTTGATTATCCTTGAGCTTGCTTGTTTGGTTTTTTTTTAGTTATTTCTAGCTGTAAGGACACACTACCTAACTTGCTTTCTCTTTTCTTCACAATAAGATATCTTCCTCCTTGTTTTTTGGGGTTTTTTTTGGTTTGTGTTTTTTTTTTTTTCCTTCCTTGTTTGCTGTTTATGCCTAATGCTCTAACTTGTGCTTTTAGCTTAGGATGATGTTAGGATGATGAAATTCTTCCTCGCTAGTTCATACAGTCACCCATTCCCTTTAATCTCATCTGTGGGCCTGCAACTAGGTGAAGCCCATGCTTATTGACTTACCTATGGTCTGTCTTCCACACTGGAGCAATTTGTGCATTTCTGGAGTATTGCTGTCTTTAGTCATGTCAAAGCTCAAGGTGGTAGCTGTTTTGGTACCATTTAACAGTAATTTCTGGTGCAGATATGCAAAGCCTGGAGAAGCTGCTCAAAGATGCTATTGTGCATGGGCAACCTCGTACACGGAGGCCCTGGAAAAAAATTCTTATCTTGGTGGAAGGAATATACAGGTACAAACTATTCTTTGTATTCCTAAGAACCTCCACATGAGATCTAGCTGCTTAGTATTTGGGTTCCTTTGCCGAATCAAACTATGAATATTGTCACTTCATAGTTATTTCATTAATCTCATCTGCAAATTAAATTGAGCTGTGTATGTCTCACATCCTAGACTTTCAGTTGCTAGTCCTGCACCTGGTGTTATCACAATGCTTCCTACATCCTGATTAGATTGTAGAAATTAATTAATCTAAACTGATTATTTACATCAGAGCTGAGGTCTTAAATTGCTTGTCCATTCCATTCTTTCTGTGCTCACTAGATGATGCTAGTGTGAATAGAACTGCACAAACTGAACGTTTTAGCTGAGAGTGAATAGGAGCATGTAGTAAGCTTAGCTGTGTTAGGCATTTAAATCATAGTGACTTCCAGCACAGAATGGGATGTTTTGGAGTGCTACTAATGAGGGCCTAGTCAGTTGTTGAAAAGAACAGGTAAGTAGATGTCAGATCGGAATGCTGACGTTAGGGTGGAAGTACAAATGAGAATTTATTTAAAAAATTGTCACTGAACACATTCCTTTGCCTTCACTTACCATTGATGCTACTATTTAATCTGTATGTCAGCATCCCAGAGATGTTAAATGCGTAGAAACAGGAGATCTGGGAAAGTAGAGTTGCAAGGGGGCAGTTATCTCTGTAGAATACAATGCGTCTAGCAATTTTTATGTTTTCATAATTACTGAAAGAGTGAAGCAAAGAAAGCTTAGTGACTTTAGGGGCTATAAGGAGGCCCCAACCATTAAATCAACTCACACTGAATTTCTGTTTCTCAACAGTATGGAGGGATCCATAGTCCGTTTGCCTGAAGTGATTGCCCTAAAGAAGAAGTACAAATCCTATCTATACCTTGATGAGGCTCATAGTATAGGTGCCCTGGGTCCCACTGGCCGGGGTGTAGTGGAGTATTTTGGACTCAGTCCTGAAGATGTGGATGTTATGATGGGAACATTCACCAAGAGCTTTGGAGCTGCTGGAGGATACATTGGGGGCAAGAAGGTAAAAAGCTGAGAATCTCATGGCTGTTTCAGGCTGGTAGTGGAGTCCTTCACTAAGGATTTCAAAGTTGATCTATTTCTGAAGTACCTTGATTGTCCATTTGTTTCATAATTTTATGTACTGTCTAGTAAAGTGGAAGTCTGTGCAATGCAGAAGAGCCTAGTCTAGTAAAATACCTCACAATTGTATAGTTTATATATGGTCAGCAATGATCTCAGTTTGCAAAATGTACGGTAGTGGTGCAATATCTTTTTAGGCACTGCTTGAAGTCAGGAAGCAGGGCTTTCTTAATGTTACTTTTAATGAGACTTGCAGGAAAAATGCCAAAAGCTGAAGTTTTTCAGCCTGTTTGAAGGAAATTCCCCTTATATTAGTTGGGTAGAGTTGACTCAAACAGTTTGCTTTCTAAACTCGAGGCAGAGAGCAACACAAAATTGAGCATTTCCACATATTTCTATAATACGTTCCTAGCTTGTGCTATCTACAGTGCCATCATTATTAATTTTATGGTAGCAGAAGACAGAATGTGTCCTGGCATTCATGCTGGTCTTTATACTATTTTGCTGGAATGGTCTGGGTATTTTGGAGTGGTTTTGTTAGAGCTGACAACAAACAGCTGGGATCTATGGAGTATTGGTCCTTTGTCTATGACCTGGTTTTGCCCTCTAACAAGTGTAGCAGGTGTGTTAAACTGGGAAATGTAGAAGGGGTAGACTGAAGTTCTTGCACTCTTAAATTAAACTCGCTGCTTTATTTATGTTGTGCTGATAAATGTGAGAAAATATTTTATGAACTATTCCCCTGTTTGGTGACTTTTGTGTGGAAACAAGTGTGATACATAAGCACCTATGGCTCCTGCTCCCCACTACTTCGTTTTATACTCCTACTGTTATAATAAATACTCTTGAAACTCTGTGCACGGTTTGATTAATGCAAACCCCTTGTTGCAATCCAATGCTGGTGGTGTGAGCTAAAAAGTCTGGCTTAGGCATTTGTGTTTGATAAGCACACTTTCTTGTCCTGTGACATAATTATGGGTTGTCATGTCCCTGGTGTTCGCTCTTCAACTGTTTATTACTTGTAATGTAAAATCAATCCTCAAGCTACCTGTTCTCTTCTGTGATGTTCTGAAAGAGGTTTCTTGTGGTGTCCATTTCTACTCTGTAATTAAGACAAGACAATAAAGCATTTATCCAAATACTGGGAATGCAATGTTTGATGCCTCTTGTGTTTTGCTAGGAACTGATTGATTACCTCAGGACATACTCTCACAGTGCTGTGTATGCAACGTCACTGTCACCTCCTGTTGTGGAGCAAATCATCACCTCCATGAAGTGCATTATGGGTGAAGATGGTACAACTGTTGGTGAGTCTTTATAACAGTAATCGTGTGGAAGGGGGAAGCCTCTTTGTCACTTTAACAGTTAACTCATTCAGTTGACACATGCATAATTATCTGTTAGTAGATAGTTCAAGTCATGTAGACTTGAAATTTCTGGAGCAATAAACAGATTTACTACCCTACTTGCCTGATCAGTCTAATGACAGTAAAAGTCCAGCTAGAGGTAAGTCATTTAGTCCTATCTAAGACACGGTATTGTCTTATATTGATTTTTGTTCTGTGTGTAGCTTCTCTAGCTGCATCCTTTTTCTTCCCCATTTGTCCACTTTTTAGATTGCTTTCAGAGTATTTTGCTGTGTATTTTTATAGTCTTGTGGGCCGTTTACTGCAGGGGCAATGCTTTTGATTTTCATCTCTAGTATAATTTGATGTTTGCACCTCAGCTAAAGTAAATACCTTTTTACTTGGGGAGTTAGAGGCAGTTTTTAGCATCAGTAGACTTAATGCATCAGGAGAAGAAATTCAGCATATTAGTCTTTATAGTCTTCGTTTTCCTTTTTCATTATGAAAGTAAGAAAGGGAAAACCTCTATTAGTCTTGATGCATTCAAAGTCAAAAATACAAATTCTTGTCTCATTTGCCTAGTAGGTAACAGCTTCCTTTGGCTACAGCATGAATTAAATAGCTCACACTTGTGGTGGGTAAGCTGAAGTGATAGAGCACTGAGCATATAGGATACTTTTCCCTCTTCACAGCTAATTAAAAAAATTGTGAGCAGCTCACGCAGGATGACAGTGTAATTTGAGGATCTGTCAGTGGCATTCAGTTCAGAGGCTCTTAAAATTCAAACTGCAGAATGTATTCAGTTACAGGAGTTGCAGGCATCTGGCCACAAGGTGGTGGTGTACACTGAAGAACCGAGTTCGCTTGGGAACATGGGTCATCAGGCCAAGTAACCTGACAGTTAGCTCCAACAGTGAAGAAGCTTGCTGGTGAAATGACTTAGGAGTTTTTCTCTTATAACAGGTTTCATTCAGCTTGTTTACATTATCTGAGAACAGAGTTAATGCCAGCAACTGGTGTTGATGGCTTCTCAATAGAGGTCGTCACTGAGGCAAGTGCAGCCAGGCAGCAGCCTGTATTTCTGCTAGCATGGAGTGCTTCCATCTGAGATACCTGTACCAGCCAAGAGTTTTCCTCAGTGCTGTTCTCCAGAACAGATATTAAGCAAGCTTCAAACTACACAAAAAGTTGTGCAAAAGGGCTGGGTCTCGCTGTCATCTTAAAAGTGACTGTTTGAACTCTTTCTAGCTGATGATTTGCCAGCAGTCTGTGGTCTGCTCAGGCGTTGCTTGTTTTGGGTTTCTTCCAGTATCTGTTTTGCTTAATGAAGTGCAAAGCAAGAAATGTGTAACTGATTTCTGTTTGCAGTATTCAAGCTAAGGCATTTTTGCCACTTTCTGAGGCTACACTGCGATAGTCATTCAAGTCAGGAGAATGGAAGCAACTTCCACTCCAGGCTGCTCTGCTGTTATGCCAGTGAGGTCCCTCAGAGCTGAAAGGTGAACCAGATCAGTAACCAATTTGGCAAAAAAAAAAAAAAAATCTTAAACTCAGAAGGCCTTTTTTTTTTTTTGTTGCTGCATTGCTTAAAATGCATGTCAGGGTACATCCTGCTAATTTGGTGCTAAGGAATACCAAAAGTCCTAGACGCTCTTTCTGTTGATAAAATTAGTGGGTTTGCTGTTTGAAAGCTGTGTCATTTCAAAGAAGCCTCTGTACATTTGATTTCTGTACAAACTGTAGTGCTTCTCGGAAGTGCTGGATATAACAGCTGGATTGCCAAAGTACTGTTTGCTTGTACTCAGAAAGGTTTCTCAGCTACAGGTCTTGTGAAACTTCTAAGGCTTTCTAACCATCTATGTTAGTCTTCAGCTGGGGTGAGCACCTCATAAGGTGATCCCTGCATGAAAGTGCTTCTCTGTTCATTTTCTGCACGGTCCTTTTTCCCAGTCATGCATTCTTTTTTAATTGCCTGAAGGTTTTAGAGATAATATTATTTTGTAGGCATTTTCTGTGGATGAAGCTGGCAAATGTTCAGTTGGGTGAATTGAGCAGTTTCCTAGTTGATAGCATGACAAAGTTTTTTTTCCTTGTTTAAGGGATTTGGCTTAAAAACTTCTACATGGACTCTGTGGAATTGTGGGTGGGGCTCTGGAGGACCACAGCCTGCAGTTGGTTTGACTAAGAGTAAATGTGGAGTAGAGTGGGGCTGGTAAGAGTTGATAACTGTGGAAGACAAGTAGAGAAAGAGTGTTAAATTGGGTCACTGGTAAGCATCTCTGAATCAACTCTATTTGAAAAAATTTCACTGCTGTTAAATTAGTCAAGCTGAACTAATGGATGAAGGAAAACTTGAGATAGGGCAGTGGTTTTATAAAGGTGCAGGAGTGGGAGCTGGAATCAGAAGACTTGAATGGCTCTCAACCCCATTTTTTTGGGCCACAGCTAAATCTTTTAACAGCTCCAAGAATGCTTTCTTGAAAAGAGCCTTTGCAGCTTCCTTGTCTGCCTGCTTCTGTTCACCACATGCCATTTCTAAAAGCTGCTGTCCTCCATGGCATCAAACCTTTGTGGAAATCGTGAAATTGTGCTGTCATATTAAGATGGTCTGTAGCTGAGGAATAAGGAGCAGGAAGCAATTAGTTTTTGAGGACAAAAGGGTTTTTTGTGTATTTTTTTACAAGAATAAGTTAATTATCTCCTCCTATACTCCAGCTTATTTCTAAATCTAATGATCATGAGGCTCTAAACTTACAATATAAGGTGTTGTAGTTATGAAAACTTTGCATAACTAAAAGTAAATATCTCCTTTCAGATCTTTCCAGCAGGCTGACAGTGACTAAATAGGATATTAGTAGGAGGCAGCACAGACAAAATACAGATGCTATGAAAATCTGAATGGCTGTTTATAGAGAACATAAGATAGTTGGCATGCAGATGTGCTGCTTGAATTGGGACAGTAGTTGCTTGTGTCTTGATTTTGGTTGAAATCTGTTAATTCTCTGTACTGTTTATGCATGTGAGTGATTAATGAGCTTCAGTCTTTCTGAAAAAAATTATGGGAATATAATTCTACATTAATACTAGTATACTACTTGCTCTTTCATCCAGCCCCCCAAAAAAAATCATTCCAGCAGCCAAAGTGATGGCAGACATGTTATGGGTTTTTGGTAGTGATGCTTCCAGTACTGCTTCTGGAACTCTACATTATAGCTCAGTGCTCTGTCTGTTCTGTTCTAATTTTCATTTCCAATTTTGCATGGAACTGGCTAGGAGACCATCATGTGCTCTTGAAACATATTTGATTTGTGATCACTTTGAGAAGTCATCCTCAAGAGTAGTGAACATCTCAAGCATGTAAAATGTCTTCAGAAAACTTTAATGTCAATGTACATGGGTATCTTCTCATCACATTTGGCTTTGATATATAGCAGATAGTAGAGCAAGGTCAGTAAGAGAGGTAGAGAAGGCGTCTTTCCACTTAAGCAAATTTTTGGAGCTGGTTTTCCAACTCAAAGACACTGTGGTTTAAATCCTTAACAAGAAAGTGTTGCTGACAAGCATCTGCAGTTCAGTGGATGCTGCTCTTCCTCTCTGTTCAGCCACACACAAAAATGAATGAAATTCAGATGATAGTAGTTTTGTAGATAAAGGGCCTTTTAAAAAAAAAAAATAATAAAATGACACAATAAGCAGACTTTTTGGGGTCATGGTATACACAGAGATGACAAACTGATTCCTGGAATGAAGTTCTAGAAACTTGTAGTGTAAAGCCACTGGATTCTTGCTGTCTGTGTGGTATTTAGGTTATTTAAATTGACTGCAGGGAAAAAGATACAGTTTGGTGGTGTGCTAGTGAATTAGATAATGTTGGGATTTATGAAATTAAGTACTTAACCTGTCTTGGTGCATTTTTCAGCTTCAATGGTTTGAGTTGAAAGCTGGATTTTTCACCGTGACATTCTCGTAAGGACTGGGAATATGGTTGTCTCCTTTCTATCATTTACATCAGAGACAGTGATACATCCTGTGCAACTGGAGTTCTCTTAGCACTGTTGGTGATCAGGACCCAGGCTGTTTGTTGCCCTGATATTATTGGGGGCAAGTGGAAGAAAGTCATAAAGTAACTGACTGAGATGTGGGCAAATCAAAACATGCATGTTGAAACCAGTCTAGGAACTAGTTAACCTCCTTCAGAGATGAAACTCGGTTTGCTCTCCTGTGTATTAAAAACTGAAGATGAGCCTTAAATCTAGGAGTGTTTAAAGTTTGAACAACAGCTTGCAGTTTTAATGGCTTGTAAAAAAGGTGAACTTCCATGGATGTTAACTCAATAATAGTAATGATACATGTTGATGTTGATAACAAGTTTATTATCTTCCATCTTAATTTGAGGAGGCAAATATCCCACACCCGATCACAGCACCATACGTCACAGGTGTAGAATAAGTTGTGGATAGACCTTGCCCAAGATGGCACTTAAATTCTGAGTGAACACTGACTACTGTATAGAAATCAAGGTTTATTATCCTACTAATGTTGCGAGTAATGGCAGTAGCAGTTGCATAGGCCATCCCAGCTCCAAGCTATTGGAAATGGCTAACTAACCTTTGAAGACTAGTCAAGTAGCTGCACGTAGTTTGATTGGTATTTGTCTCATCTGAGCACTTCAGTTGTGATGAGCTAGTAATTAATTATGTTTCAGAAGAAACCTTAAAAAAATAATGGATTTCTACTTTTGCAATTGCCGTGTGCAACAAACTTGAGTGAGTTAAATCAGAAAAGGTAGTTAAAACAATTATAGCCAAAGGGAATAAGAATGTACAGCTGTGTTGGCAGAGAACTGAGCCTAACTGAGCTGTTGGGAAGACAGAACCATTGCTATGCTGTTAATATGCACAGGAAGAAGCATGCTGTAAATAAAAATAAGTCTAGTCTACTTAAATTCTAGGGGAGAAAAGACTATAATTAGTTTTTAAACCTCCAGGTAATTAATTAGGCCCCCAAGTGAAAAGATGTGACATCAGTAGTTCAATCAGCTTGCCTAGTCGGTAGTTTTCTTCAAGTTGGACAACTTGTAAAATTCCATTTTTCTTTACAAAGATAAGCCCAAAGTATATGCAAGTATAAAGTGTAAGCAGTAATGAAGGAATAGTGCATGTTACATCACTTGGAAATGAATTTTAAGCCACTTAGAATATATTTATAAATGAAGTTTGTACCTTGTCACTGTTAGCAGTAAATCCACAAGTGGAAGTCATGGCTGCTGTTGTAGTCAAAATGGGAAATAAATACTCCTTCTGAAGGCTGAGGTTGCAAACATTCAATTAGCATTAAAATCGGTTCATTTCAATTTCCTCCAATAATGCACTTGTTAATGAGGTGTTACATTATCACCTTGGGAACCCAGGGACCAGTCAAAACTAATTTGAGCAAAGTGAAAACTTTTTTTGTTGCTGCCCTTGAGAATCTCAAGCTGAGCTGGGAAACTGTTGGAAAAACAAATACTCTGGGGGTCATAAAGAGAGTTTCCTGCTTCTCTCCAGGGGACTGACAGTTTTAAACATCACTCTCTGTATTTGTGCTTCCAGCTGGGGATCTTTTAAATCCAGCTTGTTGCTGCACCCCTGCATCCCTCCCACAGAGCATGGCAAACCTCCAGAAAAATTGCTTTAACCTGGCCCGGGCAGGAGAAATCTTGCAGTGTTTGGTGCTTTGAAGAGTGTTTACAGACATCAGCAGAGCTGTACCCTTTGTATTGTGCATTGGAATGTGAGAATCTTTCAGTGCCTCTTCTTTTTGGACTTTAATCAATATTGCAATGTTTGTGCAACAGCTCATAAACCTTTATAACTGTACACCCGCTTTGTTCTCATAACATCCTGGTTCTTGCTATTTCTGTTCAGGTGCGAGCTGTCATCTATATCTTCATAGCCTAAACACTGATCTGTCAAAGCAGAAATATGACTAGGAACGCGGCTTTGCTGAAGTAATTTAATTTTTCTTCATTTCTTACACTACATTAGATTTAAAATGTGTAGCACGCTTTTTACTCTTGCTAGCATTTGAGGTGCCACATTTCTACAGACTACTGGTCTGCTGCTCGTACAGGGAAAGGAGAGTTCACTAGTATATTTTGTTAGCATTAGTGTGACTAAAATGCTTGTAAGTCAGTATGAATATTAAGGTGAAACATTTGGACAGGAGTAATCACAAATGAAGTGATGTGCACCCAGACTTTGGGTCAGTGTGAAACTGAGTTCATGGTTCCTGGTGTGACACGTGATTTACTAGAGCAGAGTTTTTTTGAAAATACCTGAATGACCCCATAAGCACCACTACCTATCATCAGCCCTGACAACTGCAGCTATTTGCTATGTAGAAAAGTTAATACTGGTATTATGATAGTCTCTGCAGCGTACAGACCCACAGCAAAATCTCATTCTATGAAGTGCATATAATGTTTGTAGCTTCTTTGGAAACAAGCAACAGTCCATAACTGAAGCCCTTTCTGTGGATTGTGTGCAGGTGTATCAGGCTGTGGGACTCACTAACGAGTTGCACTACGGTCCTTGCTGACTTTAGTGGCTTCTGATGTAAAGCTACCAGGCTTTACATCACCAGGTGGCACCAGGTCAACTCATGCCATTTTACATCAGTGCAGTTGATCTACCAAAAATTCTGAAATCTTGGTAATCTACAGTGGGTACTTTAGTGCTGCTAGTGTGCAGCTGTTTGATGTCCTAGAATTAATAAACTTCCTTAGATAGTACAGAATTAGTCTTCGAAGGAAGAAGCTGTCTGAGAAACCTCCATGACAGTTAACGTGTTTCGAGAGCATATGGCCAGCAGAAAGATTTGAGGTAACTTTAAATGAGATTGTGCAGGTCCTGTTGCAGCCTAGCTTCAAGAGTGGGGTTTAGCTCAAGACAAATTGGCTTGTCAAGAACAGCATAAATCAACCTGTAGAGCTTCTTTTTGCTATGGGTAAGCTTCTGTTAATGCTCAGGTTATTGCCTAATTGCTGCACAGTGGAAAAGTTGTGATTACAAGGCAGTCTGTGTCAGGGAAATGTATTACAGAGCATACATGCTTCTCACCTTCATGTTGGCTGGCAGTTCCTAAGATTTCCTAATTGCTTGTCTGTGGATGCTGGGATTTCAAAAAAAAAAAAAAAAAAAAGCCAGTAAAATACTTCTGAAGCTTCTTAAGACTTTCAAGCTTGCCTTACTATTGTATTCTATGTGTTGCTAAAATCAGGCCTAAAAGGAGCAATGGAGAAATCATTTACCCTGCAACTAGCATCTCTGTGCAAACAGATGTGGTATCTTACAGAGTGTCTGTCTGTATCAAGAGCTGGAAGCAGAACGTTTAGTACCTCCAATCTTTACTGAAAATAGCTTGTCTTTTCTAGGGTTATTGCTATATTCCTGGCAAGTAACTTTTTGTTCAGGCCCTGGCACTGTAGAGACAATTGTGGGTTTTATGTGCACAAAGCTTTGATCTTTCCAGGATCCTTGGAAAATAGAGCCGTGCAGGAAAAACAAGTCTATAAAAGTCACAGCAGAGACAAGGCCTCCAGGGTTTGGGTCTTTTCAGGCGCGAAGCCTACTCTTCCACCTCATTGCAGTTCCAGGTGGCAGGCTACCAGGAACTGTTTGCCAAATATAACTTACTAACATGGGAAAGCTCAACACCCTTCCTGTTGAAATTATTGCATAGTTTTAGGGTAAATCTGGGAGCACAGTAGAGAAGGACAGGTATGGCTGCTATAACAGATGTTCAGGCAGATGTGGGCAGCTCTGACATGGTGGAAAATTTGCAGGCTATAGCCTTTATTATGAGATGAACTTCTTAGCTATAAACGTCTTTGTCCAAGGAAAAATTTGAGATGTTGTACAGGACTTCTTATGGAAATGGATCAAGATCTTCACAAAAAGATGTATGAAGACTTCATTCTGTGAAAAATTCAAGTGTTACCCTTCTCAGTGACTTTATACATAAGTTTGCTGTTCAAAAAAGCAAGCAAATGAAACCAAACCAATGGAAATTCTTAATTTTAGGACACATTAGTAAAGAGCACATATACACTTGCAGCATCCTGTCTCTCCCTTGCATTAGGTTGGTGAAATCTCTAGCAGTATTGGAAGGTATACCAAAGTCATGCTGAGGGACAAAAAGATCTTTAGAAACGACTATGTTCCATTCCAAAAGGTCCCATTTAGTACCACTGAGGAAAAGTAGGTATTCAGGACTACTCTGTTCCTCCTTCTTATCCCTTAAGGGATCCTCCTACCAAGAGGCTGTTAGTAGAAGGTATTCAATCTGCCAGATGGGGTTTTTTTTTCTGGATTTTCAGATTAAGTGCTAGCACAAAGGTGAAATACTTCTTGTAGTACTTCACAGTTTCAGTTATTGGTCAAAACTTATGTGAATAATTTAATTAGTACATTTTCATAGTGCTCCCGATACTCTTTCTTTATGAAGCTGATTTCCATTCAGTTTGGCTAGAAGATAATGCAGTGTTTATGGCTGCCATCTCCCAACGAGTAGGGTAGTCAAACATGTTCTGCCCATCAGCCATCCCATCAGTAAGAGAATGGATGCCCTACCTCTATTTGTCTCTTTCTAGCCTAAGCTGATTACTGTCTGTGGACACATTATAGCTGGCTGGTATATCTCTTCCACTGAGTATCAACCCTTGCTGTGCTAGAACTGGAGCATTAGTCTAACTGCTGTGGGAACAGTGCTGTTAAAAACTTTTAAGGTGTTGACATGGAGTGTGACCAAATAACTAACACTGAATAGTGTTTCTTGCACTTACACACGTCACAGCTGATTCTATAGTTAAAAGCAGCACTTTGTTAGCTGATGCACTGTAGGGAATGAAGGAGAAAATTGTTGCTAGTCATCTGCAGTTAATCTGCACTGTTTCTAATGGCTACCTCACTGCCTGTGATTTCTGTGACAGTGAATTTCACTGCATTTTTAGAGTTGGAAGGGACCATAGAGATCATCTAGTCCCACTCCCTTGCTGAAGCAGGATTGCCCAGAGCTAGAGCATGTTACTCGGGACTGCATCCCAGTGGGATACAGATCCCTCTATTTGGCTGAACTGGTTTTGAGTTTCAGAAGAATGGATTAAAGCCTGTGGATGTTGTGTAACCTCATGTTGCTATACTGGTTTGATGTGAAATTTGAAAAACAATGCAGTTTAAAAAAAAAAATCTACTCTTTATTACCAGATAATGAGACCTTCACTGGGAAGCTAGTATCTCAAAGACCACTTAGAGTTAGAAAATAACTGCTCCAAAGTTGAATACTCGGGTATTTTCCAGTCTATGAATTTCAGCACGTGTTCCTAAGGGATGGGCCTAATGTCAGGATAAATATACTGACAGACTAAATGTTAATACTGTTGATAAATAATAGCCTTTCCATAAAACTGGACGAACTATACTCCATTACAAGTATTTTCCTGCAGACTATTCGTGTATTTGAGAATTTAAGATTGGAAAAAATGGTTTACTTTTTTCTGGACATAGCAGAGCTTAATTCCTCTTTTCCAAGTTTGATTTTTGTGAGGTGTTTCCTTGAGTTGTCAAAGGTAGCTTTTGCACTACTAAAAACATCTTAGATCCTCTCTCATTTATAAGGACTTCCAGTCTTACGTGTGTGTAGCTAGAGATGTTTCTACAGATAGGATTGTTATCTATCTGTAGATAGATAGGGAGGGTTTTTTTAAGTCAAAAGGGCATTCAGGATTGTGTGTCTATTGCTGTTAAATAAGAGCAATAAAACAATCCTTGGTGGCTGCTTGGTACAGGGAATGCTTACTGTGCACCTTTGCTCCTACACTGTTATGCAAAACAAGAAGTCTTTGAATAATTGTTCATTTTGCATTGTCACTGCCTCTCTTCTTGTTTTTTTCGTTTTCTCAAATGTTATACAGTCTAAGCTCAACAGAACCACCCAAGGTGGCCCCTAATATCACCCAAGAGGTGATACTGTTTACAGAGGGGGGAAAAAAGGATGTTTGAAAGATGGGAAGTACTGAAATTATTTGCAAAAGGCACAGTTTGGGTTGATTTGTAAGTGGGTAGATAAATGAGCCACTTCAGTTACCTGTGTAAGTCCTTCCCAGTGTAAAGTTGCCATTACCAAATAGCAAAGTTAATGTGTTGAATGGTGGCAACAAATAAAGCAATGTTTGCAGTTTGTCCTGCCAATCTTGAAAAGGTCAGAAATTGATGAACAACTGATTTCTGTCCCAGTGTCATCAGAGGCCCTCTGAGGGATGGGCCCAAGAGGAGAATCAGATCAGCAGCTGCTGATCAGATCTCAGGTAGGAGATCAGAGAAAGAAATGTATAGATAAAAAAATGCTTTTTCATATGTAAATCAACATGAAGAATTTGCAAATCATAATCAGTCGTACGCCTGCCTATATATAAATCCTCTAGTACATTTCCAAACAGATTTCAGACTATCACAGTGGGCAATTGAATTCTTGATCTAAAAAAAGAAAACAGACACACAAAAAACCAACCAGAAACACACAAACCCCCAGGCTGCAAATAAAGACTAGGATTTTTAAAGTTTTGAAATTGGTTTTGCATGCTTTTGCAATGACTAAACTTCAGTGTAATTAAAAATCATCCTTAAGCATCCTTATTACTTATCCTTGCTTTAGTGATGACTTTTTTATGTAACAGGTTTTCTGTAATTCAGGCATGGAAAACTGGTTAAAGATGATAAATAATACACCTGTAGTGTTACTATTGTACATTTGGGTATGTACATTCCCTGTGGAAAACTTTACTTTTTTGTACCTTTGCTAACTTGGACTGTGGTATTCGTTTTCACAGTTCTGAGGTTATTGGAACATCTGGAGTTAACATTTACTGGGTTTTTTTAATTTATTTTTTTAAAATTTAAACTATCAGAGTGGGTTTTTTCCATAGTGCTGCATCTAGTATGAAAAATACATTGGTGAAAATTGCAGCTGCTAGTCTAAAAGAAACAACAACAATAAAAAACAACAAACCACCAACTTGAAAACTAGTTAGCACAGGGCATCCAGTGACACAGGTGTGGCTCTCGGACTCCTCATTCTTCCTAACCCTGAGCTTTTGCTATATATATGCAGTAATTTTTCTTAGATTTTAATCCTCTTAATTTATATAATACCTCATACCTGTACCCACTTTCTTCACCATGTTTTGAGAGAAAGTAGCCCAGTTAGGAGTAGAGAGAGGCTACACACAAAAGAAAAAAACCCAAACATTTTTTTTTGGTATGGGATTGTCTCCATCAGGAGGAAGGTAGTAGCCTGTTGATTGTGAAGATTGTCTATCTTGGTTGAGTCCGTGGATTTTGTTATCTAGTGAAGTTAAAAATTTTAGTACCAAGGGAAATGTTTGGAAAGTGCTATGTAGATAGAAAAATATACCCCTATAAGTGTTTGTCTTCAGAAAGAATTCTTTCTGACAATTCATCATGAAGTGAAGGATTTCCATAACAATGCCTTCATGGAAGCTCTGTAGAGATCTGGGGGAATTACATTGTGTTCTGTGAAGTGTGTGTGTAGATTCCAGGGGGTTTGATATATCTGTTTTTATGGCATTTATTGGAATGATGGGAGAAACTACTGCTGCTCAGGCACAGTCCATGTGGTGGTATACAGAAAATTGCTGAAGTTTTTGGTTTGATCTGTTCGATGAGATTGAAGGGTTGTTTGAAGGCTCTTCCCAGAGGGGACTCTGGGAAGACTTTTCATAGCGAGATTTTTTCCTAATATAGGTTGTAAATGTTCAGTGACCTCCCTTTCAGAATTGAGGGTAGTCTAACATGTGACCATGAAGGCTGAACAATCCATACATGTTTGGTTTTCTATACTAGGAACATCTTGTGGAGTGTTTCAAGTGCCTTTTTCTTTAAAAGTGTTGTCTGTGTAGATCAGACCTATTAAACTTGAGCGTTCCTTTTATTGGAAAAGCCGGTGAGCGCTACAGCTTTTTTTGTATTCTAGGAAAAGAGATGGGGCTTACTATGCTATTTTTAGTGATCTGTATTTGTGGAGAACGTTTATGCCATATAATGTAGCATGAATTCCAACCCAACAGCAGCAGCATGGCAAAACTTGTGCTAATGATATATAACAGTACAATAGATGCTATTTGTTATTTGTTTTATCTCTTTTGAGGTGACAACTTCAGAAGAGATTTTATGCTACCACTGTAAATGAACTTTGGAGATGGAAGGAGTTCTTCCAGTGCTTAAGTTCCTGTTCTTCTCATGCTTAATCTAAAGCTAAATTTGTGTGTTATATTGACCATATTTCTCCTTTTTGGCTATAGCTGTCTTAAAATATGGAAGTGGGCTGATTTGCTGTTCTTATGGTAGTTCAGGTGGAGGTGATAACCTAGCTGGTTCTGTAAGGTATTTTTTATCTGTGTGATATTTTGCCATTAGTAAAGGCAGATAGTAATGTTAGCTGAAACTGGGTGGCTACTAAGTTATTTGTTGAAGCACATGAAGAGGCCGTATCCTTGATCATCTTCTCTTGTACTGCAAAGGCAAAGAGCATTTCTCTACCCTTCTGTGTTGCTGTTTAAAATCCCAAAGAACAAATAGCTTTGATACTGGCTCCCACTGTAGGAAAACAGTCTGCACAAAACAGATGGAAAGTATAGTTCACACTCTTTGTTGCTATGTTGTAAAGCTACTGAACTGTCTCCATGGAAGTAGATTATAAACATCCTTTACATAATATGCTTTGTCAAACCTTGCACATTCCTTAGCTTGTAAAGAAATGTGCTGTTTGTATGTGTTCCTGATGGTTTTTTCTCTCTATGGCTTCAATCTGCCATAAAGACCTGCCAAATTATTTGTGTCATACAAAGGTTTGAGTGTTTCCTTCTGTCTCCTCTTCACTGATGCTTGTCTTATTCTTGAGATTAGAACTTAAAAAGCACATCTTTGCTCTTAATGTCCAAGGTATCATAATAAAAAGAAAACAGAAGTCTTAAAATGTTTGCTTTTCTCTGAAATTTCATTATCTTGGCAAGTTAAGTTTTATTGAAACTGTATAAAATTTGTTGTTATATTTTTGACGTCTTCACAGTGGAGGTACCATA
The DNA here is from genome assembly GCA_004320125.1 of Scolopax mira. Classification (NCBI taxonomy): domain Eukaryota; kingdom Metazoa; phylum Chordata; class Aves; order Charadriiformes; family Scolopacidae; genus Scolopax; species Scolopax mira. The sequence goes on along the minus strand of BJBW01003763.1, from coordinate 89,997 downwards.
ACTAGTTCAGAAGAACAGTCTGACCAGCAGTCATGTCTTTTCCCTTTCTTCTCAGCAAGGCACAAGAATAGCTGTCAAACAGGATATGTACAGCTGTCTTTGCAATATTACGAATGTTAGCATCATGACCGCACATCTGTGATAATACATGATTTGTATGAGCTAATGTGCTAATACCAATGCTACAAATCCTCCCAGTAATTAATATGCAGAATTAGATAATACATGTACCCAAGCAACACAAACTTAGTACCTTGTTCTGGAGGGATAGCCCTAATCTTATTCTTTAAAATCATTGATTCATCTGAACTAATGCTCTTTACGTTCAACTTCAAAATAAAGATGACTGTAAATCATCATTGTTAGGAATTTCAGTGAATTTCAGCCATGTGACAGCACTGTAACCAGACACATAAAATCATAAAATCATTTTGGTTGGAAGAGACCTTTAAGATCCAGCTGTTAACCTACCACTGCTAAGGTATCACTAAACTATGACCCTCAGCACTACATCTACACATCTTCTAAATATCGCCAGGAATGGTGATTCAGCTTTGGACAAGATCCATTTTTCATTGAAGGCATGAAATCTTCCTACTTTTGTCTGGGTGGATTTCCAATGAAGAATCACAATGAACACAAAAGGAGAGTAGGATCTTTTGTTCTCCATTGTGCAAACTTTAGAGTCAGTTGCTATTTCTACAGTGTCTAACTTGCATCTGGTATACCATTGTAGTTAATACTGGGGGAAAAAAAAATTGGAAGTGTTTTACCAGCTAAATGTGATTCTACTAGTCGTTAAGGGATCTGATGGTACCAGCAGTCTTTTTTAAGACTTTTCTGAGTCTTAAAAAAAAGAAGGTTTCTGTAATACACATCTTGACTGCATTTTGAGTATGCAGAGAAGTGTCAAGAGTCTTGAAACTGAGTTCATGGAATAAATTACAAGTTGTTGGCATTGTTTGAGGATGTGGTTCTCTTTTACATGGTTAACTCAAGTTATTTATGCAATATGGATCTACTATTTGGTAATTTCTCTATCTTTAAAATCAGGGGCTGCTGACAATAAACAATGTGAGTAATTCATTTTAGTTTGTATGCTGTCTTAGATAAAAGCCTGTGTAAATGGGAGTGGGAATTGTGGTTAGCTTTCTAAATAGAAAATCTATATAGGTTATCAGGATGGTTTGGGGTTTTTTTGGGCTTTTCCCTAATGCCAACTTATTAGTAATTCAGACCTCTGCAAAGCAATACTTGCCTCACGACAGGTTTTTTTTTACCTTTGGCTTAAATAAAGTGCTGATACACAAAGTCTGTTTGACAGCAGCCCTGGAACATTGTTGATAACCAGAGGTTTTTCGGCAGCCTGGATGTTTCCAGGTTTTGAGAGAAGAATCAGTCCATCAGAACTTTTTGCAGAGACAGGCCTACAGGGACATATGTCCTGCTGAATAATCCTTCCCTCTTATCTACATACTACTTATGCAGACTTCAAAGACTGCTTGAGGTCAGCAAATCATTTCCCCTAATTATCACACAGGGAGTCTGAGATGCTGATGGCTCCATATCCCTGTTGTGTGTCACTTTCTTATCTATACAGAGAGAAAGGGCAGCTTTTAAAATCAGAGGGGGGAAAAAGCACTGCAGCTTAAGTGTTAAACCTTGTGAAGGTTATTGCTGCAAACCCAGTGGTTCTTAAGATCTCTCTTTAAGGCTGACAAATGTAAACACATGCATTTTGCTGAGTTGTTCACCGCCAGGTCAGGCTGTTGGTAGCCCTTTAGCTGTGAACTCTGGAGGACTGTATGGTGCCTTATAGAACAAAGAAGTGGTGTGATGAAAAAATTCTAGGTTTAGAGGGCCAATAATCTCTTCAGCAGCCTGAGAGCAAATGCGTGGGAGGGGGCAATGCATCAACTGATGGACTGCACAGAAATGCACACGCTTTGGTGACAAATATGTGGCATGTCTTAAATGCCAGACTTGCATAGGAATTATCCTGGTATTAAGACAGCTGAAATGTTTCCATATTAAATTACAAATAATCCTGTCTTTTGGATGTACCGAAGAGTTGCATGTTGTTCCTATTGTGGAACAGTATTTTACATGAAAGATTTGAAAGAATACATTGACTATTTGCAAGGATGAGCTATTGGCTGTATTTTTATCACAATGCTAAAAATATCTGTTGGGTTTTTTTTTAAGTGCTATTTAGTGTACCTATGATGATGTGTACCAGTGCAACCTTTAAAAGTCTGTACTTCCTAGAACTGTACTGAAGTTCACTTTACAAAACTCAGAAAAATTGACTGTTGGTACCTTGTGTGGTTTCTGTAGTTTGGTGGGGTTCCCCCCTGCCTCCACTTGTTTCATTTAATTACATCTCAATGCAGATACCAAGCCAATTGTTTGGCAAGCGGGACTAAGTTGTTTTAATTAATAGGTTAATTCACTTGCTGGCTTTAGAAAATTCAGCCTAATTAGGAAATCTAAAATGCAAACTGGAGGTGTCCTAGTAAACATAGCAAAACTGTTCAAACATACTTAGAGTTGTATTACATGATTTGATATGGTGTTAATTAGAAACTGATATCACTTCTTCGGTCACTTACTGGAGAAGAAGGTTGATCAAGAGGAAGGATCTAAACATGCTACAGTCTAGTTCTGACCTGCTGTAAGTGCTGACATAATTATCAGCTGATAACTTGTGCTGTGGTGTAGCCTCTGTTCTTTGCCTTTGTTTCTCCAAGTACCATGCATCATTTTTTCTTCTTGTAAGGACAAATGACTTCAGCTGCCTTTAGCTTGATTGATTGCCTTGACTGGTTTCTGACAATGCAATATGTACACAGTTGTCACTACTTTCTCATTAAAGTAGCTTTAATAAAAGTAGCAACATTAGTGCTTTTGTAGCTGGTAGAGATTTCAAAAAAGATGATTTTTTAGAATACTCTGTGTGCAATATGGAAGAGTTGGTGAGAACAGCATTGTACAAAACAAGAACCACAGAAATGCTTCATTATCAAGAGAGACTAATTGGCTTATGTTGGAAAACAAAGGCCTCTACCTTTTAAAGGACATTGAACTTTCTTTTGCGTGCACCTTTGTACATTCAGCGTGAGTTGCCACATACCTATGTGTGTGGGCTTTGGAAAAGCCTGCAAAATCTCCTTTAAAGGGTGCTGCATAGGTGCCAGAAGTGCTCAAACTCTAAGAGTTTTAAGTGTCAGTAAAAATAGATCTGTATCTCTGTCTCTGTGGAAGTTTACTGGTGGCCTCCATTGTGTTATGTCCACACTGCATGTACTCATTAAGAACAACAAAGAGAAATTTTGCAGTCATGTTTATGAAGTTCTTGTGGCGATAAACTACAGTATCCTAAGGTAAGAGCTGCCCTTGCTTGTTCATACAGAGGACACAACTTATTTTTTGCCTGTGAATCTCTTTGTTGATGGACATAACTGTGCTTCTTATGAGGACTGAGAGATCTTGTGCCTTATCTTTTACCCCTTTTTTTATTAGTTGTGATCTTCTGGATGGTAAACCTTCAGCCTCTGACTCTAGCTATCGGAGGTGATGAGCAGAAATGTACATTATTAGGGATTTGTGCAAAATCTTAACTGCTGTTCAATTGTTGTGAGGCTTTTATTGTCTTCCATAATGCTTTACCAAAGATTTTTTTCTTCTAATGTTGTAAATCACATGTCAAATACAATAGAATTTGAGTAGAATCCTTTAGGCAACTTCTGCATGAAGAAAATAATGTGCTGATTTATCTTAGAGGGTCAATCAATAGTAAATTGGACTAAGCCATCTTTTAATAATGTTTGTTGCCATCCTGGAACTAAAATTATATGAACACTTCCATTTTGTTGTTACATGTAGTTCCTGGAAATGATCGCACTTGGGCTTGTAGCTCACCTTTAATTTCCCAGGCTTGATAGTTATTCTAGCTTTTCAGGATGAACAAAATGTTCTGCTGTTGTGAATAGAGGATGTGTTTCTTAACCACTTCATTAAATATGTACTGTTGAAAGAAGGGGAAGCTGAAAGTCAAAATTTTACTTGGAAGCAGACTCAGAAAATGCTTTGAGTGTTCAAATAATTACTGGTTTTGATTAGGCAAAGTTTGAAGCTGTAGGGGAAACTTAGTATGTAGTGAAATTCATCCAGTCTCTTCCATTGCTCAAAGTGAAGGTGCCATTTGGTTGTACTGTAACTTGTTTAATTGTACTGCGAGATCCAGATTTCTGAATTACCTGAAATGTTATAGCACGTTTCCAGGTATCAGAGGAATATCAGCCTCGTGGGGCTTTGGTCTGGAAGAGACAGCTTTCGGCTCTTCTTTAGCTTCATTTAGTAGCTAATCTTTAATTCTTTGTACTTTACAACCCTTACCTATTAGTATTCCTCCCAGAATAAATGTTGCTGCTCCTGCTTTTGAGGGTACTAGAATGCAGAGCCAGAAGCATCCCAGAGCAGTGAAGGTTGTGAAGATCTGTCATAGTTTAGTTAAAGGGCCAAGGACATAGGTGGCATTTTAATGCAGTACAGGTACTTTCCCTGTAAAATTAGCGATGTAAAAAGTCTATACAAAAAGCTTTTAAAGAAGATTCAAAATGCCTCTTCAGTTTTGGTTTGTTTTTTTCTTTTTTTCTAAATTATATATCATCAATGTCCCCTCTGAGAGACTTGTGCTATGTTTTTAACAAATGGTCTCCTTTACTTCTATGAGTCTAATGAATCCTGGAGCTGCCCAGTGGGAGTCTGACAGACTGGAAGTTGCATTAAACAGTGTTGGGTTTTTATTGAAAACATTGTCCTTGGTTCAAAGGGAAGGTAATTATTCTGCCCTGGAATGATAGCAGCCCCTCCTTTATTGACAGCACGCCATCTGGTTGTGATAAATTACATGCCCTGGCAAGGCCGCAGCCTTTTGGTAGCTATGGATGACTTAAAGGCTTTCGTAGAAAATAGGAAATATATGTTGTTTATGGAAATGTCATACTTCCGTTATTGGTCACAAAGCTTTTGCTTCTTTATATGTCTGTTAGATGTACTTCTAAAGGAAAATTTCAGAAAGGAAGATAGTGCATGGGATTTTTCAGGAGCTAATTCTTGCCTCAAGTTCAATTCCACTAATCTGTTGAGGGAAAGCTTGAAAAAGTGATGATAAAAATCTTCAGTATTTCAGGTATTGACACCATTTATTGTACTTTACCATCCAAGGACTGTTACTGTAGTTCCCACCTAGCAGTCAGTTATTAAACAATTTTTCTCAAGGAATAGTTGTACTCCTGTAGCTTCAGGGAGACAAGTTCCTTTTCTGAAAACTTGCCAAGGAGTCAGTGTGCGTCTATAAGTAAGAGTTCAGAGTGGTGTTAAGTAGTTTGCTAATTGGTCCTTCTGGCAACTATTTCTTTTTCTTGCTGTTCCAGCCAAAGTATCATTACTTTTTTAAATCTAATTATATGATACATTCAGGCTCAGTTCTGTGCTCTGACAAAAATAAAAGCGCATCTGAGCCAATGATGATTGTTAAACAGAAATGTTCACAAGAGTCTTGGAGGGGAGAGGCAGCTTTGGTTCTCATAATATACAAATTATAACTCCACTCTAAGACAGGTTTAAATGCTTGTGAGTGGAACCTACTGAATGTGATTTACTGTAGTGTCTGATTTGTTGAGTATGTTGGCTGGTGTCCATGTCCAGATTTTCTTTTAGTTTGGAACACAATTTTAAATTTTCTTGCCACACATTTCTGCTTTTGCTTTAGAAATTTCCTCGATTTGTTGTTTTTATTTGCTTTAAAAAAAATAATCTTAACAATACCACGATGAAGCTTATTCTTGCCAAGTTCTCTTGATACCTTTTGTGAAGCTAGTTGCTGCAGAGGGAAGTGTCATTAACTAACTCTGTAAAGCACTTTTAGTCTTTCTTACTCGGGCAGAGGTAGCAGTAATACCACTCATTACCAGTTCTTACTTTCCTACCGCTTCTATTTTTAGAGCTGGAGTCCTTGCAGTTATATTTGCACAGTGTGGCATGAATAACATTTATCTTAGATTTAGATGTAAAGAGAAAACACTTTGAACCTGGCTTTGCTATGCTTGTTATTTCTGTGCTTAGACAGTTTGGACATTCATATGGGGATTGGCCACAGGTTAAAATAACTCTGAAGCCATGCTGAAATGTTACTAAAATTCAGTCAAGTATTTTATGTATAATGAGCGAAGTGCCCTGGCAAGTTTGACTTGCTCTTTGGCTGCCAGAGTACATAAGAAGCGGATGTGTATTATTCTGGGGTTTGGCAGCTTGGACCTTCACTTTTTGTGGGTAGAATACCTCAGCAGCTTCAAGCCATACAAGATGCCTTGTATCTATTATGTTGATGAGCAGAAGATGCAAAGTCCTCATTATTATTAGTCTCTCAAACTGATAGATTTATAATTACATCCTCTAGACAGCTGGAAGTATGAGGTAGGACTGAATGAACATGGGTAAATTTAGCAGTCTTCTGTATCTAGTAAGTGATAACTTTTTGATAATTTTAGAGTTTATCAAAGAGAGAAGGAGTTACTGAAAATTAAAACTCTGATGGGGGTTGAACGCTGGAACAGGCTGTCCACAGAGATTGTGGAGTCTCCACTTGTGGAGTCTCCACTTGTGGAGTCTCCACTTGTGGAGTCAAAACCCAACTGCTCAAAAGCTGACCCTGCTTCAGCAGGTGGATTGAACTGTCTGATTTTAAGGCATCCCTTCAATGTAAAGGATATTTTGAAAAGTGAAAGTGGTACCTCCCACAGCCGTAATACCATATTTTCAGCATCTTGGGACATTTTATATTTTTACACAGAGAATTATAAACTCGTAGGGCTTCTTTTATATGCCACAAATGCCTTTTCCAGTGCTTTTGGACCATAGGGAAAGGTGCAGAGTGGATGTTTCCAGAGTCATTGTCTGTGCAAGATACATCTTAGAATGAGCTTATTGCATTGACGCTTCTTAACGATGTCAATTCCTGCTGCTTCATAGCTGATTTCTGTTTGCTTGTGTGCATTTCCAGGCTGTGGTCAAAGAAGCTGACTTACCCTCTCACGAGATTCTTTCTGATGGTTTTTGACAAGCCAGTATAATGGGGCTGAAACCATTGTACTAGACCCGGGCTGCAAATGATAGTGCTGGCACCTCATTTCTTGATCAGACAGTATATATATGAGGTACTCCCAGATGTGTTTGTGCATAACTCAGGAACTGTTCATTAGAGCACTTGGGAACCTCTGTCTGGAGTTGAATGTCTAGAACACCTCTGTTAAACTTATAAAGGATGTGCTAATTGGTAAGCAGGCAAGATTCAAGGGGACATTCTTACCCTGCCAAGTAGACTGTTTTGTGCCATGTACAAGCTGTTCAATGTCACTAGCTTAGCAGTTCTGGAGTAGCTGTTTGGTTTTACTGTCTTTCAAATCTACACAGTGGCTAGATAAGTTTCTTGCATATGCCTTGGCTGCTTGTGTCTTCAAGGTGCCTTTCTCTACATTCAAGTAACCCTCTAGCCCTGAAGTAACAAAGCAGTCCAATAAAGATTTTTCCCCTAGTAAAAAGCTTCTTCTCTAAGGCAAATTCCCTTCTGCACTCCTACTGTACTTATATGTCTCAATCAGGGAAACAGTTACTTTATTCTCCCTTCTCTGAGGAGTACTTTTCTGGTGATCTTCCTACAGAGGAATTACTGACGGCTTTTCGTGGTAGTTTCTTCCTGATGATGTTTGACTTTCAGGTCATGGTCTTGCCTTTTTGGTTTAAGCTTTATACTTCAGACTGAAACGTCCTGCTGTGGAGAACAATCAAGTCTTGTCAAAGCCTTCATTTTGTCAGTGGCTGCAGCTCCTCCATGAATTACTGGAATTGGTTACAGAAGATTCTTCTCTAGTAGTGGAAGCAGACTCTTAAAATATTCTAACCTTCAAATATATGCAGAAATGATTAAGTGGCAGTGGTAGGCAGCCCGTAAGTTCTGAATAGCCTGGCTGGTATATGTGTGAATCCTGATCTGCCACGAGGTAGGTCAGTCAGGATTTCTATCTGGAGGTGTGTGGCAGTGGGTACCACTCTGCTCCTTGCTGTTGCCGCTGTGGGTCAGCGGTTTGTTTGTACAAACGTGGCACTGAATCTAGGCAAAACAATAACATTTGTAATCTACCTTTAATGACTAAGGGTTAATAATTCCTAAATTTCAGCACTTATATCTCTAATGGAATTCACTCATTTTATGGATTTGCAACTATTACTAAATGTTTGGTTTACACTGGTTTTAGAAGCCAACATTTGAGGCAGGGTCTATTGACTCGTCTCTCTCTTTTTTTTTTTCTGTGGCGTCAGTAGCATTGTAATGGTTTAGTCTCTATCTCTTTAAAGCTCAAGTTTTTAGGATCTTATAAAAGGGATTTTTCTGTCTCCTGTTGCGTGGTAAACATTGGCTTAGTTTATCAATTGGTTTTAATGCTGCTTTTACTAACTCTTTAAAATGTTTATTCATGCTGGTCTCCTTTATACATGTGTCTTATTTCAAAGTCTCTCTGCTCACATAATGAAGCCTGCTGTTAGAGACAAAAGATGATTAATCAAATAATTATAATACTGTCGTGTCTGTGCATGGGTGAGCGGCCGTTTTAGTGGATTTTATTACCATGTTGTTTTGTAACATCTTTGTATCACCATATCACAAAAAACCTTTGACATGAGCTGAGACTGTTGTATGTGCTGCTGTACAGAGATTGTGTCAGCTTTAGGGAATTTACAGTTTAAATGATACACAGCTGAGGACAGCATGAAGAAATTGGATTTATCCTGTTAATACAGATACTATTTTATTGACTACAACAAGGCTAGGTGATACTACCACTGATGTTTGGAGTGCACATGCAGTCTGCTTAATCAAATCTTTTGTGGTCACCAACATAGAATTTCTATTGATAGAATAATAAACTGTGGACTGTGTGTTATTTTGAACAATTAGTAAGATCTTGTGGAAAAGTGCCTCCATTGCAGCCTTCAATATTTGAAAGGGGCTATAAGAAAGATGGGGAAAATCTTTTTAGCAGGGCCTGTTGCAATAGGACAAGAGGTAGTGGTTTTAAACTAAAAGAGGGTAGATTCAGACTAGATATAAGGAAGAAATTTTTTATGATGAGGGTGGTGAAGCACTGGCACAGATTGCCCAGAGAGGTGGTAGATGCTTCCTTCACCCCTGGAAACATTCAAGGTCAGGTTGGAGAGGGCTCTGAGCAACCTGGTCTAGTTGAAGATGTCCCTGCTCATTGCAGGGGAGTTGGACTAGATGACCTTTAAAGGTCCCTTCCAATCCAAACTATTCTGTGACTACACACTTGACCAAAGTTTGTTTTGTTTTGTTTTTTTTTTTTTAAAACCTCTTTAATTCAGTGTATTTTAGATGGTAGTTCTTAGCAGACCGTATCTTTCCAATCACATCAAGAGGCATGATCTCTTTATGGTAAGAGCAGCATCTCTTTATGCTGAAGTTCATGGTGCGAGCAGGCTGCCTTGGAGTTCTCTAACTGCAGCTGGTAGTTGCAAACAAAATCAGAAAGTGCAAATATAAAAATGCTCCTCTGGGCTTTGGAATATGCCAAAAGCTTCAATCTCACCAGTATATATAAACTCAATGAGTACACAATACATGCACCCAGCTGTTTTTTGGCATGCCTTTAGACTCCACTGGAACTATTTAGCTTGATAGCAAATGCAGTGACAGATACTTAATATTAGCATAAATTTTGTTTCTCAGAGACTTTTCAATGCCAAGAACATCAGCCGTAATTTTTCTTTTCTCCTTTTTCCATTTCTGAATCTCCTTGGCTTTAGCATTGCCAATTTCTTTTGAAAATCAAATTTAACTGTTTTCCTCTCTCTTTTAAAATGCTGTGGGTTTTTACCATCACCTCTGCAGTGGCTTCGTGCACAGTACCCATGTAATCCAGGCAAATCCCCTGCACGCAGTCTTGTTAAAAAGCCGTAGGCGTGGGGTTAACTCGGAATGGTCACGAGCCAAGCCCTTCACCGCTGCTCCTAAAATAAATCGTTGCTAATGCTGCTGCCATATGGCCAACGAACATGAGCTCTCAGTGGTCTTTTGATTTCCTCCTTCATGCTTTCAAGTGCTCTGGCTCTTAAACCGGGCTTCTCCATCCACGTTATTTGTAGTTCATCTCCCGAGCGGTGAACTTGGGAAGCACGCGAGTGTGTCAGAAGAATAAATAACTTGACTCAGCTGTCCAGTTAGCGGTTCCTTAGCATCTCCTGGATGAGTTGAACATGGCTTTACTGTGGTGAGGTACAGGCTTTTTTTGAGGGGGAAGGCATCCTGAGAGCAGGTCGCTGCTGCACAGAGGAACCCCGCATCCGCCTTCGGGTACCGCGGAGGATGGCTGCCGCCTCCTCCTGTGCAGCAGTGGCCCCTAGTGGAAGATGCTCGGTCCTTCTGGTCACCCCAGACTCGACATAAAGACTCATCCCATAATGACTCTTCCTATTTCCAGGCTTCTTGTTAACTTGGATCCCCCCCCCAGCAGTGCTATGGAAAACTCCAACGAGTCATATCTCTCTTCTGGCTGGTTTGCTAATTACTAGACTTTGAGCTATTAGATGGTAACACAATAGCACTGAGTTAAGGAATTATTCTTACTGCTTTTTTAAGTTTCTCATTGTTTTGGCAGGTTTCGTTGGTATTTGCCTGTGTGAACTGGTGCTTTATAGTGTAAATCTGGGGGAATATAGTATTCTGACCCAGCATTTTAATGTGTCTCTGTGCAATCTCAGGTTACACTGTATAACTGTATATAATACTTTTCCGAAGACCTGTAATGAAACTCTGCAGAAGGGAAGGATGTAAAATTCCTACTGCAAATATTGGCAGCAGTGCAGTGCTCACACCTGCAAACTTAGAGGAAGCAGATTGGTACATGTGGAGCCACCTTGTCCCTGGAACTTAAACAATGAGATAGGGCAATTATTCTGAAAGATAAGAAATCTCTATGTAATGTACAATAAAATTTTCCGTATTAGCTTTTAGAGTATAATCTCTCAGAAGAAACCAGTGAAAACTTTCCTTTAAAGCTCCTTCTTGCTTTTGAGCTGTTGTAAATAATTTATTTTTTTTTTGAGGCTGAAAGAATAGATTGCTGTAGGAGGTGACCTTTCCATCACTGTGTAGGTGATTGCTGCCTTTGGCAACATTGTGCGTGTGAATTGGTCTTGATCCCCCTTTCTGTCTTGGGATGTAAGTTTCATGTTATGAGTTGTCTTTCTGACAGATGATGTTACAAGCTCTTAAATCGGCTCTGGCAGATATTACCATCCAATATCCTTAAGCATCTATTACAGCATTTTTGACAACATTGTGCTCTCCCTATCACTTTTAGTGCAACTTTTCCTTAAAAGGTAAAAGTGTTGCTTGTTAATCTATGTTGAATTAGAATTTTGTTCAGTGTTCCCAGTGGTTTATTTAGTTAAAACTGCTTTCTCTAGTTTTCAGTTTACTTGCTATAGCCCTTAAGAAGGTACTACTTTATTTTGAATCTCTTGCTTCCAGTCAGGTATTCTTGAGTTGTGCTTTCTGCTACTTGTCAAATCTGAAAATATTTCCTTTTTTTTTTTCTCCATTATGCAAATGTTGTTAGAAGTCATGCTTGACTTGTGCTTATCAGAAGAAGCCTTAAAGAGGGAATTTTCTGTATCTTATATGAAAAACATATTCATGGCAGTAAAAGAGGACTAGTGCTTTTATGCCTTCTCAGAAAATGAATCAGTTGTTATGGGTTTTCTTTTTTTTAATGATGAGGTATTTACAAGTAGAGTGTCCAGAACACAACTTGATTTATATTAGTGTTGCAAAAGATCTTCGTAAGCCCTTGGGAGGCAGCTTAGCTCCTGAAAGCTTAGTGGAGAATCTGTTAAATCAGCAGAAGAATATTGAATTCCTGGTTGAGATTTGAAAAATGCTTGTTTCCAAAACAGAGTATGCTGAATTATGTCTTCCACTGAAAGAGCCAACCAAAAGACAGAAATGTAGGAATAATAAACAGAATGGAAGTATAAGCCTTTGAAAAAACAAGGGGGGTTTAATGTGGAAAAATTTACAAGCTTGAATGTATTATAACATCACTCTGACTTGAAGAAACAAACTTCTAGAGAATGATATATGTAATCAAGTTCTTGTCACCAGTGTACTTGATCTAAACATTTCCAAATGTCCAAAATACAAGCATTTTGAAGTAGAAACTATCACTTATTTGCTTCTGTTTGGCCCATTGATAGCAAGGTATATGGAGAAAAATCTCTATCCATGCTAATGAAATAGTGTTTTGTCTTTGCAATCATTGATACTGGTGCTCTCAGAAAAGCAATCACGAAATGTTGCAGAATGGTCCGTGTCGTTTCTCTGTAGGATGTATTTAGACACCTTATCTTTTTTCTGGGGAGCAGGACACAATGGCATCACTTTGTTCTCTGTGCCTTTGTATTAGGTTGTGATTTCTTTTCTTTTTTTTCTGTTTTCAGTGCTGGTTGGCTTCTAATCACATACATGTTTGATAAAAATCAGGTTTTCCATAAAATTGTGTTGTAGGATGGTTGTGTCATTTGGGAATGATGGTGAATGCTGCAGAACACCCTTTCCACAAGCTCTTTTTATTCCATGCAAGAATATGGGGACTCAGTTATACTTAAGTAACTGGTAACAGTTAGTAAATATTACTGCTCAGGTTATAAAATGCCTTTCAGCATTGTTTCCTGAAAAAGTAAGTTGAGATCTGCTGCTTTGTTGTCCTTTCACATGTATGCGTATACGTGTTACAGCATAAGCTGTTATTGATAGACTGAGTAATTGGGGCAATAACTATATATCGCAAGTTGAATGATTCTGCATGTACTGAATAGGAAGCTATTCATATCAAGAACTTTCTTTTATTGTACATTTTTCATTTAATCATTAAAACCAGAGATGTTGCCCTCGAACTGTTATGCAATATAAAGGCATGAAATTTTTGCTTAGCCTCATTGTATGTGTTGGCAACAGAAATAGGTTAAATTAAGACTGAGGTTAAAACTCTGAACAGCTACAGGATGAATTAATGAAAGAATATATAGTAACTTCACTACTATCTAATGTGAACTGCTATTAGTTGACCAAGAGCTGTATTGCAGCTTATGCATACAGTTTACAGTTTCACTGTTCATGAACCTTTTTTTAAAGATGTGTCTTATGTTGCTCTAAAGTCTTTGTAAGAAGTAATTAAAAATATAAACATACAGTTTCCTTTGTATTGCGTTAAGTATCTTTGTTTTAGATCCAAGTGACAGTGATCCTTAGTGTGACAAGCAGATAAAATCCTGCTTGGGTTTTTTTGCCCAGCTGAAGTTGGTTTGCCCCTCTGGAGCTCAGTGTCGGTCGGTAGTCTGTTTGTGTACAATGTAACATGCTTTTTATTTCTCAATAAGCCTTGCTGATGAAGTGTTGCATTGTTTAGAAGGACAGATTTGTGATGGCTCTCCAATTACTGCCTAGAGATCACAAGAGGGGGCAAAAACCAAATACATCCTGGTTGAACTAAATTTTCTTTTGAGTCCAATGCCATCTTTGGGAGCTTATTCATCAGCCTTAAGTGATGACAGAAATGTTACTATGTCACAAAGATCTAATATTCGTGACTTCCACAAATTCTTTGTTCTTTGTAGAGATTTATTTTTTTTAAACATGGAATAGAGAAGTTACACAGATCTCAGCTCTAAGGAGCATCTGTGTCTCTATTTTATTTTGTTTTTTCAAAGAATAAGTACATCCTAGCCTTGCAAAAATTTTTAATTGCCGAACAACTGTGTGCCTTTTGCAAATAAGGGTTGTCTGAGAATCCTTGCAGTATTTGGACTGTTAGTTTAAGCATGAACTTCCATGATGTAAAGAGCAGTGAGGCTAAATACAAGAGTTTCTCTGTTTATGTGCCTCACATATAAAACCCTTGCAAGAGGAGTTTAGATTTGGTGTGGTGGAATGTGCAGCCTCCTTTTTATCCTCCAGATAGCTATGGTAAGTATCAACTTAATTTCTGCTTTGAGAAGAAATTTGTTTAAATACCTCCTAAGTAGTGTTTTCCCTATAATTTCTGTCTTTCTGAGCAATATGACCTCTAAAGCAGAGACCTTCACAGGGGATGAGGTATCATTCTTTTAGTCTGGGGGAATTTGTCTTGGCAGAGATACTAATTACTTTCCATCAAGGTTGTGGGGAGTTTGCATCTCATGTATTTTTACATTCATAATGGAGTGCTTTCTTTAGTCTGTGTATTTCTTTCAGGGCAATGCTAGCTGCATCTTTTTATGAATATTATTTGTCTTTTATATTTTGAAGATTTGATAAGCCATATGGTAAAATATCAGAAAAAAGAAATAGTCTCAAGAGAAATCTAGAACCACTTGTTTAGAAGTGGGCAAAAGTTTGCTGTTCATATTGGGAGGTGTGTGCTAAGTATTGGTGGAATGGCCAAAGTACTGCAGTCAGTCACGTGTTACTTACTGTATTGGTTCAGCTGGTGATACCAACCCCTTCTGCTGCAGAAACTCTAAAGCCTGACTTGCCAGCTCTGCTAAGTCTAGAGTTAAGTTGCTTAGGGTTTATAAATGCAAAAGCATGTATCTGGCATTCTTGGCCATGTAGAGTAAATAATCACGATGTTATGGGCAATGCCTTAGAGCAAGGTTTGAGAGGAGCTCTGAGGGACCTCATCAGCAAAGCTCCCGCTGATCTGGAAGTTCACACTTGGTTATTAGCACCTGGAATGGGGGGGCTGGAACTCTGTACCAGATATTCTGTGCCTAAGGTGTACACTAGAACAACTGTCAGTATGAAAATGAGCAATGCGAATTTGAAGTGTCTGCCTTTATATCTTGTACTGGTATAAGGTCATGTTAAGTAAAAGCATGTTCTTCCTCACAAATTGCCAGCTATAAATATTCAGCCTATCTTAACTATCCAAGCAGAGGCAATTGTTGCAGGCTTTTTTTCTCTGTTCTCTTTTCTTCCTTTTCTGAGCCCACACAGCTACAGCTCTGAGTTGAGGGTGGTAAAGGATGAGTGTGTCTCCTCTTTAGGTGGGATGTGACCTTTACTTGTGATACAATGACAGCATGTTCTTCAGGGGATACATGTAGACTTTAGACTGATGCCCAGCCTGCTACAAGCAAGGGAGCATTTTACTAAATTACAATAGCAATGTTGTTATGACTGCAGTAAACTTGCAAAAGGGTATAAAAGCAAAGAAGTTATTAGTTAATTCTCTAATTCCTGTGTAGGTCTGTCAGTAGCTGGTTTAAGCCATTTACAGGACCCACAGGGGACTTCAGATCAGTTGCTCTGATAAGGGGTTCTAGTTTTCTAGCCTTTTGAAAAACCCAGTTCCAGTAATCCTCCCTTTCTTCCCCCTTTCCTTCCCTCCCTGAAGGTCATCACATTCCAGTTTCGTAGATGAAAGGATGTTACCAGAATCATTGCACAACTCCTGTGCGAGAACAATTGGCAGGGTGGTGTCTGAGCCGGCCTTTTTTGCATCATCTTAAAACTGAAACTGCATTCTGCCAAGAAAGCCAGCTGCTGGGGGATTGCTGCAGTCCTGGCAGTCTTTCTAGGCCCATAGTTGAGCAGATGTGGACAGAGCTCTGAATTTCAGAAGATGTTTGGGCCAGGGAGGGAATTTGAGGTCCACCTGAATGTTCAAGCACTGTTTGGGTACCAGTGGGATTAGCAGTGGTACCTGATCGCTGCTCTGCCCAGGCACTGCTTGTTTTGTCTTTGTGGTGCCAGAAAATGTGGTAAAAACTGTAATAGCAGTTCCCAGCCTGTTATACGAGTGTGTGCTGGTGGGGCTGAACCAGGAAATGTTACCAAAGCTGAACACTCGTGTGTGCTTTCTGTGTAGTACTCCAAACCCTGCTCATTTTGCGCGTGGCATCACTCTTCAAGTGGAGGATTTTATAGTGGAATAGGACACTAAGTACATTGAAGTGCAGAGGAGAATAGTTGCACAGGAGGCAGGGAGAAAGGAACCTGCACCCAGGTCTTGTTTGATTTATGGTGCTTTGCTTCACTGCGACTACAGTTCTCTTCAGAAGGTGGTAATGACACATGGTGAGTTGCGAGAAGAAATCACCGAATACATTTTCAAGTTCTTGTTAATATTGTTGTAGGCACAGTGGCAAGTTTTAGGGAGGTAATAATTTCATTGGTGATTCTAGAGCAAAGTAGAAGCTGGTGATTAACTGGTGATTCTAGAGCAAAGTAGAAGCTGACAGGCTTTTGAGACCTGCAAACCTGAAGAAGGCAAGTGTCTTCCAAACCTGTTGCTGTAGTAGGTGATTACGTCTCTGTAGAGAACTGAAAGATTTGCACATGAAACTTGTTTACATCTCAAAGCACTCTTCAATCTATAAGGACAAATCTAGAATCATAAACTGGTTTTATGGGAAAGAGTTTGAGGAAGACTGTGAAGGAGTTGCCAACTACAAATTAAGGTTGCTCTTTAATCTTTAGCCTGGAAGGCTCCAAACAACTTGGAAAAGGGTGTGAATATGTAGAGGGTAAAGGTGCTGAAGTTCCTTTGCTTGAAGCAGTGTAAACTCCATGCTTTATGGCTGCATTCCTGGTCGTGAGAGAAGGGCTGATCGCAGCAGTTGTATCAAGTTGTGTACATTCCCTTCCTATTCTCATAGTGGTGAAATCTCATGTCTATTTTGATGGGATTGTACATCACTGACTTGAGATGTTGTCAGAAGTTGTGCGTTTTTGTGTGAGAGACATGCGGATGCAGCTTTCTCAGAAGGTACCATAGTAGTTTTCTTCTGCAGGTAGATTGCTCTGGGCACCTTCGGTTTTATTGATTGCCTCAATGTTGGAAATGCAAGTGGACTTTTGGCCCATTATCTGTAGCATCTTGCAATAGGCCAGGTTTTTGTGGGGTTTTTTTTTTTTTTTTTTTGGTTGGGTCGATTTTTTTTTTTTTTTTTTTAACTTCACTTTGTGCTCTGGGGTATTTAAAATAAACAAATAATTGGTCTGAAAACATAAGAGAAATCTGGGCTTCCACTAGAGGATCTGACTTGAGCCAATTAAAAAAATAAGTTTCATAAGCACAAGATGCCTTTGTGTTTCGCTGAAATCTTATTGTTTTTTGGGGAAGAGGAATTAAGCTTCTGCAGAAGCTCTGGGGGAGAAAACATTAAGAAATGCTGTTAATGGAGGAGAAGAGATGTCTTAAATGGTGGTGAATGCTGTTAAAAATACCAGCTCTTACCCACTAATCATAGGCCAGGTTTTGCAAACTTAACAGGTTTCATCCTTTTTTTTCCTTATGCTTTGCCTTTGGGATTTTGCCTTTGATTGCATGGTTGTGGGTGGAATGTCTGATACTCTTGGCTACAAAAACTAGATAGGTTCTTAAAATTACATTTGTTTTGGCCTGGAGCAGAGCTATGTGGGTGTTGGATGTTTTTTTGAGACCTGGCATTCCTTTTGGTTAATCACCTTGTGTTATCTACAACTTTAAAGGAAGATGATTAATATCTAGCAGCCGACTTTGCTAGATCCACACTGCTGTAGATTTCATGCTTCAGTATATGAATTACCCATCTGGTGAAGGTGCTGTTTGGATAATCAGTTATCCAGAAATATGCTCTGTGGACCAGAGACAAGTAATAATAAATGTTACTTATAGTCACATCAGTGGCATAGTGCTTAATCTCTTAAGCACATTAAAGTATTAGTTGATCAGAAATGCATTATTCTCTGCTTAGGTGAGATGATGGGGATCTTTTGCTGGGAAATACAGAAACATACTACACTGTGCTAGGCTAGAATTTAATTAACTGATAAATAGTTTGTCCTATGTGTATCTGAATAGCTGGAATCTTTAAATGCTACTAGCTGTCTAATGTCCTGTGTATTAATTTTGATAAATATATTAAAAAAAAAAATCCATTCAGAATACATGATAAATTGGCTGCTGCTGCTTATGCAAAGTGAGCTGGATTATCACAAGTAATTAGTTTCATTTAAACCCAGCTCATTTTAACTGAAAAAGGTTAGGAAGCAGCCACATGAGCAGTTCAGCAAATAGATCTAAGAAGGAAAATAGTCATTTCCATTAATGCACACAAGCAGGATAAAACACGGTGAACAGCCCCAGCTGATTCAATAGGCTTCCATTAATAATTCAAAATCTAAGCAAATTCTTATTCAAGATGCAGATCTTGAATCTTGCTTAAAAGCAGGTAACTGCCTTGTTTTGCAAGGTACTCTTGATTAAAAAAAAAAAAAAATGGTACTGAAAAACTAGGGGGTGTTTGGACTTGATGGCTGTGCCTGTCTTAGTCCATTCGGCCACAGCCTTGTGAGAAAAGGGGTGATTAATCTTGATTACATGATGGAGAACAAACTGCAAATTCTAGTTCATGGTCTTATCTAAATTTCTTTCCTAGGGAAAGCACGCGTGCAGCAGCTAGCAGAGAACACAAGATATTTCAGGAGACGACTGAAAGAGATGGGCTTTATCATCTATGGAAATGAAGATTCCCCTGTTGTGCCTCTGATGCTGTACATGCCAGCAAAAATTGGGTAGGTTTAATGGGATAACTTCTCAGCCGCCCTTATTTAAAGCTAGAATGGTACAAGAACATTAAGACTTTTCTAAATATGAGAAAAGACTGGTTTGATTTCTGCTTTTATGATCATTACTGAGTCTTATAACATGGAAACTTCCTATAAGAGACTTTGAGAAAATTGAGGCTTGTAGCTTGGGGCAACAAGAAAACACTTCAGGGAAGCAATTTCACTGCTACATGCCATGTTTTCAAATTTTGCTCTTTTTTTTTTCATTTCATTTTATTTATGTGTGAAGTGTATATATGTGCTAAAGAGAGGCTGGGCTGAAATGGAGTGGAAATTAACATTAAAAGAGGAATCTTTCAACCAGCTCTTGAATCAGAAGCAGACAGCATTTCCACAAAAAACCTCTGAAAATTAAAAAAAAATAAAAAGCAAGGGGCTGTGACGTGATGGGACACAACAACAGATATAAAGTATATATTTAAGAATTTTGCAATATGAACAGAAGCCTGATTTCAAGGACAACTTGACTTTGATAGCTGCTTTTCAGTGTCTGTGTATCAGACACAGTGCTCAACCAACAGTTTCAAATTTGGAAAGCATAGCTTAATTTTAAGCCATACTGAACATCTCTAGTGCTCTTCTAGATCACTGAGGCTTCAGTCCAGCTAAGCATTGCAGTTCTGTGAGGGGAAAAAACATCTTCTGGTGTTCTGCATGAAGCCAGACACAATCTTCCTCTGCCCTTCTCAATACAACCAAATTTAAACAGCCTGTAACCTTTATGGGTGCTGCAGAGTCTCGGGTGTGCACCATCCAGCACACAGAGACGTACTGTTTCCACCACCCAGCTGCCCTACCAGTCAGTACAATCTTTTCCTTGGAAATGATCGTGGAAATACTTATTATCTGAGCAGTTGGGCCAGCAACTTACTTAAAAATAAGCAAGAACACAGAGCTCTGATAAGACTTGGCCCTTAGGATCTACATTGGGTCTACTTCATCCTTTGTCTCTTGCAGTCTGTTTTTAAAATAATTTGAGAGTACAAAGTGGGTAAAAATGAAGTGAATAAAGAAGCAGTTATTTATAAGGAAAATAATTGTAACAGAATTAAAAGGCATAAAATTTAAAAACCTAATAAAAGAACATTACTTTTATACATCCCTATAAGCCTCTTAAGTTCATTGCTGCTTATGAAGACAATATCAGTTCAAAAAGGATTAGCCATTTTTTGTGGCCTGTGGAGACACACTGCCATTATGGAAAGGATCTAGATCTTCATGCCTCTTGTGACATAAGTCACAACTGCTGATTTCTTTAATCCCCATAAGAATTTGTTTTGTTGAAGATGCTGTGTGACAATTGTATGAGGTTTTTGCACCTTAAAAATATTTGGTACCATATTTGGTACCAGGAGGATGGGGCTGGTCTTTTCTCAGTGGTGCCCAGTGACAGGACAAGAGGATATGGGCACAAACTTGAGTATAAGTAGCTCGACCTAAACATGAGGAGGAACTTATTTACTGTAGGAGTAGCAGAACAGGCTGCCCAGAGAGGTGGTGGAGTCTCCTTCTCTGGAGACATTCAAAACCTGCCTGGACAAGTTCCTGTGCAACCTGCTCTAGGTAGACCTGCTCTGGCAGGGAGGTTGGACTAGATGATCTCCAGAGGTCCCTTGCAACCCCATATGATTCTATGATCTCAATTTACTGTGGCAATTCAATGGCTCCCATGATAGGCACTTAAAAAGTGATACATACTCTGACACCATAATGTACTTTAATTGAATTAAATTGATGAAAACAAACCATCTTGAAAGTGCAGAAACATCTGCTTTGGGGGATTGCAGTATGGGGGATTCCTTGTACGTTTAAACTTCTGAGCCAAAATACCTATTTCCTCTCAGAAGGGTTTCCAAGCTTAAGTTACAAATCCATTTAGAAACAGCCTGCTAAAGACCAGCTTCTACCACATATAAACTTTCAACTTTGTTAGAACTTAATACGGTGAAGCCTTTTGAGGAGGACCACCTTGGGATTGAATTAAAAAAGCTTTTGTGAACAGGTGTTCTGCCTCGAAAAGAAAGCACTGGAAGCACTGGAAAATACCAAATTGTGGTATTTTACAGGCTTGCTTCAACAAAGACCTGTATGGGTTAATGTACTAAGATCTTCATGCTGCTGCTTTGCCTCCACTGGTATCGTTATGATGATTATGTCTTGTTCTCTCTGGCAGTGCATTTGGGCGTGAGATGCTGAAGCGGAACATCGGTGTTGTGGTTGTGGGCTTCCCTGCCACCCCCATCATCGAGTCCAGAGCCAGATTCTGCTTGTCTGCAGCTCATACCAAAGAGATGCTTGATACAGTAAGAGTCTCATCTTGTCTTCCTTTTGCTCATGCCTTCTATAAACAGATACAATGATTGTCTTTTTTTGTAGACTGGTTTAATATTTGGTACACAAACTAGTTGGATCTAATGTTCAAAGCCTTCTGTAGCAGAGCTGGCAAAGACTCCATCTCTCTTTCCTTGTTTCAATGATGCAGAATGGCTGCCTACAGTAAATCTCAGGGACTTTCTTTTCCTGTTTTAAATGATGTGAAACAAACAGTCTCATTCCTTTAAGACGGTGCTTATTCCCCTCTTAAGAGGATCTACCTTCCACTGAATCTTTTAGAAGGAAAAAATTCAGCTGCTTCTGATCCCAGATGCAGAAGGAACACAAAAAAAGCCTAAGAACCAGAAGATGTGTATTTTTCTCAAAAGAAAGTGCAAACCTCAGCACATGACTAGCAGTAATATTTTTTTATTTCCAAAATTACTATTCCACTTCAGAGTACTGTATCTTAAATGATACTGTCCTAAATAAGCCTGTGCTGTATGCGGTGGCTTACTGTCTCCTGCCCACATTGAGCCTCTTCCAGCAGGAATGGAGGTCCCCCCAAGGAGGTGCCTGCATCGCAGTCAGGAGATGCTGCCTTCAAAATCAAGTATGAAGTTACTCCCTGACTCATAGATGAAAGGGGATTATATGAATGAGCCTGACAATCCTTATTACATCTTGGTGGGGTAACTAAATTTATTTTTGAGTTGTCTGAATAATCTTCTTTGGGCATGTACATGGGCTGTCTTAGGCTCTGTCAAGGTCCTCCACTGTATTTTTTTTTTTCCTCCCACTTCCCCGTTTCTGTGACTCGGAAACTAAGCTAGGTTGAGTCACAACCTTGGCTTTAGGAAAGTAGACTCTGTCCTGTTTGGAAACCTGCTTGAAAGAATCCCATAGATTCTGGTCCTGAAGAGAGGAGGTGACCAGGGCAGCTGGTTGATTTTTTAATTTCCTGCTTGAGGAGATCCTTCCCAATTTCTTGTCCTGCTACTTTTCCTATAATTAGCTCTATTCAGTTGTTTCTGTTCCAAATAAAAATTCTAAAACTGTGTGTTTGGAGAAGGTCTCCCCTTCCTTTTCCCCTGTATAAAATGAATAGTATCCCAGACCTGGCTCAGAGCATGGCAGTAGAACTGAGTGCATGGACACAGTGGAGGGAGCAGTAACTTCTGGCCAGGTGGACATGGGGGGGATGAAAGAATAGGAGGAAGGCTCTGAAATCATACTGCTGCAAACTGAGCTATAGCTGAAACCATGCAAACCTCATGTGCTGCACTACCTGAGCAATCATGCAGTCTTGCTGTTGGTTAGAGAACTCTTAGTGACTAGCTGGAGTCTTTACCATAGCAAGCTGGTTTTGCAAGGGCTATATAAGTATTATACTTGCTGTCTTCCAAAACCAATCTGTAACTTTTATTGCTCTGCTTTAAAAAGCTCTTTTCCTGTCAATTCACTTACAAGTCTTTCTGCTTTCCAGAAAATGTTTCAAGTTTTGTGCATTTAACTGTAAATACTCGTTTCTAGAGTACTTCTGAAGGTGCTAAGTGCTCTATACGGAAGAAATGCTTGCTTAATGTATGAGGGCTTGTCTGCCTAAGAAAATTAATCCAAGGCAAAATGAGGTGTGAATTTTGACGTGAATGAAGAAATCCTGATTTAGCTCAGTATGTGGAGGCTTTGTTCCAAGTTAGTGTAATCCACTTTTAGGTTCAAAACAGCTGCATGCTCTGAACCCAGAACGTTGGCAAGAGGAGTTAATAAGGAGCAACTCTTTGTGTCAGGGACTTTGTGTTGTGTTTTCTTGTGATACAGTGAAAGGGGGATTGATTTCAGGCAGCTAATCATTAAGGCAGCCCTCGGATCTGATCCCTCTGCTGAACTGTGGCAACAATATCCAGGAGCAAAAAAGAACTGAAATGAATAGACTTGGAGAGAGCTGTCAGAAAGCTGCTTCAAGTCAGTGGCAGAGAGGAGAGCTTGGTAGCCCATCCATGTCTACATGGATGCTAACTAGGGCTGTTACAGCATTTTTCTAAAAAATTTATCCAGATTTGGGGCACAGGGAAGAGAAGCTTGTCTTGTAAATGCTGATATTTGTAATGCTTCCTTGTTCTTATTAAATAAACCCACATGAGGGGGAACAGTTCTCAGTTACAATTTTAACCGTTTTATGTAAATAAAACTTCCTTGCCTGAAAATATTTGGCTCAGGATCAGAGTGAAGTCCCTCATAACCTGCATCCCTGTGGACTGGTGCTTTCTTTTCAGTGATGAAAAATATATTACACCCTCCTGAAGTCAGAGTTCACCAATGCCATTTCCTTTGTAGTCTTTGCTGGTCATGTGGTCCTTTTTGTTTTAAATTAATAAAATCCTAAATCTGCATTCAAGAATAACAGTTAACAGACTCTTTCAACAGAAATTCAACCTTAAATTGTTTCCATATGGGATCTTTACTTAAAGCTCTGGCAAACTGTGCCCACGCTTTTGTTTTGTTTTGTTTTTACCGAGGTCCAACTTCTGGGTTTGTCATTCACCCAGATTTTAGAGTGGAGAGGTTCCTGCTGCCAGATATAACAAGCATGAGGGGCCATTGTTTAAAGAAACAAAAACTTGAACTATCCATCCAGGAAGGAAAAGCATGTAGGGATATTAACCCCCATCTGCCAACTATTCTCAAGAGACAGGCATTTGACCCAGAACATGTTAAAATTGGAGCATTAATATTGAATCAGTGGCATTCTGAAGGAATGCTGAACGTATCTATCTGAATAAATTTACAATTCAAGGAAGTGCAGAATGTCAGTCTTTGAGTTCAAAACTCACATTAGATTTGGAATTCATCTTCTGAACCCATTTCTTTGTCACTTGCCTATATAAAATAATTAGTATCACATACACTGGCAGATTTGTCTGCAGCAACTGTTTTATTTTGTACCTTGCTCCTGTTCTGTAGAGAAATGAAGTTTCGGGTTTGGCTGTTACCAAGCCCTATTGTGAACCAGTGTCTTATCAAAGAGATTGCAACACAAAGAAAGTATGATTAACTGAGTCGGGACTTTCCTCATTTCTAACGCTAGCAGACGTTTGATCTCTGGTAAACTTCATAACATTTGCATTCAGGTCAAAACGGTGCAAGGTTTCATTAGCTCATTAGCAGTGTTCTGGGCTCTCGGTTGCCTTAATGTTGCCTTTGTGGCAACCTCAGTCAGTGGGATGTAATTTCTAGGGAGAAAATGCTTTGGATCCAAATCAGAATAACTTCTTTTCATTCCTTGGATTGGCTAGAAAAAAATCTCCCATGCAATGCTGTTTATGATACAGGGCTTGCGTCTCTAGTTGTGTGTGGACAATGCAAATTAATCAAATGTAGATGCAACAAATGCATCAATAGAACCTGTTAGCACAGTATTGCAGTTTGCCTTTTGCTATCTTGCAATTCAAAAAAATACAGTGGGTCAGAGATGGTACACTAATACAGGTTGTTTTCATACTGAACGATAGATAAAGAGGAGTCAAACTTCTACTTTTTTTTTTTTGCTTCAGTTTTATTACCTCCAGGAAGGCAGGAATGTTGTTCTCAGTTTTTCTGACTATGAATGGTCATGGTTTTTTGGGGGATGACTGTCAAATTTGAGTTAGTATTGCTGGATATTTTGATCCTGCCTTAGAAGTAGGGTAGTCCCTTGGAAGGTGGGTGCAGAGTCGCTCTTGGTTAAGTGACCAGTGCTACTCACTTGGCCTCAAGACTTCTGAATTCTAGAATCAAAACCAAATCCTACGCACCTCTGAAGCTACAGATTTCTACACAGAAAAAAATCTTACTGAAGTAAAATGTCCATCGGAGTAGTCTGCAGGCACATGGAAAGAAAGATGTGCTGACAAGTTGCTTGCATCTGTTTCCTCTGATGATCTACTGTGCTCTCTTTCTCAGGCTTTAAAAGAAATCAATGAAGTTGGGGACCTTTTGCAACTGAAATATTCCCGTCACCGTTTGGTACCTCTCTTGGACCGTCCGTTTGACGAGACAACATATGAAGAAACTGAAGACTGAACTCCCTCCGTGTGCCTTGGTGGGAGGAACACACCCCATGGGACACTCCGTGCCACGCAGGCCACAGCGTCCATGAACAACACACTTGTGACTGCGTAGAATAAAAGACATTTCCTCACAATATTGAAGTGGCCACATCAGCTCTAAATGGCATTTTGTAAATAGGGAGAGGAGAAAAAAAAAGAAGCTTTGATTCCTGTGTCTTCGGGGGTCTGGCCCTAGAGGTGCTTGGCTTTATTTTTTCTTGTTGCTTTTTTTATTTATTTGTCTCAATGAGTTCACAGCAGCCCGAGTTGGCTGTGCCTGATCAGCTCAGACTTTGTATGTACCATTAGCTTCCCAAATGCTGGCTGAGATGTTGTGAGCATGTTTGACGCTGGCATGGCAGCATTTCCAGTGTCACTGCTAGGTGTCTGACCTTCCCAGTAAGGAGTGAGCTGGCCTGTCTGTTCCAGGAGACTTCCTAGAGAATCTGTTGATTGCTAACTTTAACATGCTTAACAAGATGGGTAATCAACCAAAGTTGGGTTTTTTTTTTTCTTTTACAGTTACTTGTGTTTAAAACTTGAATTTAGCCTTTTTTAAATAAATGTGTTGTTGACATGTCACTGACAGGACCATTGTTCCCAAACATTATTTAGTTTTGTAAGCCACAGGCAGGAGGACTTCTGGGACTGTAGCTTCCTTTCTTCCCAGTATGGATACCAGATTGCCTCCTGGTTTTGACACTAATTGTCTTCTTGATATAGGGTAAGTGATGGAGAGGATGGGGTTTTTGTTACTTTTTTTTTTTTTTAATGGGCTGTGTTTTGCCTTCCTTCTGGCATATTTGTTTAAAAAAAAAAAAGGTGGGTTTAGTATGTGTTGCTTTCTCATCTTCAAGTTAATTTCTCTTTCTTTAGAATGCTTATAGAATGATGCACATCACTGCTTCTAGAAGGATGGTCTTGGGATTAGGTAAATCCATAAGTAAATCCATTAAGTAATCTTGGGATTAAGTAAACCATAGCAAGCCTTGTGCTTCTTGTTAAGACCAGAACCCCTCAACAAGCAGGCCTGTACAACGGATGACTATTAGGAGAACCACTTATTTTGTGCAGATCTGTGAAAGACAGATTGCTATTGTTTGCCACACTAATTCACTGTTTCTTGTCATATATGAGGTGTTCTTCATTGGCCTTGTTGTGCAAGGCTTTTATGCAAAGAGTTTAGACAGCTTGGATCTTTTATCATACATCACATTTCAGCCAGCCAAAAGTCTCAGCTGGCAGCTGAAGAGAGAATGGCCTCACAATTGCATTTGGTTTTAGATCTTTTTTTTCTTTGCATTCTTGTTACTCAGAGATAAATTATTTTTCATTGATTGCTGTGTGGAAACCTTATTTGCAAGTTCCACGCTGTCTTGCTCTGATGGAAGTTTAAAATAGACACCTTTGCTCCAGCACACCTCAGAGATAGTCTGCTACTTAGGCATTGCATCTTGAATTCTTTCAGTAAACAGAATGGACCATTGAAGAGATACCAAAATTTTGTAACAGGCGTCAGTTGCAGAATAGTTTGTTTCTGTATTTTGTACCTTGGACACGTAGGGTTTCTACAGAGATAGTAAAGCTTTAATGTGGTGTCAGTTGGATAGCTCTTCAGTTTTGGTTAGCATGATGCTTTTTGCAGGTGATTGGACTTTTTTTGTAATGCTGAAGCAGTGTGCAGCTCAAAGCTGTTCACCTGGTGCTGCAAAAAAAATTAATACTTTTTTTTTTTAAGTTCTTTTATGTTCATTCTGCAACTAACAGGGAAGGAGTGCTTTGGTCACTAGAACCAAGTGGTTCCACAAATACATCTGGGGATTTAAAGCAGACTTGGCTTCTATTTTATAGAAAATCTTTCTTCATGCATTCATGGATCTTGTTCCATTTTAATGTAACAGAACTTCAAAATGTTGATTCATTTTTTTACCATTGCATTTCACAAATTTAATTAGATGAAAAAAACTAAAATTGACTGTTTCAAAGTAGATCCAGGGAACGGTTTCTGTCTTAACCCACTAACGTTGATTTGCTCACCTTCTGGAGCAATGTGTGTGCACAATCAGAGAAGCCTGTAACCCGTGTGTGCAACTCTGATAGTTATGGAATAACCTCGTTTGGTCAGCCACAGAGTGGGTAAACTACAATTAACGAGCTTACTTTCTCTCCTGCGTTCTGCCCAGGACTAGTTCTAACATTCCAGCAGATTACTTTCTTTCTGACTTCAAGAAGTTTTACCTCAAAGAATTACTGGGTTGTTTTTTTTTTTCTTTCTGGATTGTAGTAGGGAGCAAGAGGAGGTTGGTGCAGGAAGCTCTGACTCTGGTCCTCTTGATTTGATCATGGAACAATGTAAGATTGGACAAAACTGACCAACTCAAAGGCACAGGCCTGGGTCAGTAGGGAGCTGTTTTGAGCATTCCCAGATGTACAGTGTGCTTGTGTCTGTCACATAGTTAAGTCAGTTTGAAAACTGATCCCACAAGTCTCTAGTCTGAATCTTGTCTCTGGGATTCAGTTTTAGGGCAGCTTGTCTTTAGAAGGGAGAAAAACATCTGGATAAATCTCAGTAATTCAGGTAATTCCTGAATAATGCTTCTGAAGTAGTCAGTGGTTTAAAATTACTGGTCTCCATTGGGATTCCAGTTGTGCTTGTTGAGGAAATTGTGTTCATGCTAAACACAATTGAGTATCTTTCTGCTGTGTCACGCTGCCCGCATCTGACTTTGAATTCTGGGTTGCACAGACATTTCAGAAATCATTCAGGCAGTTAGTAGCATTTGCAAACTGCTTGGTTACATTTCAGCCCTACCATATCCTCTTTGGGAAGCAACTTTCTCCCCCACATCCCTCGGGAGGCCTTTTAGTCAAGGGAACCTGTTTCGCCAAAGTCTGGTAACTATTGAAACCGCTTCTAAAAAAGTAAGAAGTTACAAGTCCAAGATTTCACACTTTTCAGTCAGTAATTCACCGAGCGTGAAAGCCAGGAAAATCTTTTCACATCTACTAAAAAAACTCAGCTCCCACAAGCGAAGGAGCAGACCACTACTGGTTTGTGCTGGGCAAACCTACAGCACGGATGCTGTTAGGGGACAGATTGCTGCTTTGATATTTATGTACTGAACAGAAATCTGTCTCCCCTTTATCCTGGCACTAGAAGTGAATGAAAGAACCAATCTTGAGAGATCACAAAGGAAGAAAATAATGCTTAAGAAATAGACTCTGGTCCCTGCCAACTTTTCTGAG
This sequence comes from Scolopax mira, assembly GCA_004320125.1. Taxonomy (NCBI): domain Eukaryota; kingdom Metazoa; phylum Chordata; class Aves; order Charadriiformes; family Scolopacidae; genus Scolopax; species Scolopax mira. The sequence continues at coordinate 61,617 of BJBW01003763.1, read as the reverse complement.
ACATTCTAATTGAAAATGACTCCTGGTATTTCTTAAGAGATGCGAAATTCAAAAGAAAATGAAGGCTGCTTTTGAACAAAGGATTTTGCACTATACTGTACATTGGCTAAAATTACTCATAAATATACAATAGTTACCTTCCCAGTACCTCTCTGAGGAACTTAGCAAGCAAGATCTTGCCTCTGCTAAGCAGGGTGCAGAGTTTAGAACCGTTATAGTTTTCAAGGCTGATGGTCATATTCCTTTATTCTTAAAATGAGAAGCTCCTATTGCTGAGCATCAGTGCAGAGTGAGATCTGTGTCTTGTTGGAAACTGGCCTTCCCAAGTAAATCTTTGTCTTAAGGAGCCTGATTCATACTTTTTTTTTTTTTTTTTAGTCTTTGGCAGAGAAGAAACCAAGGGGCTTTTTGTGTCAAAATATTCAAGGCTTTCTTTGTTGGTTTTTTTTGTGGTTTGTTTTTTTCCTTTTTTTTACACAAGACAAACTTTTGTATATTATCTGTGTATATGGTATATTTAACTCTTTGTTTAGTTCCTTATTATTTTCTTTTTGTTTCTGAATGGCATTCTTAAAGAGCTGTTCTGGTAGCAGGCTTCTGCTTTAGGCAAAGACTCGGGGATGAATTGACTGAACATCTCACTGTGATGAAGTCGTTCAGTGAAGGAATTGTATCTCCATTCTCCTCTTGCTGTTTCCTCCAAGAGTGCAGAGCTGCACCTTCTCACAGAGCAGGAAAGGGAATGTGCCCATGAAATCAGTGACCCAGCCCTGTGCTGTGTGGATGAAGGACTGATAGGGCAGAGAAGGAGAAGGGGGAGTCACTTATATAGGGATCTTTCATCTATACTTGAGCAAGCATCCCTAGGACAGGAATGCAATTTCCAGTGCCCAAAGGGACACTCCTCTAAAACTTTTCCACATCAAGTAAATACTTCCTCTCCTTATGTGCAAATTTGAATTTCTTTACCTCTGGAAAGTGTTTGGCTTACAGCTGTTGGCTCATCCAGAAGCCATGTTACCCATTCAGGCAGATGGTAGGGGAGGTGGGAGGAAAGCCATGAGCTCATCTAAGGGGACACCTTGTGGCACTGGATCTGGAGCGCAGTGCGTGAGCTCCCTTGCTGCATCACAGAGAAGGAAACTTGTGGAGATTTATCCTGAGATACAATGCTCAGTCAAAATTTATACAGTTTATACGTACTATTTATACAGCTTATACTCAGCCTGTGAAAGTGTCAGGCATGCTGGGGTCTGTGTGGGTGGCATCTTCTGCCCAGAGATTGGAGGCACCCGCTGTCTGTTCTGTTCTGGCACTGGTGAAGGACTCGGCTGTTGGGGAATGCCCAGTGTGACCCCCTCCACAGGTCACTAGACCTGGCACCCAAATGGTGTGGGACCACTCTTTGGGAAAAGCACCAGTTGTTCGACCAGTGTAACTTGAACATAGTTTTAAAAGAAAGAGGGGGGGGGGGGGGGACAAAAAACTAAAGCAAGTCAGTGGTGGCTTGTGTTCCTGTAAACATCCCCAGCCTTGCAGTTGTTCACCTGTTCAAGAATTTGGATGTGAAGCTAGAGCATAACCATGATGTGCTTGTGTGAAGTATTGTGCTTTATCTTTCACTAAAAAGTGAAGCCTTTGGTGCAGACATTGGAGCTGTTGTGTTTACATCCCCAAAAGGGGCTGGGTGAAGGAGGTGTTGCCTGTGGTGAGCGTTGAAGGCCTTAAACTGTAACTCTTGGTATGAAGAATTGAAATTAAAGCTGACCTTGGAGAATGCAGTGGATTTTAACCCATGAAGAATGCTCTGTGCTCTTAATTAAGCAATACGTACTGCTGTTTTCTTGGGAAGAAGGGAGAGGTTCGACTCAATTTGTGTTTGACTCTGGATAGCAGCTCTTTAAGGAGCAGAAGAGGTGTCTATATGCAAGGGCCAAAAATAGTTCAGTTCTCTGCACCGCTGTTCCTGTGTAGCAGGTGTCAGTAACGTGTTCCTGGGCTGATGAAAATGGGAGAGTTACTGAGAGGGTCAGGGACTCTGGCAGCTGTAGCAGCTGGCAAATTAATTTCCTCAGCAGTAGGTGAACAGGTCTGACTTGAATATCCCAAGGGCTGGTGCCATTCTGGACGTACCCGTGGCAAAAAAAAAAAAAAAAAACAACCAAACATGCACCAAACAGTCTCATTACTGTAAAACATTCATCTTTTGCCAAATCTCAGTCCTGTTCAGCCAGTATTTCTGCTACCCCCTAATGGTATATTAAGCTAAATGCATCTCCAACCTTGCAATATTAACTGCAGACCAGTTTGAGAGAGATCAGAGGAACATTGGAGCCTGAGGCTTTAGGCTAGTAGCCCCAAAGCCAATGGTGGCCCACATTTCCACAAGCCCTGGGCAGAATTACCAAGTCACAGCACTTCGTCTTAAATTGCACTGTATTCTTATGCCTCTGTGTTGCTATAATGTACATATATATTGGATTTTTTTGTAGATAAGACATTTTAGATAAAATTTTTAAATGGGCTCCTCCAAAAATATTTTATGCCAGATGTCTAATTTTTTTTACACTCAGGATTAACATGAAGTTGGATGCTCTGTGGGCAGGGAAAAGATAATTGGATGGTATATTGGCTTTAAAAAGGTAACAATGCATGTTTAAAAAAAAAAAAAAACACTGGAGAAAAACCTGCTTGGGGAAAAATCCATTAAAATATATTATATGTTCTGCATAATAAAGACTTTAAAAGAAAAACCTGCTCTATTGTGATATATTTTTTTTCTTAATGTTAATGAGGCTTTTCTACTGTTTGGGAGACCAAACCCTCTTGCTCTTCATCCCTCTACCAGACCTCCCAACATGTGAGTTTCATCCTGGCGTGGCTGGGTGGAGCCATAGCCTGTTTGAGAGCTGGGATAGATCAGTGTTCCCCTCTCGGCTGGGACTGCAGAGCCCTGTGTGTCAGGTGGACGTGTAGCTGTTTCTTTCCACTCTCAGGTCCATCGTGCAGCAATTAGACCAGAGAAGCTGCTTCTGTTGTGGGGAGATGGCTCTGCAGAGGTTACTGCTCTTTGGGTCACACAGCACTCCTGAGTGGCCACTGTGTCCTGGCAGGAGCCACACAAAGCTGGCTCAGCTCAGGCGTTGGGCTGCTACCCTGGCTGCTGTTGGTTGTCATCCTGCTCAGGAGATGTTTGAAAGGGCTTCTGGATGGGATTGTTGGGCTCGCATCTGTCTTGTGGTCTGTGCCTTGATTTAAACATTTCCTTCCATGCATGGAAGGATGGATAAACCAGATGTCGGTGTTTGGAAAGGAGGTGCAGGTCCTGTGTTCAGCTGTGGGTGCACACATGGGCCCGGGTGCTTTGTGGGGTTGTGCTTAAGGCTGGTGTAGAAATGCTGGACTTTAGGGTTTTTTTCCCTGTTAGGTGTCCTTTTCTGAGGTTTGGGCCAGCGCTGATGCTTTCCCTCAGCTGGCTGCAAAACCTTTTGGTATCTTTCCCTGATAAGTCCTTCACCATCATTTCCCTGATTTCCTTCACAGGCTGCTAAATTCCTGTGGGGACCCGTAAAAGAAGCTCTCTAGACCCCGTGTAACAGCCTCTGCGTGTTTTGGGGCGGGGAGAGAAGAGATGCTGCCGGCGCAGGAGCGAGCAGATCAAAGAATAAAGACTTACTTTGAGTGATGGAAACTTCCTCCCGCGGCTCGGGAACAGCCGGAGCTTTCACGGGGGAGTATAGAGCCCCCTTTCTGCCTCTCGGGGGGGTGGTGGTGGGGTGCCCCCGGCTCCGAGACCCAAAGCTTTTCTCCCCGGGGGGCGAGGCGGGAGGCTCTGAGCCCCCCCCACCGCTCCTCTTCCCTCCGCCGGCCGCGGCCCCGCTCCCGCCCCTCCATCCAGGGCCGCTCCATCCTCCCCGGAGCCGCCGGAGCCCGCCCTGCCTCTCCTCGCCGGGAGGGCGCTGCGGCGGGGGCTCCCCCGCGGGGAAGCGCCCGGTGCCGCGGGGCTTGTGGAAGACCGGCGCCGCCGAGGCGAGCCGCAAGCCCGGGAGCGGAACAAAGAGCCCCCGGGTCGGGCCGGGCCGGCCCCGCCGGGAAGAGGAGAAGAGGAGGCGGCGGAGGGGGGATGGTGTGGGGGGGGTCGCGGCCGCCCGGGCCATGCAGCTGCCGGGAGGGGAGGAGCGGGCGGCGGCGCCCCGGAGGGAGCGGGGGGGAGGTCTGGCAGCGCCGGCAGCCCCCGAGCGGGGCAGGGGCCGTGCCCGGGGCCGCTCGCCCGGGCCCGGGAGGGGTTTGACCGCGCTTCATGCGAGAAGGAGCCTCTCCCCGGCGAGCGGCGGGGAGCGCCCGTCCGTCCGTCCGTCCGCCCTCCGGTACCCGGCGTTGCCTGAGGAGCCGCGACAGCACCGGGGAGTGACTCGGCGAGGCGGGGGGAGTGGAAGAGGAGGAGAAGAGGAGGAAAAGAAATCAGATTGCCGAAAGGATTAGGAAGGGGGGTGGGGAGGCGAAGCCCTCTCCCCCCCCCCCCCCCCCCCCCCCCCCCCGCACACACTTGTGAAGCTTTTCAGGGTTATCCTTCAGCATCAGTGGCACCGGCGGGCGGGCCCGGGGGAGCAGCGACACCGGAACGCGCTCGGCAAACTGCAAGAGAGATCAGAGGGAGCGGAGCTGCCGGCCCCGGCCCGCACCCGCGGGGGGCTGCGCTTCCCCTCTGCGATATTTTTATTTTTATATAGATATATAATTTTATTTTTTTTTCCCTGCTCCTCTCGCTTTCCCGAGGCAGGACGGGGGTGTGTAGCCTTGCGGGCGGGGGGCGTGCTGCCGGGCCCGCCTGCCCCGGGCGGGCGAGGTGGGGGGCAAACAGGAGGGAGAGATGCCCCTGATGAGAGGGAAAGTCGCGCTCGTCCTCGGCTTTGTCGTTCTGACAACTTTCCTGGCCGCGGTGCGAGGGCTGCCCCTGAGGAAACAGCGCAGCGACAGCCCCAAGGAGAGGAGCTCCAAGCTGGCGGAGGTAAGGCAGCCTTTGGGGAAAGATGGAGAACCGGGAGGGTGCTGGGGGGAGCACCCTCCGCAGCCTCCGCACCCTCTCCGGTGCCTGGGAAGGCTGAGGGGGGGGCCAGGCGGACAGTGGGGCTCCCTCGGAGGCGGTTGTGAGCATCCCAAGGGAACGGCATCCAACACGTGTCCCCGCGGCCTGGAGCCCCGGGTGGAAAAGCGGCAGCGGGGAGAAGCAGGGTTTCGTGCCTCCCCTCCGCTGGGCTGTTTCCGCACCCGCTGAGGGGCAGAGCTCTATTCCGGGATTTTCGGGTAGTCTCAGGTCTTTGCATCGCGCTGAGGCTGCAGGAAAGGGGCTGGTTTAGGTGCTTCGAGATGGGGGCCGAGCGCCGTGACCCGGGAAGATCCGTTGCCTCCAGGGGGCAACATCCCCGGTAGGACCGAGGACTCCGGCCGCAACCCGACCTGCAGTAAAATTAGCAAAGGTTGACGGCTTGCCAGGAACTCCAAAACTCCGCCGCTACAAAAATAAGACGTGACGGATTTCAGCCACCAGCTCTCCTTCCCGGTGGGACGACCCCGGGGCAGATTCCAGAGTGGTCATGCTCCGTTCTCACCCCATCCGCCGTCCCCCCGGGCAGGCTCCCGGCGCCCCATCAGCATCCCCCGGGCAGGCGGCCCGGCGACCCCCCGCGGGCTCGGGAGGGGAGGTCCCGGGGCTGCTCCTTTCGTTCCTCTGAGACCCCGATCCTGGCTCCAGCCAGCGCTGGCTTCGGAGTGCGGATCGTGGACGGGGAAACTTCAGCAGGGGGTGAGAGGACTGGTCAAACTGGGAACCAACAGTTGGGACCTGATGGAGATGACAGGAAGGGAACGCTTAAAAAAAACCACCCAAACTACCGTGAGGGCAGGGTTTGATTAAGACAGACAGACAACGGAACGGTTAAAACAAGCTGTTTCCATCTTGAAACTCTTCTCTGGAGAAAGAGAGGTTCAAGCAGCAGAGCTGTGCTTAAAAAAATACTCTTTTGAAGAGTGCTACTGCTGAAAGCGAGTGAAAAGAGTAAGTGGGAAAAGCGCTGGGATGACATTGAGCAGGACGGGGTGAGAGCAGCTCAGTCTTTGCTGCTGATACCCAGCGGCAGGTTTGATCCGCAGAGTCAGCCATTCTGGCAGAGGAGGTGCCAAGTGATGGGACTGTACCTTACTGCTGGTTACTGCCAAAACACAGTGCTGGTCTGTGGAGGAGTCAGATTGGCATCTCCCGTCCGAGGCACTAAACCCCGTTCCAGCATGAAACCCAGAGAACAAGCGTGAAGGAGGAATCCACCACATGGGAAGCCTGATCAACGGTAGGAGAGTGCACGGGCCGTGTCCACCCGAGTACCACCAGTCAAGCCTGTAATGGTTTTAACCATTTAACAGGGCTTCTGGGGGTAGACCGTGCCATCACACTTGTAGTACCATGTTGGTGCTGTACTTTGCCAGTGAAACTTCAAGCACAGACGTAGATGCCAGTTCACTCGCCAAAGAAATGCCAAGTGGAGTGTGCTCAGGCTCCAGCTGGCAGCGGGAGGAGAGATTTACCCTTGAAATCCATTAGAGTATTGCAGCCCCATGGCAGGGGGCATAAGATAGGGCGTGTTAGGAAGCTGTGCAGGTCCCCACCACAGGACCCTGCAGCACAATCTCAGGCTCCTTTTTATCTGACGTCTAAACTACACGGGGAAGCGGGGCGAGCTGCTGTCAGTCCCAGTTTGTGAATGGCTGTGAATGGGGAGCATTGTGTGGCCAGCCAAAGATCACACACGGCACTTACACAGCGCAGCCTCTGTCCCCCAGACCTTTGCTTCTCGCAGAAATACAACATACAAGGCGTTTGTAGGCAAAGGTTTGAGGCTGGAGGTTAAGAGCAAGGAGGTAGATAAGGACTGGATCCCTCTGGAGGTCTGTGGGTGCTCCCGTGCACACCCTGCCTCCCTTGGGGTACCAGCTGCACAGTTGTCATGGCAAGGAGAAAGCAGTAGGTATTGGCATGTGTCTTCTAGCTGCAGCTTGTTGAGGAAATCCTGTTTCTGGTGCATACGGGGTGGAGTTTGGAGTAGTCATGCCCAACTGTTTGAACTAAAGTGGAGAACCCGAGTAGAGCAGTATGGTGGTTAAAAAAAAAAAAAAAAGACAAAAAAAATGCAGAGTGATTTTGGGTCATACACACAGATGGTTCCTGTTGCAGCGCTGATAGGTCCTGTCTCTATGGCAGCAGGGCAGCCACAGCTGGAGTATTGGTTACACTATGGGTAATGCCCTACAGATGTGGGTAGAATGAAGGGGGCCAGCAGGAGAAAAATAGAAATGACAGAGCAGAGCAGATAGGCAATCAAAACTGTTAGGCAATTATGTGACTTGGATTTATTTTAATTTAATATCTTTATTTAAAACCAGCATTTGTCCTCTGCTTAGAATTGAATGGGAATTTTTATGCTGAGCTTCAGAGTTGCACTTCTATATTTAGAAAAATTAAAACCATTAAGGTTTTCAGTAAATTTTTGAGTTAGAAAGTCTTTTAATTGCAGGAAACACATGATTTATCTTTGGGCTATAACCTAACCTATATATCCCAAAGTCCCATACCTCAGTCAGCATCTGTTACTTCCAGCCATTATCAAAGGAACAAGCATTTGCATTTATATTTTTTATACTGTGATGCTTTGCCTGAGTTACAGTGAGCCCAGCATAAGCAACAGATGTAGTGAGAATATTTTCTATTTCTTCAGTCTATTTGGCTGGAAGTTGAAAAGGCAGAATACTGTCTTTCCAAACTGTGACTTAAATCTAATGAGTGAAGATACTTGCTCATTTGGAGGCTTTTTGGTGATGTTTGGGAAGGCAGATGGGCTCCAAAGCAGCAGGCAGGTCTACATCAGGGTTTCTAGAAGCACATTTGCAGGTTGGATGCGTCACACTGACATGGGCAGATACGGGGCAGGTCCAAGCGCTGACCCACACCAGTGGCTCTTCAAATTTGTGTAACTGATTACTTGGAAAACCTTGAGTCCCTTGTGGAGTCAAGGGACAGCTCATCATATTGCTTAACGCTTTGTTTATTTATGAAGTCAGGGAGTCTAAATGCAAAATATGTTTTGATAAACTCACTGGATTTCAAAATACTGGCTTTGAGCATGGTTAATAGATGTCTGGATTCTTTCCGACCGATACCAATTGGTTCCAGTGCTCTCTTAGTAAACAGAAAATAGCTAATGTTCTAGCATGCTAGAAATGTAAATGTTAGAAGTGATTAGATCTGTGTGAACTGACACAACCGCTTCAATAACTGTGCATGGAATAAATAGCGCTGGCAGTAACAGTGGTGGGGGTGTTGGTGGTGAGTGTCCCGGAGGTTTAGATGCAGCAGAGCAAGCCAGTGGTTGGTGTTTTATGGAGTCTCCAAGCTGCCCGACTCAGTTCTGGTGGGCTTGGTAGATGCTCCTTCACAGGAGGGAACTGCTCTGAGAGAGGGGCCCAAGAGCCAGCTCCCCAAGGCGCCCAGGGGGGTTACTGGGGGGCTGGGACAGGGGCAGGATGAGAATCCAGGCTGGAGCTTGCTGTTGGAGTTCCCCTGGTCTGAGGCTGCAAGCAAAGCAAACCTGACACCTGTGATAAGAGATAACAGAGGGCAATAAAAGAAATACCAAACGTAGCATAAGGGCTGTAGCTGGCTGCAAATCAGTGGGTTTGTGCAGCACCTGGTATGACTGGCTCCTGGCCCCTGAGAAATAAGGAAACGAATAACAACAGTGTGTATTATGTACTGGTTACACCAGGCGGCGAGAATAGCAATGGGAAACTGCTTAAAACTGAAGATCTACAGCGAGATGTTTTGCTTGCTGATTAAAAATCATTGGTAGCAGTCTTGATTTAAATTAACCTGCCCTGTGCATAAGGAGTCTGGACGCAGAGGAGCGCTTAAGAATTAAGCATATAGCAGTGCCGTGATGCCTGGCTGGAGATACCAGCGAGCAGGGGGGAAAGGAGCTCCAAGGAGACATGGTGGGGCTGTACAAGGTAAAAAGCGTTAAAGGGAAATATCAGGTGGGCTTGAGTGGAGTTTGTCAGGAGACTAAGTCAATTGGGAGCGCTAAGGTAGCCCAGACACACTGCCTGGGGGGATCGCTGGGGTGACAGGCTGGCAGAGCCAGGTCTCCCATGTTTCCCCCCAGCACTTGCTCCCTCTTGACACCCCGAAGGGCTGTCTGGCCGAGAAGACAATCTTGCTTTCCCTAGAGCCATCTCGTCCTACTACGCCTCTCCAGCTTGTGTTGTCACCTGTGTCTGCCCTGCGTGGGGGCACCCCACCACCCTGCTGCCCCGTTGGGATGGCTCAGCTGGGGTGCGAGTGGGCAGCCGGGTCGGGGCTGGCTGCCTGCACAGCCAGATCCCCGCGGCCACTGCAGGCTGTGTCAGTAGCAGAGTCATTTTGCCTGCGGATGTGCTTTTTACCTTTTCATTTCTTCAGCAATTAAGTGTTCTTGTCCCTGGCTTTGTCCTTGGCGGAGGTCGGATTTGTGGGTACAAAACGCGCACTGAAGCATCCTTCCGCTCTGAAAGGGGCTCTTTGTGCACAGGGAGGTACTTCACCCTTTGTAGCAAATTTCCTTTTGAGAAGTGCCAAATTATCTTAGTCAACACAGTTGAAAATCCTCCCGCCCTGGGGCTGAGGCAGGAGCAGAAACAAAGGGGAGGCGGGTGTAGGGAAGCTGCTCAACAAGGGGGCTTCTTCCCTTTTCACTGCACAAATAGGTCTGCTGCGTTCCCATTGTCACAATCAAAGGGGTTCCTGTAAAAGGCACATGTAAGGGGAAGAGATTAGGCAGAAATCGCTCCACAGGGCATTGCCCAGCCCTCTCTCTGCTTTCCCAAAAGTGTCCGGCTCTTACAGACCTTCTCCTTAAAGACAGTTAGTCTGCGGACCTCATCCTGCCTCCAGCCGTGGTCCTTCCAAGCCCAGGGAGGTGATGGAGGGACTGTGCTGGGGATGAATTCCTGCTTTCCTCTTCTTGTCAGTGTTTTAGGGGTAGGGACTGTTAACCAGGGATCTTCTGTTTTTTCATAGTATCAATAAATATTCTTTCATTCAGAGTAATCCCCAAAACAAGATGCCCAGACCCTTCCCCTAGGGAAGCGTGAGAACAGTCTGAGCTACAGTCACAACAGCAAGGTGGCCCCAAAGCAAGCATTGTCAGCCAGGGCCTCAGTTTTTGTATAAAATACCAGAGCTTGTGACCAAGAAGCAGGGAATAGATTGCTTCTGCAGAAGCCAAAATCCCAAGGGAGGCCAGCTCTGTCATGCTGTGCAGCACCTCCAGCGAGACAGGGTGTTGTACAGATGTCTTTAGGTCCACTGTTCCCCCTGAACCCCTCCCTTCTGCAGTTGCATGACATGGTTAAGCCATCTGGTCCTTAAAAATTGAAGATCCCTCCTTAGGGGACCATCTAGTTCCCTCCTGGGGAGCATCCACAGGGTGGCCCCCCTCACACATCCAGCGGAGGAGATGTGGGGCTGCCCACATGTCTTATGGGCATCTCAGGGTCAGCTTGGCTTCCCCTGTATTCAGGATTACAGCTTGGTTATTGTGAGTCCGTGCCCACCCTGACTGCTTCTGCTGTTACAGCTGAGGTCCTGCTGGGAAGTGACTGGCCAAAGGGAATAGCAGGGGTCAACTGGGGCTAAGTGAAGGTCCCAGTTTGGATGTGCCCTAGCTTTCCTGTGACTTTGGACTTGCCTCTGCAGCCCTGCAAGCCTCAGGCTCCCATCTGGTGGGAGGGAAAAAAAAAAAGTAATTATCATTTCATGAGGCACTTAAAACTAGCAGGGACTGTCCTGGAAAAGCTGTTGAATGAGTGAATTACTAACAATGAGGACTGGAGCCGGAGAGAAAGGTTTTCCTACCCCGAGACCCTTCATGTGGGAGTCATTCAATCCTGTCCCCAGGCTGGGGAGGGAGGCTAAGCCCACCCTGGGCTGGGGACCTGCTGCCAAGCACCTGGGAGGGGGGGCTGCTGTCTGGGAGTCACCCCAGCTTTGCCCCTTCAGGAAGCTGGGTTGCAACATCCCTGCCTGGATCCCATCCTGTGCGGGGTGTGGAGATGCTCCAAGTTCAGCTCAGGTGCCCGTTTCATCTGTTGAAGGGATCCCTGATGAATTTGCATCTGCTTGGTCGTCTGCCTTCCCTGCCCCATTGCCTGCATGGGGGCAGGTGCACCCTGCAGGGGACAAGGGCAGCAGGTGCCCCCTGTGCTCCCTGCCAGCCCTGTGTCCCCCCCAGCGCAACCTCTTCTAGCAGGGGGAGGCTGGCGTTGTGCCGGTCCCTCTGCTTTCTGCACTGGCTTTGCTGTATTTGTTGTTTTTGGTTTTTTTTTCCTTTTGCAGTTTTGCCAGGGCTGTGGTGGGGAAGGAATCGGCAGCTGGAGCAGACGGAGGGTTACAGTGTGCAGGCTAACAAATGGGCATCATTAGCTGGAACAAGTTAATGGTTACCGAGGCACATGGGGTTTAGAGCTGGAACAAGTTAACAGCAACTCAGGGCGATGCATTAAGAGCTTACGCGTATTACAGCTCAACTATGCTAACAGGAAACATGTGCCCTAGCAGGAGCGTTTGCCAGAGAGCACCAGAGGGTATGGCCCTGTGTCTGTTCACCTCTCCAGGGGACCCCTTGTGCAGTCCCCGCGGGGGCCCTGTTCCCATACCCACTGCCATGCTCGTTCTGAGCAGCTCCCAGCTGGCCTGGCTGCAGCAGAGGTCTCAGGGGTCTCTACCTTCCTCCTTGCCACCAGCTGGGCTCTTTGCATCAGGCACCGCCTGTGAAGGGCCAGCCCTTGGACCTGTGTGCCTGGGCAGAGTCTACAGCACAAGCACAGCCCCGGCTGCTCTGCTGGGTGTTGCTAACCAGATGCCTCAGCTTCTCCATTGCAAGGCCTTTGGGATTAATTTATGTGGGAGGCAGAGCAGTCACTCCCAGGGGGCAGGTGGGCAGGAGAAACTGAACTGTGATAGACCTTCCTGAGAGCCTTCTCCAAGTATGACATGGGAAATCTGCATCTATTCCTGGCCTTGCTGTAGGCTACCTGACCTATGTCAGGTAGGGTGGTTTTCTTTGTCTGGAAAATGGGGGGGTTAGAGCATTTGTCTCAATGTTAAAGAGGGAGAAGATATTTATGGTAAAGAATCACCTGCATGTGACACTGAGGAGGGCAACAGCCAGGCATGGCAAGAGCTGAAAAGCCACCTGGCTCCTGCTTGTCCTCCTGGTGTCACTGGGGAGTTGGCTGAAGATGCCAAGGGCAAGTTACTCATTGGCAGACCCAGCTGTGGCGAGAGGGGCTGGGCTGTGCCAACAGGGACAAGCCATGAGGAGCACTGACAGCAGCCTGGCCAATGGCCCCATTTTTGGTCTTGCACAAAGTCAGCTGTGCCGTCTCCTTGCTCTTTGTGGTGCTGTGTGCTGCTGCTTCTCTGTGCTGTGGTGTCTTCTGCTCCAGGGCTGGCTCTGCCTTGAGGGCAACTGAGTCACCAACCTTGGAAAGAGTTTTGAGATTACAGTTGTCACAACTGAGAGACATGAAAATAAATGAGGAAGCCTTTGATGCTGCCTGCTGCAGCTCCCTACTCAAGACAGTCGGGATGAAGCTAGTTAGAAAAGAGAGTGATTCCACATGATCTAAAGTATTCTGATAACTGCATGAAAATTATAATCATGAGGGCATTTGCTGCTGGCTCCTGTTGGTCTGTCATAAATAGGGTCTGCCCATGCAAGTGTGATAATTGAGTGCCCCTTCTGCTCCCCGAGCACTTGCAGAGTTCTCCCAATACCTAAAGGAAGATGATTATGTCTATGTTAAAATAAAAGGACAAAACAAAACAGGACTCAAGTGCAAGTTGATCCTGAGGTGGACCAGTAAGTAGAGCAGTTGGGAGATCATGGCCCTGCTCTTTGCTTGTGCTACAGCCCCTTTGTGTCCAGGAGCGTAACCCAAGGCAGAAGAAGAGGGAGGCAGCTGGAGATGTCCACTGCCTTCAACTACCTCTGGCAGATCTTCCAGAGCTCACCTGTCAAAACCCTGTCAAAGCCATCATGGCTCTGGCTAAACCACCTGCCTGTAAGTCTAAAGGTGTTGTGCCTGATCGTTGGGATTGTGGCTCAGGAGGTCTTACAGACAGTAACGGGGACTGGGTGGTATCTTTGCCTTCCCTGTTTTCTCGTAGCTTCCTGCTCAGCTCTTGACACCTCTAGAAGTATGCTGTGCTTTGGCAATCAGTTGGGAAATTAGTTAAGAGGCCGATGAGCTGATGGGTAGCAGAGATCATTTGCCTGGTGTGCATTCAGTGAATTTTCCATCTGGCTATGAGCTGGGAGGTTCAGACTACAGCTCTCTGGAGACAAAGTTGGTCTCAGCCAGCTGGGCTGGCTTGGAGCAGTGTCTGTGGTGGAGTCATCAAGGAGAGAGCACACCCAGCACTATGGGAGGGAGGCAGCAGGTATTGGTTACTGTTCAACCTTCCTTTATTTTAAAGGTACTTAACAATGTTACTTGTGAGCGCTGGAAAAACCTCCCCTTCCTCCCACACCCACTAAAGAAAACTGTCCTGTGACTTTCCATGAGCCCCAGAGCTGCCCCCAGACAGGCCGGGCTTCCTTCTGACAGTGTCCCTTTGCTTCCATAACCTTATAATAAAACCCTGCTCTGGAGTTGTTCCTGCCCAGTTTCAGTCCCAGTTTCATAAATTTGGTTTGAAAGCTTTCTACAGATCTTTGCAGCTCATTTAGGTGAATATGGAAGGAATTTTATGGTAAAAAGAAAAGAAATGTTCTGATTTCTATTTTGTATTTGGCTAATTCATAAGCGGGCAAGATTGCAACAAACTGCATGGCAGATTCTAAAATAAATTTGAAGAGAGCTTGGGGGAAGGAGGAGGAAGATGCTTGTGTAGACTCAGATATATTGAGGAAAAGATCAAGGGTTCTTCTGATGGGTTCTTGTTTCAGTACAGTGTCGTAAAACTGTTCAAAGGAAATCTAACACAAGTAGTAATGATTAAGCAACAGTCCCCCTCCCCTTCCTTATAATTGTAGCCCAGTGCAATACCAGCCTTTAGCAAATACGTCATTTTCTTCACTGCAGTGTTAAGAAGTCCAAAGCTCAGCCTGAACGTTGCCTCTGATCTCACTCCTGTGTGCACAGGTTTCTTTGGTTCAAGCTGAACAAATTTGAGTTTATGAGCTTGCTAATTGGCTCGGGAGATGTGTGGGTGGAAGCTGCATCCTCTGAGCTTGTCCTGTGCCGGGACTCACTAGCTCCACGCTGCCCATGCTGATCCACAGGCTGATGCAGAGGCTCCAGCAGCGCTTCACGCCCTGGGGAGTTATCATCTCCAGTGTATTGGCTTGGGTTTAACCCTGTGACAAAGAGCAGTTCTGCTCAGCAATGTGTACAGTTACAAAGAGCACTGCCAGTGGGGTCACTGGTGACTCGAGCACCTATGGAGGTGCTGGAGAGACAACACCTGTGGTTGTGGTGGCAGCGTAGTGGTGTCCCTGGTTGCCAAAGGGCACTACAGCACAGGGACTAGTTTGTTGGTGTTTTCAGGTTGTTATACAAGAGCTGCAGCACATGAATGTCAGTCATTTGCTTTCGTAACCCAGATTTAGTTCAGTTTTAGAGAAGTTTATAGCAAAATCACAGATTTTAAGACTGGAAGAAATCATTAGATCCTTGAATTTCTTCCCTAGCACAGATGCATTACATATGTGTTGAGCCCAGTGACATGGGTTTGACTGTCTCCACAAGAGATATTGCCACTTTCCTTGTTAGCTTATCTCTGTGGTTAATCACCTACAATGTTAAAAGCATGATCCATATTCCTCAGTTGAACTTGTCTGGGTTTGACTCGAACACGTTGGTTCCTATTATGTGTTTCTGTTCTGGATTAGAGAGTCTCTGGTGCCTGATGGATCATTGCCTTAAAGAACTGGGAAATCAAGTCGTTGCCTTCTCTGTGTAACATGACAAACCAATTGAATTGTACAAGTCTTTCACTGGAAAAGTCTTTCTGTCGCTTGAAATGGTTTTGTGGCTGCTCTCTTTGCCATCTTCAGATTTCTGAGCAAGTTAGAGTAGAGGTGTATGGACTAGAAATGAGAAAAGGTAGACCTTTAGTCTATAGATAAATGATATGTGGCCTTTCCACACAACTTTTCCATACACACTGTCACCTGTGTTATGTACAAAGCAGAAGGAGAAGGGAACTGCTGATGAACAGTTACTGTGACAGTTTGCAACCCTCAGTGCCTGGCAGGAGCCCCTTGGTGACACAGAAAAGACACATCTGCCCGTCAGGATTGTGGTACCACGGATGCTTTGACCTGGAGGGAGTACTGGACCTCATAGGACCTCACTAAAATCCATGGCTTGATTGGCTGGGGCAGGGCACTGAGCAGCACCTTGCTGAGGAGGGCCATCTTCTGACACAGGGACAAATTTTAAGCCAGCAAAACCTTGGAGCAAGGCAGATCTTAGCAGGAGGGAAGGATCGTGTGGTAAGGTGCAGAGACCATCACTGAAGGACTCTGGGCCGTTCAGGGTGGACACCCCCAGGACCTTTGTGCCTCCAGAGTATTTGGGAGCCAAGGGGGCTCTCTTCAGCCAGTGACATTCCCGCAGACAGTTCCCCTGGGGAAGTTTTTACATTTTCCCTGTGGGAACAGTACTCTGAATTTCTTGAGCTTGTTTGGGCGTAAAATCTGAATTAGGCACTGAGTGTAAGTTCGGAGACTTGGAGTCTGTTCCTGGCTCGCTTGCTCTGATGTCCTTGGGTGAGCTCGGATCTTGTTGCTAAAAGAGACCTCGCTTTCCATGTGTATTAAATTTGGCTTGTCTGTGTAACGAGCTTACCCAGCCCCGATAAGCTCATTGCAATTTAGGCAAGAGCGCCAGCCGTGCAGGGCTGTTGGCAGCCCCTTGTGCAGGGCTTGTGTTGGGCACGAGCAGCTGGCAGCAAACCCAGCACCGGCTGGCGGTGTCGTGCGGCTGGCACCGGGACATGGCCAAGTTTGCTTGCCCCCCCCCTGCCCCTTGCTGTTTCTGCTTCACCTGGTTTCCTTATTGCACCCCTGCCAGGGAGTCCTGGGCACAAGCCAGGGGCTTGGGGACAGAGTGGGACAGAGCTGGGCATCCTTCCCACGAGTCCTTCCCAAAACTGTTATGGTTTTGAACGGGGGGCAAAGAGAGCTGGGAGGGGAAGGTGGAGGCAGAGGGGCTCTGTCTGCACCCACATTTGCTGTGCCTGGTCAGGGGGAGGGGTGATCCCCAAACGCTCTTGCCAGGCAGCGTGGGCTCCCTCCTCCCCATGGCCCTCTCTCCTCTGGGCCCATCTGGTGAAGTCTGTCACCGGCCCTTCCCTGTGTCCAGCCCGTTTTGGGCAGCAGCCAAGGGACCAGCAGTGTCCCTGCTGCTCTTTTCCCTCCCCCGGGAATGGGGGGGGGTGTCGTGGGCTTTGATGTGCGGGCACAGGGCTGGGGACAGGCTGTGTGTGCTCATGAGAGCCTGGCCAGGCTCCAGCTGCCTTTGAAGTGCTCCAGTGATCAGGATGAAAGGGAGGGGAGTCCTTCCCCAAACCATCTGGCTCTAATTGCAGGTAGAAATGCCTCTCTCTTCATGTGTCCGTCTCTCCCCCCCCCGGCCCCCCCATGGGGAGGGGGCACGCCACTCTCTTCGTTAATCCCGCAGCTCTCGGCCGGGCTGGCGCGAAGGGCGAGAGCTTGGGAACAAAAGGGGGTTTCAGCTGGGCAGCCAGAAATAGGCAGCCGCTGGTGGAGATGCTGGGGGTTCAGGCACCTCCGCTCCCAGCCTGGAGCTGCAGGGGCCCCCATGGACCTTCCCGGGGATGGTCTGTGCTGCTGGGGAGGGGGCTTTGCCAGTTGTTCCCGTCTCCGGTTTCTCGGGCGCACTGGAGCCTGCCGGCCCTTTGACTTGTCCTCTTTCATGCCGGTGCGCGCCGAGTGCGGGGACGAGGAACGTGGGAACTCTGTGTGGGCCCGGCCATTTGGCAGGGTTCGTTGGCTGCATCCCCCAGCGAGGGTCCCTGCCTGCTCCCCCTGTGCCTCCTGGGCAGGGCTGGCCACCAAGTGCCACGTGCCACTGCAGCAGCAGCAGCAGCAGCGGTTAGAGCCATTGGCAGCACTGGCAAGTAAGTTTTGTTGTCCTGTTCTGCCGGGCATCTTCCCTTTTCGCAAGGAGATGGTAGAGGTAACTGGGTTGTATCTACCAGCGCTTTCTTTCCATCCTTGTGGTAGCCTTTGGGCAGCATCTGAAATCTCAAACCTGTGTTGCTTGAAGTCGTCTACCCTAATACCGTCACCACAGAACAATTTACGTAGGGGAGGTTTTCCTCCTTATCGTAAAGCCCTTGCTATAATCTTTTTTTGTATAAATATATAAAATTATTAAATGTTAGCTCTGGTAACTCTGTAATCAGAAGCAGCCCCTGCCATTACCCATCTCTAGGGATGGACAAAAAGTAGGAGTAAGAAGCAGAGAGACAGAGCGTGGTTGCAGGGATAGGAAGCACCAGCCTGAGTAGACCTGTAGGTTGTTCGGGTGCAGTGGAACTGAGCACTGGCACAGCACAGACCACTGGGTATTAACCTAATTAATTACCATGTTAATTGCTGCCCAGTTGCTGCAATAAGATGGTGTGGAGGAACCATTTGGTGTGGGAGATCAGACCTTCCTTTGCTGGGCAGCAGTTTGCTCCCTGCACAGCCACCCTGGGGAGATGTCCTAACCACCTCTTCCCTCACCAGGTCTCTGCTTCGACCGACACTGGTTCAGCAAGGGACGAGGAGCTGCCACCGTCGGGCAAGACACGGGGGCTGAGACGGAGTGGGCAGGCTGGCCCGCGGAGGCACCGGCGCCGTGGGGTGGCTCAGCAGACTGCCAGGAGCCCAGCGGTGCCCCAGCCTGGTGGCATTGGCCGGGAGGAGAACCTGCCCTTTGTGCTGGACCTGCAGAGCTTGCCGGGGCTAGCCAACGTGGACCTGAGTGCTCAGAATCCCAACATCCAGGTGGGGAGCCGGTCTGGGCAGGCTGTGGGAGGATGTGGGCAAGCACCACCATCTGCTCCCCAGCCTTATTTGGTTCCCTAAGAGGAAAGATTGTGTGAGTGGGATCTGTGTGGCCGCTGCCCTCTGTCTTCTTGGTAACTACCAGATGCAAATAGCTGGCACAGACAAGTTCCTTGCCAGAGAAATTTTGCTCATGGTCTTTTCCCAGCCCCAACCCCTCTCCACAGAGCAGGAGCAAATAGTCCTACAGGGGTGACCTCTCAGTTTCTGAAGGTGATGATAGTCCCCGTGGGTGACCACCCAACCCCTCTGCACCTCCTGCTCTGCCCCTGCTTAGCCCTTCCAGATGAGGCAAGACCTCTTGCTTTCCTTGCATGGTGCTGTAGCTCAAAGCATCTCTGTCCTCTCGGGCTGGGAACCAATGCATGGGCTGGTAGGTCTGTCCCAGGGCTGTGCCCCAGCTCACTGCCCTGCCTCATATCTGGCCTCCAGGTGACCATCGAAGTGGTGGATGATCCTCAGGCCGAGATGGAGATGGACTTGTTGAAGGAAACAAGCAATGACTGGTCCCTGACATCCTCTGAATGGTTGTCCCACAAGGACCTCTTTTGGCCCCTCTTCTGGGAATACACTGACCCTGCTGAGGAAGAAGAGGAGGAAGAAGAAGATGACAACCTGGATGTAGGGGACAGGGAGGAGGAAGAAGAAGAGGAGGAGGAGGAAGAGGAAGAGGAGGAAGATTACACAGCAGAGTATGAGGAAGAGGAGTCCACGCTCAGTGGAGTGGGAGGTGATTGGGATCAACAGTGGCCTGGGCAGAAGAACTGGATCTTTAAGGAAAAATATAATTATGGTGAGTCCTTGGGTGCACACAGCTGCCCTGCAGATCAGCACCGCCTTCCCCTGTCCTGTTTCACCCACAACCCTGTCTCGCTGCAGGGAGAACAGCCCTGTACTGGGGATCACAGCACGGTGGTGCTCAGCTCCTACTTAGAAAATAAGTGAACGTGCTGAGGAGCAAGGCCAGCACCTTGCTGGGACTGCCAGTTGTCAGATATGCCAGTGTCCCAGCAAGAATTGCTCTTGTATGTAATCAGACTGGAGCATGGACGCTGGAGCTGGAGGGCATGCTCGGATGAGAAATCACAGAATCACAGAATGGTAGGGGTTGAAAGGGACCTTCAGAGATCATCTAGTCCACCGTCTAGATCTAGCAGGTTCAACTAGAGCAGGTTGGACAGGAACACATCCAGGCAGGTTTTGAATATCTCCAGAGAAGGAGACTCCCCAACCTCTCTGGGCAGCCTGTTCCAGTGCTCTGTTACCCTTAAAGTAAAGAAGTTTCTCCTCGTGTTGAGATGGGATTTCCTGTGTTCCAGCTTGTGCTTGTTGCCCCTTGTCCTGTCACTGGGCACCACTGAAAATACTTTGGCCCCATCATCTTGACACTCACCTTTTAGATATTTATAAGCATTGATGAGGACCCCTCTCAGGCTTTTCTTCTCCAGGCTCAGGCTTTTCTTCTGCAGCCCCAGGTCTTTCAGCCTCTCCTCATAAGAGAGGTGCTTCATTCCCTCGACCATCTTTGTCGATGGGACTCTTTCCAGTAGTTTCCTGACCTTCTTGAATTGGGGAGCCCAGAGCTGGACAAAATGCTCCAGACGTAGCCTTACCAGGGCTGAGTAATACAGTGTAAATGTTTAAAATGTTTGAAATAACCACAGTGTAATTGTTTAATGACAAGACATTGACTCAGGTCCCTGTAGTGACATCAGTGCCAAAAGCCTTTGCCATAGACCCAGGGATGCCCCCAGAGAGGAGCTGCAAGGGGCTAGATGGGAGGTGCCAGTGGGCAGACAGGCCAGGGCATCACAGCAGTTCCCTCCTGCAGCTTCACAGCCATGAGCCCAAAACCAGTCAACCTCTGCTAACATGTAGTGCTTCAGCATCATCACCAGTGCATCAGGCAGGTTTGGTGAGGATGAGGACGGGCAGCAATGCCTGTCTGGGTCAGTACGTCTGTGAGAAAAGCAATGAAAATGAGAGCCTTTACTCAGGCTGGGGTTGCCAGTGAGGACAGGGTTGGCCTGTGGCGTCACGTGGCTGGGCATTTCCATATGTCCTGGTCAGTGCTGGCCCTGCATCCCTGTAAAGGACATCCCAGGGACAGGGCAGGGCTGATGGGAGGTCCCGGGTGACTGTTGGCTCCACTCCTTCTGAGGGTTTGCTGAAGTCCACCACTCCCTGCTCTCCCCTGCCCTGCAGACTATGAAGATGAGGAGGAGTGGAGCCCCTGGTCCCCTTGCAGCATCACATGTGGCAGTGGCAACCAGAAGAGGACCCGGTCCTGTGGCTACGCATGCACAGCGACGGAGTCGAGGACCTGCGACCTGCCGCGCTGCCCTGGTGAGCCCTTGGACATATCAGTGCTTGGGCACTGTCTGACCCCAATGTGAGCTGGTGCCCCAACCACTGTGAGTTGGGCATTGCCTGTGCTTCAAGAAGTAGTTATGTGTAATGTGATCTGCGGTAATGATTGTAGGGTTTTTTTCCATGAAGAAGCTCTGCTGGGGACTTGTGGCTCCCCAGGCAAAGTGTCTGTAGTGTCCAAGAGGGTGGTAGAGCTTGTGTCCAGTTTGGTGTATGACTCCCTGCAACTCTCTAACACTGGGGAGCTTGAAATCCTCTCCTGAGGCATGTTGAGAGCTGGTTCCATCCACTGAGATTTGCATAACCCACAGCCTCGGGCAGGTCTGTCCTGCTTGTCTTGCTGCCATCCCTTCCTTCCCGGCACAGGGCTGTGTCACCAAAGTGGTGGCTGGAGAGAGGGTGGAAGATGGATGGTGTCTGGTGCCCTTATGGAGCAAAAAGCTCTGCCATTACGCATGGTGTTCAACCTGGCTCTTTGGTTTTATTCTTCCCTCTCAAGGAGCAGAAGGGGAAATGGTCTTCCCCACAGAGGAGACACCTTTCAAAAGTGACAACACGACAGAGCTGTTCAACTCAGGTCAGCCTCTGCCTTCCTCTGGGGGCTTCAGTGGGGTGTAGACACCATGGGGAGGCTTAGCTGGCTGGTGGGGAGGGCTCCACTAAGGGGTCCCACATCTAGTGTCCAGACCTAAGTGACTCAAACCACTGCCCACATGTAGACTTCAACAGTCATGCTGAGCATCCCAGTTCCTCCTGCAGCCCTGGTACAACACGGTGCTGCTTTACGGTGCAGTGGTCGAGGCCAGCCTGCCTCGTGCCCTCTGCCATGGGGAAGTGCTCCTCCTGCCAGCCCAGTCCCTGTAGTCATGGGTGCTGTCACAGGGGCTCTGCATGAGTATAAGACCCCTTCCTTCTGTCACTGCCTCAGGGATGGAGCCTGGCTGTAGCTCAATCCCAGGATCCTGGCTGCTCCTGCCTGGTGCCTGCA
Source organism: Scolopax mira (assembly GCA_004320125.1). Classification (NCBI taxonomy): domain Eukaryota; kingdom Metazoa; phylum Chordata; class Aves; order Charadriiformes; family Scolopacidae; genus Scolopax; species Scolopax mira. Next base: position 40,086 of record BJBW01003763.1, on the reverse strand, counting down.
GGTTCTGCTGGTGGTGCTGGTGAGGCCATGGGCAAATGGCAGCTGGGTGAAGCGGGGTATGGGGTGCATGTGCCCTCACCCTTTTGGTGCTCTCCTCCCCAGAGGTGGACAGCTGTGAGAAGTGGCTGAACTGCAAGAGCGACTTCCTCACCAAGTACCTCAGCAAGGTGCTGACGGACCTGCCCAGCTGCCCCTGCTCCTACCCGCTGGAGGCCGTCTACAGTGCCGTCAACCTGCGGGATGAGGGGCAGGGCAAGAGCTTCCGATGGCGGGACGCCAGTGGACCCAAGGAGCGCCTGGACATCTACAAGCCGACGGCGCGCTTCTGCCTGCGCTCCATGCTCTCCCTCGACAGCACCACCCTGGCTGCCCAGCACTGCTGCTATGACGAGCACACCCGCCTCATCACCCGCGGCAAGGGGGCCGGCGTCCCCAACCTCATCAGCACCGAGTTCTCCCCAGAGCTGCACTACAAGGTGGACATGCTGCCCTGGATCCTCTGCAAGGGCGACTGGAGCCGCTACCACGCTGTCCGGCCCCCTAACAATGGGCGACGGTGTGCTGACAACCCCGCCGAGGAGGAGTACCTCTCCCAGCTGCAGGAGGCCAAGGAGTACTAGCCGAGCCACGCTCAGAGGAGCCATGGCCACCGCTGGCTCCCAGCCCTGCTAATGGGCTCCTTGCTGGCACTGGGGAGAGCTGGGAGGATACGCCGTCCATCTTGTCCCCTGAGGAGGGGTACGTCGGCCCCCCCGCCGGAGTTCCAGGGGCGCCGAAGGTTATCCTGGTGCGATCTCTGCCGTGCCACTCGGGGCGGCCCCACAGCCCAGGGTGCCTGGGCTGGTGTGCGGGGAGCCATCAGGGATGGGAGGTGTAAAGGGAATGGGGGGCTGTTCCCATCTGCTTATTGCAACCTTGAAAGCTGAGCACCCGTGGAGTGGAAATGGCCTCAGCTCCTGCTGGCTCCATGCTACATCTAAGGAGCTGGCCTGCTGCAGGCAGAGCTGCCTGCTCTTGCCTGTACACCTGCCCTGGCACACACTGGTCTTCTTCTGAAAGTGGGGGTGGTCCTCCTAGGGAGGGGCAGGGCAGGGCTGTAGACATGTCCCAGCCATGCCTACAGAGTGGGGCCTCCCCTCTCCTCCATGTGTGGTTGGGAAGGAGCAGGGAGAGGCTTAGCAGGGGTCCAGGGGGAGAGTGGGGCAGGAAGAGGCTGGCCCCATGGGCTCCCCCGGCAATATTGCCTTGGCACCGTGGTTTTTGGCTGCAAAAGGGAACACTGGGTGCCAAAGCCAAACAAGGGTGGACCTCAGAGGAGATAAGCATCAGAGGGGGCACCACCTGTGTGGATTTCAGCTCCTCTGCCCCAGTGCTTGGGGGAGCAGGGTGGCAACACCCATGCAAGTTCCACCACCAACCCAACCCCACGCTTCAGCTCCCCAGCAGTTTTCAGTGCTCGGGAGCAGCACTGACATGGCCCAGCAGAAAGTCCTGTTTCCCACCCACAGCCCTGCTGGGGGCAGGAGGTCACCACTCGTGCCCTTGCTGGAGAGGAGCAAAAAGCACCAAATTCTCCCTGGGGATGGGAAGGTGTCAAGGTGCCTCTGGGAGCACCCAGCATTGCCCCAGTCTGGTCTACTGCTGGCCTTGGCCTTGGTCTAATGCTGCATCTGCCCAGGCAGTCCAAAGTAAGTTGTGGAAGCATCCTGCACTCCTCAGGCTTGCTGCCTGGCCAGGTGAGCAAATGTGGCTCCAAAGGAGAACACACACGTGCTAATAATGTCAATACCTGGTGTCTGCAGCTCAAGGATCATGATGCTCTCCGTTGGTCTTGCCTGGGTCTTATTCAGCTTTTCACAGGTATCTGTGGCAGTTTCTCCCAGCGTGTTTTGTGAGCTCCCAAGTTTTCTGCACAGAAACTAGGCTGAGCACCTTTATCCTTGGACATTCAGTTGCTGAACCTGGCAGAAACTGTTCACAGCTTTTATTTAGCATATTTTATGCATCTGAGGAAATAAAAGAGCAAGTCAAGCACACATGAAGAAGAATGGAGTCGTTTCTAGACTAGAGGTTTCACCTAAGGTTGTTGGTTACTCCATGTTTTTCTGCAGGACACCATTGGACAAAAAAAAAATCTGTCTGGGTGCAGAGGTCCTTTGTTGATAGTCCTTTGCTAGATCTGTCCTTTTTGCAGGAGCTTTCCCCAGGGCCATTGTCTGATAGCTCTTTGGGGAGTCTTTCTGGGAGTGTCTAATATATGTAGAGCGTATGTTGATCTTTTTTCCTTGGTTACTGATAGAATATTGCATCCTTGGCTATCAATACCAAAGACTTCATTGCTGGTAAAACAAAAGTATTAATGAAGTTATCCCTGAATTATTCTAATGTAACTATTACTCCCCACTCATATCTCCAGACTCCAGTTATGGGTGCTCTCAAAACCTAACTCCCCAAAAAGAAACTATAATTTCTGTAATAAATGGAGTTCCTGTCCAAGGGGGAGTAGAAAAATTTCTTGCACCAAGCCCCCCCTTCCCGCCCCTCTAAAAGCTGGTTAAAAGCCAAGTGGCTGTTCTGCCTCACTGCCTCTGTGGTTTAGATGATACAGGCATGAACTGGAGCATTAGAAACAAGCAGTGTTGTTCCTCACACAAGCACCTTACACATCAGGCAGCTTTGCGGGGCACCAAAAGTAGACATTAAGCAAGCATTTATTTTTTATATCCCATCAAAGATTCTGTCCAGCCCACTGCTATTTAAGTAATGAATCTCTAAGCTTCCACTCCTTAAGTTTATTGTGTTTTTTTATATATAATATATATGAAATGTCTTTTATTCCTACAAAATTTCATAGAGAAGAATTCTTTATTCTGATGCTGCAATAAAGCACTTTATACATGTATGTCTTGATGATGTCATTTGGTTGGGACTGGAGCATTTATTGGTATTTGTTTTGGTCAAGAGGGAAGACACTACGCTGAATGCTGTAGTGTGCCCCGTGTGTCTCAGGTCCCCAGCCCCAGTTGTACTGCACAGACCCTGGTGGCTTTCCTTCCTTTCCTTAGCATTTGCATTTGATGGCGTCTGGCTGCAAGAATTGCAGCTAATAGAGGCTATCTGGACCCCACTGCCACAGCCATGAGATATTGTGAAGTTCTCACAGGGAAGAGAAGGCCATCAGGGTCAGTGCTGAGAAGTAAGAAACTTTCCTGTGCCTCAGCCCTGACCCCAGGTTTTATTCCATGCTCAGCCTGGAAGCTGAGCTGGGTGCCAGCCAACCTTACACCAACTTTAAACAGGTGTTGAGCATGGGAGTGGGTGAAAAAAAAGCAAGCCAGAATCATCTCAGCTGGAAAACTGGTTTGGCAAACCACCTCCAGAGCCAACAGCTAATGAGAATAGCTAGGGGATTTGCAAGGTTTTCCGGGGACCACAATTTTTTGTTGCCATTAATTTGCTGCATAAATTATGACCACTTCCAAACTCTTGCTATTTCTCTCAGAGAAAACTCAGCTGTTTTCTCTTCTTCTCTCTTGCTCCTTTTGCTCTGTGCTGGCTGCACATCTGTCAAGGGTTATCTGCTGCTCCAGCACAGGGCTCTGCCCTGCAGCTGCCTGGCGCCATTGCTGGCCTCTGCCTGGGGGGAGCAGATGGCTCCTCTCCGTGAAGGATGCTCTGAGCTTCCCGCTGGTCTTCTGCAACATCAAAAACATAGTCGTATGGAGCCCAGGCCAGGGGGAGCAGGCTGAGCTCTGCTCTGCTCTGCAGGAAAAGCAGCAGAGAAAATCACTCTTTCCCTGAAGGGGCAGTCATCAGTTAACTACTGTGTATATAACATGCCTTTATCCTCTGCAATGAGGTCCTGCTGTGCTGGATGCTGAGCCCTGCTCTGAAACTCCTGGGCTATAGGAATCCCACAGCCAGTGTGTGGAAGCGGGAAGAATTGCTGCCCTAAATCTGCAGGAGCTCAAGACCTGGAGATGTCACCTGAAATCACAGAGTAGCCTCAAGCTACACCTTTGCCTGCTGCTTTGAGCGCAAGATGTCTCAGCCAGTTGAGCTGTCTTAGTTTGCCAGCCTGGCCTGGAGCTTTGTGTGGCTCAGCTGTGCCCGTTCCCTGGCATCCAAATTGCAGCTGAGTTAGTTTGAACACAGAAGGAGCCCTGCACAAATTTTACTTGGCACAACGATCAGCGTGTGCTGATGTCCCTGCTGACCTCCCCTCTTGGCCCCAGACGAGTCACCAGCAAGCTGTGCAAAGTCCTTTTGACTACGAATGACCCCTCAAAGGCATGGGTATGTGGCCAGCTGCCTGGGGGACAGGCAGGGTGCCTGCAGCCCATCTCTCAGGGATGAACACGAGGTTTTGTAGAAACATGTTTACAGCAAGAGAAATCCCGTTAGCTGTCTGCATTTCTTCAGGGCTCCTGCTCCAAGAATCTGCCTCTTGGAAAGCACACAAAAAGCCCAGATGGGCCCAGAAGAAGCTGCTATGGGAGGAGAAGACAGAGGATGAAAACAGCAATAGAGCTTGGCCAAAGGCTGTGGAGCAAACCTGAACTGCAAGGCCTGGCCTTGGCCCAGGAAAGAGCTAAGTGTGGTTGTGCTGGCGTATGGACCTTGAGTTAAAACTGAAACTCTGGAGAGGAAAAAAAAACCCAATCTTTCCTGGTCTGTAAAGGGACCCACTCCACCATGTGGCCACATCAGCCCTCCAGGCTGGTGGCACAGTGTGGCATGCAGCTGCCAATGCCTCTGTAGAAGAATAATTTAAAAAAAAAATCATCACACTAGCTGCAGTTTTTTGACAGCAGCCCTGCTGACCACAGCATGAACACTGGGCCAACAGGAGCCTGTGGCAAGACTTGGTCTCCTGGGCTTTGCCTTTGCCCTGAGTGCAGAGAATCACCCCTGGCAGGTCCCCAGCACCCGGCAGAGCTTGTCCTCCTCTCTGCTGTCACCAGTGCTGTGCGGAGGAGGGATGCCAAAATCCCATTGGGGCAGCCCTGCCCAACGTGTCCATGGGACGAGATTTACTCCCTCCATCTCAACAGAGGATGGACCCATACGTTTGTAGTCGGGAAAAGAATGTCTTGCCCTCCTTCCCTGCCACATAGCGGCCAGCTGCCCCTCAGAAATGCCTGAGAGGAGCCCAGCTGGCGGGATCCAGCCCTTGCTTTGTTCCAGGTCCTTGCAAGCATGTCAGCTATTCTTCTCTCCCTGCATGGGAGCCCGGCAGTGGGGAACACAGCTCTGCACAGCTTCACCGTCATGCATGGGCCAGGGGCCACAGCAGAGCCCATGCACCAGCCACCACCTCCCACCACACCGGCCCCAACCCCAGCCAGGCTTCTCTGTGCTGGGGGAGCTGAGCAACCACTGGCAAGGTGACCATGAGGTTTCTGAAGAGCCAGGAGAAAGTTACACACACACACCCCCCCAGTCACTACAGCCTTCGCACATGGGGATATACCACAGAAAATGGATTTAGATGGGGTCTCAAGAAAGTACATAAGCCCACCATGGAGACATGGGCAAATCATTCCTCACTGATGGGTCCTTCTCCTTCCTGGGCTTCAAGCTTTCCAGTGATGGAGATTCCACAGTAACCCTCAGCTTTACTGTTCTTGCAGGGAGAAATATTTTCCAAGCAGCCAATCTAAATCCTTCCTACTTTATTTTAAGCCCACTGCATCTTATCTGCACTGGTCACAGAGAGCATATTATTGCCTTATTTGCTCCTACTTCTTATGTATTTCAGAATTTTATCATTGCGCTCCTTTTTTCCCTCCTTCTCTACCATCTTCTCTTCTCTAGACTAAACAAATAAATATGATTATTTCAGGCTTTCCTTAGAAACTGTATGTGTAGACCTCCAGTTGGTCTCATTGCCCACCACTGGGCTTGCCCTGGGTAACACATCTTTCTTGAAACGTGGAACCCAAAACTGAACCCCCAGCGTCTTATCTGGGGCTTTCTTAATGCTCTATATAAAGATTTCTTCACAAAACCTACAAGACTCAGCCTCGCAAGCAGCTTTTGTTCTCTTCCATGATGCTTTAAATTCATGTTAATTTGAAAATACACCGTAACTTGCCCAGCTTAAATGTCTTTTACAGATGTGCTGCCAAGCCTGCTGCTTCCCCTCTCATACACATTGCTGGTGGTTTCTGCCTCAGTGTAAAACTTCACAATTCAGTGAAGTCAAACACACTTTTTTTTTTTTTTTCTTCTGGATCACTTTTCCACTTGGTCAAGATCATTTTCAGCCCTAAACTTGTCTTCTAAGGGTTTTATCGCAATGGTGATGATGTAAATTATTTGGACTCTGAAGTCAGGTTGTATTATCTTCTGTACTGAAACATACAAGATTCATTACAGCTATATTAGGCCTTCCTTTATTTACCAATAAAAATATCATATAAAGCATTGCCTAAGATCTTAAAAAAGACCAGATATTCTGCCAAAGAAAGGCATTAGCTTGACTTAATATGAGCTGTACTTGGTGTTGCTGTGATACAAGTGTGATGGTCACTACTTTTTTACCTGAATAAGCTGGGTATTTACAGGTTAGTGACTGCACAGTTCAGTAGTTCTTCATGAGTTGATTTTACAAATTGATATAATTCCTTTGCCCCTCTCGCCTCTTTCTTCCTCCCTCCTTCTCCCCAACTCCATTCCTCATCAAATTCAGAAAGATTTCACTACTTTCCCACGTAGTTCTCCTAGGGTAAATTGTGCCAGACCCTGTCATGCTGGAAACATCCAACTACTTTCACTTTGCCTTTTTAAAAGATATTTTATTTAAGTCCTTCCTGTTTTGCCATTGAAGGTTTGGGATGATGTTTCAAAGCAGTATTAATAGTTAGTTACTCAGGCCAGGGGCTTTAAATCTCTTTGATTTGTGGCCTGAATTTCCCATAGAAGTTTCATGTACATAAATGATCAAAACACATGAGAAAGGGCCAAGTCAGTCATAACAAAGGTCCACCTGAAACAGCCTCCAGTTGCTGACAGTAGTCAACAGCAGGTGACTAGAAAAGAAGAAAAAGAGAAGGACAAGCACACATCACTATTTCTATGAAGTACTTTCCTTGTCTTTTTGCCAGCAGCTGGTTAACAAGAGGCTTCTTGAACCAGATGTGATGGCTGTTCTGTTTAATAGCCCTTGGTTGGTTTATTCTTTCATGAAGTTTTCCACTCCTGTTCTGAATCCAAGTAAACTTTTAGTGGTAATGTACCACCAGCTGCAAGAAATTCCAGAATTCACTAAATGTGTTGAGAGACCCCTTTGGCTGGGACCTCGTGTTCTGTTGTTTGATGGCTGCTCCTTACTTATCTTCTCCACATGGCTTATAAAGTGCATAGTGAGTTAGAGGCCACCTCTGACCTCTCATCACTGTGAAAAATTAATTGTTTATTTCCATTTCTGTTTTCTGGGTTTTTTTAACCTTTGTTTTCTTTCATTCACAAGACTTTCCTTCTTATCCTGTATCAGTTCAGATTCTCGAAGAGCCTTTGGGAAGGAGGATACTGGACTTTGCTTTTCTTCCTCATCTTATAGAGCTCTTCTTTCTCCCCCAAATAGCTGCAAAGAGCATTCGCCCGGCCTTCGGCACAAACTTTTCTTCACTGGTGGGTGAACCCAATAGAGTCAGTTGCGAAGAGCAGCCAAGGCTAAAGCCTCTTCTGCTGCTGTGGGGAACGGTGATTTCCAGCCTGAGGGGCAGGGATCCAGCTGGAGCAGCTCAGGGACATCCATTTTGATGGAAGAAGAGCCCTCAAACGGCCCTGAGCCCATGAAGAGGGGCTGCTGGCTGAGGCCAAAGTGAGTCCTATTAGAATAGCAGCAGGATGCCCCAAGTAAACCTTGTTTGTGATGAAAGGAAGGCAATTAAAATTCCACTTCAGCTGCCTTTCCTGTCCCACTTCCTAACCTTCCAGCAGCAGGTGATTAGCAGGGCCTGCCTTCTGCTGCCCCGGCTCGGCTGTGCTGCCGTGGTGTGGCCAGTTGCCGGCAGGGCTACGAGCCACAGCCAGGACAGCCTGCCAGCTGCCCAGTTTGGCTCACTGGAACTTAGCATGAGCACATTTGTGGGTTTTTTTTTTTCAGTTTTCAAATAATTTTGCTCTTCTCTTACCAAAGCTTGAGCCTTGGCTGGGAACGCATGTGCTGGCCCTGCTGTTTAAGGTTTTTCCCATCTTTTTGTCTGTGTTTCCCAAATAGCAAACCGATCAGGCAGGGTGACATCAGCGTGCTCACATTCTCTTACGCTGCCACAGCCCACCAGACACACACAGTAGTTCATCTGTGTGTTAAGAACTCTGGTACAAACACCAGCCAGGTGATCCTTTAAGGAAGCCATCCCTGCAGGACACAGGGAAGCCCTGACACATCTACAGGTGCCTGGTCCTCATGCGACTTCACTTGCGGTCACAGGCCAGCACAGGGACAAGTACACGACACAGAACAGCATTTCATACTCTGCTCTCTATGTCTGTACATGCTTACTGTGAATAATCACTTTGGAATAGCAGGTAGAAAAAGGCTCTCCATAGTTTAAAAGGTAACACAAACAACTACATTTGGGTTATTTTTAAAAAGGGCATGAAAATTTTTTTTTTTTCCCCCCATTTCCTCTACTGATGGGAACAGCTACAACATGCCAGATTTAAAAAAACAAACAAACAAACAAAAGACCCCAAAAAAACCCTAAAGCCAACCCAAACCTGTAATTCTTACTGCATAACATTACTTCTAGCTTACTAGAGGTGCTCTGCAGAAAACCAGCAAGAACCCAGGTATCTAAGAGAAATTCATGCCTCAAAGGGAAAACTGAGCATTTCAGTCGCCCCTGAGGTTAAATGGATTGGCACTTTTGACCAGAACTAGAGAAGTTTATTGCTTTAGAAGACATCTCTGGGAGCTAACTGCATTAACAGTAGAGAATGAGCAAGTGGCTTTCCCTTCCTCACCAGTTGAATCAACAGCTGAAGGGAGGGTCAGCCAAAAGTACTGCACCTTATTTACTTTACAGGAATAAATCCCACCCCCATAGAGAGGTCATAGTTTGCTTTGGCCTGAAGTTGTGGGAGGTAGCTGACCCTGCACCTCACAACCTGCTACAACTGTTTTGTAGTGGGAGCTCCCCAAGCACTGCTTTGCTGATTGTCCTGGACACCGGGCGACTACACGATCAGCTGTGAGTCTTGTAGACCAGATTAGTGTAATTGTAAGAGAGGATTGTGCTGAAGAGGGAGATGTGGAAGGGAAGAAAGGAATAGCTTGGACAGGATCTTAGATCCCTGCAGAAATGGGAAGGGTTTGAAACATTCACTAGCGGCAGATCAAAAGCAGAGGGAAAGTGAGCAGCTGCTACAACTAAAAACTGCATCGAGCTCATGCTCTCTGCTCCCTCAGAAGTGAGGAGTAAATCACACTGGGATCAGCACTCCTTATTGATCGGTATTCGTCCACAGATCCCTCCCCTCAGCCCATCGGCCGACCCTTTGAACTCAAGCCGAGCTGAGGACACAAGTTCCATGGTGGTTTTTTTTTAAGTTAGGTTTATTTAGCAATAGAAGTATGTACATGTAAGAGAATCCCCTGCAGCACGAGACATGCAGAAAGCAGTGAGGGACTGAAAATGGTGCTGCTCAATGGCCTTCCTCATCACCTGTCATCCCGCTTTACTCGGCAGCAGGGCCAAGATTAGAAAGGGACAGGTGAGAAATTTATCAGTCCACGTGGCAGAGTCTTCAGCCAGAGCCTTCCCAGCAACCAGTATTAAAACAAGCGGGCGCCATAGCCAAATGTCTGTTTAATGCCCTCGAAGTAGTAGCGCTGCCAGCCTTGCTTTGTTCTCTCCTCCTCGCTGGCAGGAATGCCCTTGCCTTCCAAGCACACCTCCGTCTCACCACCTTTGTCATTGAAGTTCAAGGTAATTGTTGCAAAGTGCCCTAGAGGAAGCAAAGCAAATCTGTCAGCAATGCAGAGTACAATAGATGCTGCCCCAAGGAGCTGCTCTGCTCCTCCTCTCACACAGCACCATTTAAAAGACTCCCCAGGATCCTTCCCAGAAGATCTATTCCCAAGATAGCTGAAGGCCTTCCTCAGAAAAGAGGGAGGAGAGGGCTCCCTCTTCATGGAGTTCGAAGGAGCTGCAACTGAGCAAGCTGCTACTTCATCATTCCTAATCCCTGGGCGCTGCTCTAAGCGGTGGCCGATGATTCTGACCTGATCGTGTGGGATGTGAAGCTGGGATAAGGCTGGTACAGCTCCCCAACACCCTGTGCTCCCCACAGTGCCGTGTGGCAAACAGGCCTGGAATTCTCCAAGCACCTGCAAGGGCTGCAATAGGATAGTCCACTTTTGGACTACTTACCAGCTGGCCAAGATTTAAATCTCCACTTCATAACAAGTTGCTTCTCAGGGACCTTGAAAAAAGACAGAAAGATTGAGTAGTAATTTTCTGCAAGTCCTGCAGTCTAATAGAAAACAACTAGAATTCTGTTTGTTGGAAGCCTTAGAGACCCCTTGAGAAACACACACACACTCACACAAAGGGAAAAAGATTTCAAGTGTCCTTTTCTTTCCACTCCTCTTCTAAGAAGGTGGGCCATAGTACAGCTCCAAACAGTGAGACAGTGTCCCTGCCCAGAATACTTTAATGGCAGGAGGACTACAGAGAAAAAGGGTCAGTAACTACCAGTTACACCCCTCCAGCCCCTAATAAACAAGTAAAATCACATGAGGACAGGGCAGATGCATTACTGGAAGCCAGATTTCCTCCCCCGACTAAGTCCCATACATTAATCCATAGGAGCTCCTCAATAGCCACACCGACTGTCAATAACTATTGGCCACCAGGCAGAACTGCACAATTAGCCAACTGAAGCATTGTTACAGAATTGATACCTCAAAAAAATGAAAAGCTGCCCCTGAGCCAGATACACCTGAACTAGTTAGTACTTACTAGGTCAACAAACTCTCCCGTGACACTGCCATCCAGCAACTGAAACTTGCCTCCTTTATCAGCCTCCAAGGCGGCTTGTGCGTGGGTGAAAGCTTGGACCATCTAAAAAGAATTCAGGAGGAGACTCGCATCACTTGACATTATCTGCTTGCAGTCTTGTTGCCTGATGCCTCCCACCCAGCTACAAAGGTTCTAGAAGAGGAGGTAAGTCCTCCTTTAAGCCTTCATCAAGAAGAAAGTGAAGAGAATCTTCAGAAAAGCAAGGTTACAGCCACTACAGCAGCGTTTTGCCTGCCAAGGGAAAAGAATCCCTAGCTCTCATAGCCTATGCAGCGTTCTGTAAGCCACACTGATTTGCTCTGTTGATTCCTTAATGAAACCTACTACTAAGAAAAGGTATTTTTTGCCCTTTTTTTTTTAAAGGAGGAACAAAAGACTAAGTCCATAGTTAAACAGTAATATAATATACAATGTTGCTCTCTCTTCTTAAACTACATAATAGTGTTCAGGAGAAGGGAAGCTATTCCCTGAGTATGCTTTGATACCACCTAACCTTAAAAGGAAAAAAAACACCAAACCAAAAAGCACACATGACTAAATCCCAACAGATATGACCAGATGCAGTAAGGATATACACCTGCAGGTAGGTGCTGACAGTAGTCTGGAACTGGCTTCTGGCTGGCATTAACCCTCTTTTGTCAATGGTGTAAAAAGATGCACATATTAAGCAATTGTTCCTCAGACCAGCTTTCCTATTCCCTTCTCATGGATTGTGGGCGTCCTACAGAATGCCTTAAAGAGTACTTTAGGAACAACCTACCATGCACAAAGAACAATTCTCAGAACAAGCCTGGCATTACCTCCTGAGTAACGAATACCCGGTAGAGCTCATCAGGAGATGTTAAGAAGGTGTCCTTCAAACTGATCTTACATGTAGGGATCTTGACTCCTATGGATTTGGACTGTGACGGGGCAGTACTGCTGCTAGCTGCCATCTAACAAAACAAGTAAAACAAACACACACATGTTTTTTTCAAAAAAAACTCACAAGTGGTTCACATACCGAAGAGAAAAAGCAAAGGCCTTTGGTAAAGATGTAATTAGGTACAACCATACCTGAGTGTAAAGCAGATTTATCACTCTGCTTGAATTAAGAAATATCAAGTGCTGCAGATGGAAACAGTCAGGCCTACACTACAGACTGCCAATTCCTATAGAGATATATGTGTGTGTGTATATATATATATATCTCCTGTAAACAGCATAGGTTGCTCCTGTAAACCCCAGAATCTAGTACTTTTTCTTTTTTCATAGATGCAAAAGCATGTTTGCACAGTTTTATTTACCTTGCGGTCTTCTGCTTTAGGAGCCACCTGAGGTGTTGTTTCCATATGTTCACCATTCACTGTGGGCAAAATCATGCCCTGGGTGAATTCTGGAAAGACAGGAATGCGCCCATGAAACTAATAAAAGATCAAGTAAACCTTTTAACTGTTCTTTGAAATGCACAATCAAAACAGGGCTTCCTGGTTTCTCCCCTGCTCTTGCTAGCACCCATGACTTGAAACAGTTTATTAAAAAAAAGTAAACAGACTTCTTTTTACAAGCAATTAATTCTTCCTGCCCTCACTTCTCTCCACTGAAGGCTATCTCACAACCTGCCTGCACTAATAGTTAGGAACTTACCTCCTCTTCCTCACCTAGACATACCTGTCACTATCATCCACATGTTGCTCTCATATTAACACTAGCCTTACACTTACGTAGCTTTTTTCACTCTCTAATATAAATAAGCAATCACATCTCAGATACTTTCTTTTTATTGGTCTAGACAAACCAAAACAAGCGTTTCCATTTCTTTTCAGACTCTGGTTCTCCATTTCCCATGTCACTGTAATACAGAATAAAGTTACTTCTAACTCCATCTTCAATTTATCTTTTCTGACACCAGTTGCCAGGACTACACACAGAAACCCAGGTGAGGTCCCACCAGTGCCCTGTTAAGCAACATGATTTTACAACTCCAGAAGCTCTAGTCTCTTGCAGTACCATGTTTGCTTTTGCTCCAAGCTCTACTGATTCTGCCTTTACCAATTATAAAAGTTTGCTCTTTCTATTTCCTCTTCATCTGTTCCAAATGGCAAAATTCCATTATATAGCAGAATTTCATTGTATGTGTATAATCTTGCATCCCACAATTCTTAGCTCCCATCTATTCTTATTTATTCCAGCCCACAAGATCATACAATTCTTTATGAATAACAGTCTCATCTTCCACTGGGTGACTGTGTCTCCCACCCTGAACACTAAAAAGCCTGATCAAAAGCAAGAGTATAGAAATTTGACCCTGAAAAACAGCAATCAGTAGCGGCTTGTATTCAGCAAAACTTGAAAATCTAGCCCATAGTGTAATACAGGTACATGGACATAAAAAGCTACAGTGGTGTTCCCAGCCTGTTCCAGAGAGCAAAGCCAAACTCAAACAAAATACACTGAGTTAACTTCAACTGCTGAAACTAGATTTATCTTCTAAAAAAAAAATTTTGATCCAGATGCTGAGACATCTCATTCACTGACACCAACAAAACCTGCAGAGCAATTTCCAGTTGTCAGTTACTCTCAAATCTAAATAGCACCAGATGCCTTTACTGCCTTTATTTTCCTTGACAGTTGAGCTACAGAGAACATAAAGAACATTCTCAGTTTTAAAACATAAATCCAAAAATGCTGTTAATTATTGGATTATCACAACAATCCTTCCGGGCTGCACTACAGCATCTAGAGACAGAAGTTCTTCTGGCCAAATGCTAACCATTTTCAAGACAGACAGAAAAGTTATTGTTGTTGCTCTGACACCTTTTTGTTGAGACTGGGTGAAGGACTAATATTCAGTCCTCTTGTTACCTCCATCCCATCTTTAGCATTAGCCCATATGGATTTCCATAACGCTTTTCCATTTCAGGCACATACCTGTTTTAAGAGTGCTGATATAAGTTTTCATTGCATCTCTAATTTTTTTTGTGCCTTCTTGCTTCATCAGGGTCTTCAAGTTAGTGTCAGGCTCATCTTTAGCAAGGCTGACATGTATCTAAACAACGTGGACAAGTGCTGATTAACAAAGCCATACTTGCATGGTCTTTTTATTACTCAATTCAACATCACAGTTAAACTCTGGCTAAACTTTCACAAGCAACTGTGCACTTATATTAATCTTTCACTTCATCTCTCACAGACTATTTAAATACCTTCATGTGCTATAAAGCCCTTTTATCTAGAAGACAGGAATTAATTTGATAAAGATACAATGTGATGGGGAGGGACTCTATCAGGGAGTGTAGTGACAGGAGGAGTAGTAATGGTTTTAAACTAAAGAGGGGAGATTTAGACTACATACAAGAATGAAATTCTTTATTCAACACCCTGTTATGAGCAATGTGAGGCACTGGAACAGAACAGGTTGTCCAGGGAAGTAGCGGATGCCCCATCCCTGGAAGTATTCAAAGCCAGGCTAGATGGGGCTTTGGGCAACATGATCCAGTGGGAGATGTCTCTGCCCAGGGCAAGGGGGTTGGAACTAGGTGATCTCTAAAGTCCCTTCAGACTCTAACTATTCTATGATTCTATTAACTTAAACAGTCTCTAACATGAGAAAAGTTCTACACAAATATTCTAAAAAAATGTAACACAGAGGAACAATTAATGCTGTGGGAATTCCTGTTAGAGCAGCCAGCCAGCAGTACTAGCCTGTAGCTATGCTCACCTCAACTTCATCGATGTCATTTTCATCTGAGAGATTAGGGATCTCCACATAACCTTTGTATTTTACTCCTGTCTTTGAGGTGCCTGCAATTACAATTATGTTGTTCAGATCAACATTTTTTACTCTGATTGTTGTAAAAGCAAACTTTTATTGTATCACAATACAATACTTTGCTTTATTATTATTTACTAAAGGAGGTTAGCGCCCTTATGCTTAGCCTTGTACTTGAATCTGGCTGTGAAACCGAAGGGGAGAACATCACTCACCAGTCCATGCCAGCTTGATAGCCCACTCATAGAAGAAGATGAGCTTCCCTTTGCGGTTGTTGATGGAGGCCTCTCCATCCAGTTTGCTCACTTCTGTCACCTCACAAGCCCCCTCCTCGCCCTCCACCCTGACCGGCAACAGGAGAGTTTTCAGCCGCTCCGTGGACCAGTTGGAGGCATCCCGCTCCGTCCTGCGGGAAAGCCGGAGGGGATGGAGGCTAAGAATCTGGGACAGGCCACACCGGCAGCACACACCGGGACTACCGAGCCTTCCCCCCGCTCCTTCCCTCCCTCTACCAGGCGCACACACCGGTCCTTCCCACGGCCCTTCCCCGGGGCCCCCCCCCAGAGACGAGGCCCTTCCCGGGGCATCACCCCAGACACCCCCACCTCAGCACCTCTCAAAGAAGAGAAAAGAGCCCCTTCCCGAAATACCGGCCGGGCAGCCTCCCTCCGCTCAGGGGGACGGGGGCCTTCCTGGCGGGTCCCGCCGCCGGCCGCCCCACTCACCAGTGCCAGTTGTTAACGTTGGTGGCGTCCGCCCGCTGCTCGACGATCCAGCGCGGGTCTCCCTCCCCCCACTTGGCCATCGGGACCGCCGCCTCCTCCGCGCCGACCGCCCGTAGAAACTGCTAGAACCGCCGGCCGCCGCACCACCTCCCGGCTTCCGTCACCGGCGCGGTCCCTTCCGGCGCCCTCCCCCCCGCCGCCTCACCGGGCTTCTTTGGTTCCGTCACGTCCCCCCACCAGTAGGCAGCTCCCGGAGCCGGCCGCCCCGCACCTTGCCGCCGCCACCACCACCTTCAAGCCCAGCCGCCCGGCCCTCAGCAGCTCATCCCGAGCACCGCACGGCCGCGCGTGACCCGCCGGGATTTGTAGTCCGGTCCCTGCGGCAATGTAGGGTACGGCGGTACTCGTAGTGCGCCAGGAAGGAAGCGGCGGGGCGGGGCGAGCTGCGGTGTGGGGGGGGGACGGGATGGGACTACATGTCCCGGCGTGCTCTGCGCGGCAGCCTCCCGCCCTTCCTTCCCTCCCTGACTGTGCCGTGCCGGTGGCGGTGCCTGGCGCGGGAGAGCTAAGCGGGACCCCGGGGGGGCGGGAGTGGGAGTGGGGACGGGAGTTCACCCTCAGGCAGCCGCTCCCTTGAGGCCGGCGCGCGGTGCCGTTGCAGATGAACCGGGCGAGGGGGGACGAGGAGGAGTACTGGCACAGCTCCAAGTTCCGGGCCTTCACCTTCGACGACGAGGATGACGAGCTCTCGCAGGTAGGGTTCGGTCCCGCGGCCCGGCGTGAGGCACCCACGCACCCCCCACCCGCGGGTTGGCTCCTTCCCTCCCTCTCCCCCGTGGCCTTCTCAGCCCAGGCCTCCGCCCTGCGCTCCGCCGAGGGTCTGCGCTGTGGGTGGGTGGGTGTGGTGGATGCTCGTCCTCCTGGCCTGTGTGGAGGCCACCAAAGGTTCCTGTCTGGCCCCTACAGTCGCCATCCCGAAATCTCGGGTGGTTCCTCACCCATGCACCGAACTACATCTCCTGCCGGGTGAGCTGTCAGTGTCTGTGTAGGTGTTGGTGACCTTTGGATTCCCAGCGGTGAGGAATCCAAAGGTTTAGGCCTGAGGTATGGGCTTAAAATGTCTCCTCCAGAAGAGGCAGTGGAAGCCAAATAAGCTGTCTTCAGAGCTGGGGCCCGAAGCAGCAGGGGGTAGTTTGAAGGTAATAGGAAACAAAGCATGCTTTGCAACACTGGCGGTCTTTATACAAGCTCGTTCTTTTGTCCATAGCTAAAGGAGTCTAAACGGGCAGTGAATAGCCTTCGGGATATCGTCCATGATGATGATGACGACCTTGAGAGGGTCAGCTGGAGCGGGGAACCTGTGGGAAGTAAGTGCAGAAGTACTGCAAGTTATCCTTGAGACAGAGAGGATACTTAAATCATGTCACTTAGTTGAGGTTAGGAGTACTACTGTCTGTCCAATCCTGCATATCTAGTCTAATTCTAATCTCCTCAGGTCACGTTGTCAGCCACTTGATTTACCTGTGTGGATCCACTGGAAAGACGATTAGCAGAAGCCCAAATTACATCAAGAAGAGGAGTGCAGACAAGTGGAGGGAAATTGCTGTGTTTTTCCCAATATGTAGCCCATCGTAGAGCAGATATTTTGAAAGTTAGGGCTTGATATTCATCATGCTCAGCTGGCCTGCAGGAATCTAGGTGATCATTTCCTTCATACCACTGCTTGAAGTGGTGGTGTCCCAAAGCAGGGTTGTTTCCCTGGTGTGCAGATGCCAGTATACACACCACTACCACCATTTAAAGTTCTCTATGCTTTGTTCCTGTTATATTTCAAGGTTTAGTGCGTGTTTATAGATTGATTCTTACACTTGAAGTTTGAAAGGGAATTGTAAGCATTAAGCAGATGTGTTTTTAGTGATGATGGGAGTGAACTCATGACCCACACATGGTGTTGTCTGCTGCGCTTTGGAGTTTGTGACCCACAGAATACGTAGAAATTTACATTTTGATCACCCAGAGGACCTTCAAAGAGTCTTTTCTTCTTGACCTCTGCTGTAGCTTCTCCCTCTGCTTCATGCTGTTTCTTTGCCCATCTAAGGTGTTTACCTACCAGCTTTTGTGCTTGTCCTAAAATGTGTGTGTTGTGCAGCTGTGTGAAAAGAAGAAAAAACTGCCTAGAACAAGCAGGAGGGAGACGTATGCATCGTTGCCAGCAGCATATGCACATCAGTAGCTGCTTTGTCTGTGTGGGGTGGAAAACTATATTGATTTTTGATTGTTCAGGAACATGTGTTCTTGTGCTTTTATGTTTGGAGGTAACCCAGGAATTCTGTGGCTCACTGTCTACCTTTAGAGCAAAGCTTATACTTTACCCCATGCAACAATGTATAAATGCTGGGTGGTCTATGCATCTTTTTTTTTTTTTTTGGAAACAATAACCAGCCATACAATATTGCTGAAATCAACCATTTCTGGAGGACAGTGCCCAACTGTTTCACAAGCAGTATTACATGAGATTGGAATTCTGTGCCCTGCATCTACTTAGTGCTTTGGCTGAGAGCCAAAGTTATTGGGATGTGCTAGTGCAAAACTGACCAGGACACGCTTGGTAACATTCCTGCTGTGCCTTAAGATCATTCTGTATTGGTTTTCTCTTTCTTGGTTATAAATGACTTCTGTCTGCACATAGGTATCTCCTGGTCAATCAAAGAGACATCCTCCAGCAGCACTAGCTCGCTGGAGGGCCGAGACTCCAATCTACAGAAGGGCTCTTCCTCCAATGCTGCTTTTCCCAAACAAGTTTCCTCCTACTCCCTAAGCAGCCTATTCAAAGGTGAGGTTCCTCATATATGATGTGGACAAGTGAGTTTTCCCTCAAGAGTGTCAAGAGGCAATTGTATTCTTACGTAAATCGTTTTCTCTTAAGTGTATTGCAAAACAGGGAAGCCCTGCTCTCTCCTCTGTGTGGGAGTGTATCTCTCACTGGTCAGAAGCGGGATACTGTCTTGTGCAGAAGATTGCATGTTCTTGTGGTATGGGAGGGAGCTTTGGAGATTATGGCTTCTTAAAATCCAGGTTCCATCAAGGTAGAGCAAGCGCTGTACAGCAATCCATTTGCATGCTTGACCCATGCAGCCCTCATTTGATCTTCAGTACTGTAGACACGACAGGTAACTATCCCTAATTTGGAGCTCGTCTGGCTGCTGTTGATGTTACAGTTGTTTCAGCAAAGACATGGTAGCAGCAGTGGTAGCATAGCTGGTTATGTGGGGAACTGCACAGCAGGACATGGAAAGACTTGGCAGCTTGCAAAAGTTATCTCTGTTGTCTCGCAGACAGACAACAAACCAGCTTTTACTCTGTCTTTGTTTCTCTGGGGTGGCTTTTCACTCTCAACTTTGACACTGTAGTGACAGTGAAAGGCATTCATATCACTGCCCTGGGGAGTGAAGCTGTCCTGGCAAGCTGACAAGCACACCACACAGCCTAAGCAGTACTGTGTGCTGGAGCCTCAGCTATGCAGGTAGATGAGCAAATTCAGGCTCTCTAACCTCCCCTGACCCTAGCAACAAGCAGGGCTGGCTTGTGATGCCACAGGCAACTTCAAAGCCTTAAACTGCAGCAGTTGAGTCCCAGCTGTGCTGGTGTGGTGTCTGGCTTGCAGTCTGGACTTGTGTTCTCTCTGCAAGAGATACTACTGGTGAAGAAGCAAGTCTCTCATGAGCGTTTGTTTTGATTTCAGGGCGAAACAAACTTCCAAGTTTTCAGTCCCTTTCAGATGGTAAGTTTTTGAATCCATGCCTTATTTTGGGAAGGGTGCAGATTTGCGTAAACCAAAGCATTTCCCAAAAAAGGGGAAGTGTCACCTTCCTTTTATTGCAAAAAGGGAAACTGAATCATGGGTTGTCTGAAAGTCATTCAGCAAAGAAGCAAAAGAGTTGGTGTGATGATTTGGGGTAATCTTATGTACAACTGATGACTGTTGGGTTTAGAGCAACTTTGTATTGCCACTTGGTGCTTCATTTTGTGTCTTCTACCATGAAAACCAGGAAAAGGGTGGTTTTGGAAGTCGGTGTGAATCAGGATTTTGATGTGCTACTGAGCTTTGCCTTTCCTTCTCAGCCCTCTCTGACACAGGAGTTAAAAACTACGCCCCAGAGCTGCGCAGACCAAAAGCTGAGTACAAGGTGAGCAGCCTGTTTGTATTGTGCTGAGATCAGAGTACTGCCAGGAGAACTTTCTGCTCTTTGGGTTTCAATAATTATTCACTACTTCAGTCAGCAGAAGGCAATGCAGGGAATAGGCTGCGTTTTGCAGCTGCTGCCCTCACAGCAATTTAGGTGGTCTCTCTTTTTCCTCAGCAGTAGGGACCTTTGCTGAGAGTCTTAGTTACTACTACTGGGTAGCCCAGCAGTCTCTGTGAAAAGGATTTCTAAGTACTGCTGAATACTCTAAATATTGCCTGTAAGCTGCTTTCATGCTGGGTCAGATGAATTGGCATCATGTGTGCTTTTAAAGTTTTTTAAATCTAAAGGCTTCTAAATTTGTTGTTCATGAATCATTGGGACAGCACAGAGGGAGTTGCACAGAGGGGGAGTTCCAGTTAGCAGGAATGTTCTTCTCCTAGATAGGCAGCATTAGATGTTGCAGAATATAGTGGGTTTGGGGTTTGGGTGGATTCCTTGTACTAGGTGTGAGGTCGTGGTTCCATGTCCCCTGGTCCAGCCGGTAACAGGACTGAGCTTGTGTTCCCAACAGATACAGACATGTACAATATTGACACAGCTGCCCACACCCATGGACACAGACCAATAGACACGTAAACACACAACACTCAAGCCTTATCCTGAGCCTCCTTTCTGTCTGATCAGGATTGAATTCACTAGGGAAACATACACACACTCTATGGGTGTCTCTATGGGTCATCTGACCCTGGTCGTAGACATCCAGGGTTTTTTATAGCTGCATCCCAGACTTCGGTCTCCTCCAGTTGCTGGCACCTGGACCCTTGAGTCCCTAGAGTTCATGGTCCCATTCTGGTTCCTGGTACTCAGGCTGCTTATTCTACTCACTGGCTGGTTGAGCTTGAAGTTCACTAGCATTAATACAAACACATGCACTTGCAGTAGAGAGTCCACCCACATAGAAGCTGGTTAAATATAGAATTTAATGAGAATATAAGATTGACTGCAGTGATCCATTGTAGGGCTTAATCAGACAGGTGGACTAACTAGCCACTTGTTTAAGCTTGGCTGGCACCCTATGGCCCCTTTTCCCTCTGTTTTCCCTACTTGTTCCTGCCCAATTCATTTTGATCCCTCCCTTTCCCTGCTTTTTATCTTTCCTGCAAACTTCCATAGTAAGCCTCACACATTTACACGATCCTCTGACAACACAGCAGATTCTATTTCCCCTGCATCTCATAGAAAGTCCTGTGCCTCTTTAGTGTTGCATAGCATTTGGGGAAGGTTTATTTGGTTTATTTGTCTTGGAGGGTTTTAATCAATGGATAACTACCTAATCTGTCTCATTTGATGGTGGCAAGAAGTGGCCAAGTCAGATTGCTCAGATTGCACTGATTAGGTTACTGGGTTTTCTCCACCTGTCCTCAGGTGAACCTCACCTGATCCTCACCAGGTTGGTGCATTTATGTTGATTAGCCATTAATCACATAACCTAACAAGCAGCACTTCCTGAAAGCACAGCAGGAGAAGTAAATGTTCCTTGTTGTGTATCTGCAGTGTCAGTGAAGCAGGAAGGAAGTGGGTTGTACCTTAAAAGCCCCTTAAAAGCAGGCAGAAGTATTGTAAGTGGGGTGGAACAAAGATGAGAAAGTTAGTGGCAGCTTTGAACCAGTGTCCTGACATGACAGGCTGAGGAGCTGCCTCTGGTCAGGGGTGCTGGAGGGAACCCTGGTGGTCAGGACACTTGACATTCAGCTTTACATTTAGTTGAGAGACTTGTGTGCAGTGGTCCCCTAATAGGATTGGGTTGGCCTTTTTTTCTGTAGATGTGGGCTTTCAATAAATCTTCAATGAATTTAATATTCAGTCTCCTTAGAGCTGGTTCTGGTTACTCTCTTTCTCTGGCCTTTTTGAGGCAGAAGGCTCAAAAGCATCTTGCAAAGACTTAGACGCCCTCTTGGAGTCTGACTTCAGGAGTAGCTCAGGCCACTGCCACTTTTTATCCAGTGCTTCCAGATCATAACATCTGCAGGGGAAGAACTTTGGTCATTGCAGCAGCAGTTGCACATAACCTTAAGGAGGTCTCACTACAGGCTTCAGTGCCTTTGTTGTGTTGTTCTAGTCCTGTGTGACTCTCCAGGCCCTTGCCTGAGGCTGCTGTCCCTGCAGTCTCCATGCTGCTGTGGAAGGTTCACCAACAGAAGTCCATCTGAATTGTGGCAAGAAACTGACTCCATCCCCCTCAATTTTGGGTTTGTCAGTTTTGCATGTATTTTGTTTGTCCTTCAAGCAACATTGGAGCTTTAATTTGCAAGGAGGACAACTTGTTGAAATGCAGGAGATGTGATGCCAGACTTTACTGAGGCAATGGAAAGATTCTGTATTAACTTTTGAGCCTCTAGTTTCCCTCCCCACCAAGCTGAACAGTGTACCTGAACACTGTAGGGACACATAGTACTAACAGCTGGCCTGGAGAAGCTGAGTGATGAATCTGAGAAGCTAAACGTGGGCTATCACTCTGATCCAGCACAAGTAGAAAGCAGCTTGGGGACTGCTTGTGTGATCTGGCTTCCTGGGGCTCAAGAGCTCTTTATTTTTCTTGTGGCAGGATTACAGCAGTGATTGGAGCCCCAAAGATACAGTCAGGCGAATGCAGAGGGGCAAGGTAAGGACTTTCCACTTTCACCTGCTTGCAAGAGACAGAAGGTGGGTGGGTGGTCCTAAACTGCATGACACTTCCCTATGCTCCTGGCTGTTCTGGGAGCAGGAAGGGGATCCGTGTTGCTGGCAGCATCTAGTGGGGACAGTGCTTTGCCAGGTGGCTGTGCTGGGATCACACTAGCTCAGGAGCAGCAGCAGAACTTGAGAGTTTTGTTGTTTCCTTGAGTTGTCCCCTCAGCTAGTCTCTGACAGAAGATATCTGTACTGCTGTGTTCCTCTCTACCCTTTCTGCTCCCTGGGGCTGGATTTGTGGAAAAAATCCAAGGGTGGGTGGCTTTACTTCCCCCCTTAGTTTGCCACCAACTAAGTAGGGAAGACAGAATCAATCTTGGTTACACTGGAGCTGGAATCTTGGGCTCAGTTTGCCATGAGCACACAGCAGACTTGTGGTTTTACTCTACATGTGTGTCCTCAAAGGCTGAGAGAAGCCACAATTACGGGTTAAGAAGGGAGGAAGAATCTTACAACTTTACTTTTCTGGTCTCCTCCATGGAAAGAGCCCTGCAGCGTTCCCTCCTGCTGTCAGGGCTGGTGGTTTGTGGTGTGCAGAGCAGTTTTGCCTTGTTACAATACAAGGGTGTTAATGCTGAATGTACCATGTCTGCTCTCCTTGCCTGGGCACTAATGAGGGCTAACTCCTCAACCCTTCTGGACTACTTCACAGGGATCATGCAGTACATGGTTTCAGCTAAATGAAAAGCTCTTTGCTGGTTGGGAGAACAGTTACTCATGTTATTTAAGAGGTTGTGGGGGAAGAATAGGTAGTACCTTGGGGGTTGGTTCAGCCTGGGGCTTGTCTGATGTTCCATATGCTTACTTATATCTCTTCTGTCTCCAGATCTGCTCTCTGGAGAGATTTCGCTCCCTGCAGGATAAGCTGGTGCTCTTGGATGAAGCTGTGGCAGGGCATGATGGGAATGTCATTACAGCTGTGAGTCCTGCTGGGGCCATATAGGGCTGGGATTCCCGGGTGACTGAAGGAACTTGATCCTTCACCCTTACAGATCTCTGCAGCATCTTCTTGAAGGCCGAGGTTTAATCTGCTTGTTGCAGCACAGAATATTTGAAGGGCTTTTCCAGTTTATCTGACTTCCAAAGCATCAGGCAACAAATGGGACTGTGTCAGTTTCCCTCATCCAAGGATCTTTTAAGCCCTTGGATCTTTCATGGAAAGGCTTTTCTTTGCAAATCTTGGTCTTGCTTATCTAAGCTCCAGAGTATGAGCTTAGGCAGGCATCCAGGCAGCTGTGGCTCTGGCTCACTGCTTGTCCTGTGGATAGTAGAATTCAGTTCAGTGCTCTAAGAGCTGTGTCTTCAGAGGCCTTTTGCAAAAGCTTCCCTAGGCTTTGACCAGTTTGCTGTCTGTCTGTCTGAATTCTGGTGAAGACTGATCTGGTCATCTGAGAGCTGCCTCTCTGTGCTCACAGGTCCTGATATTCCTGAAACGGACGCTAAGGAGAGGTAAGGGTGGCCAAGCCAGGGTTTTTTATATCGTGTTTCAGTTAAGGGCAGAGTTCTTTCATTGGGTGCAAGTCATAAAGAGAGCATCTGGGGTGTTGCTGCTTTAGTGAGCATGAAATGTTTTTGCAGCAAGTGTAAGATGGGAGGGGGTATGATGATGCCCCTGAAAGCCCCAGAGAGGAGCTTTAAGCAGTAGATAGGTGGTGGTGGTGGGGTGAATGGAAAAGAATTTGTAGGGGTAGCTCACTGCTGTGAATTCAGCTGACAGCCTAATGAATGGGCTTTTCTGTGCTCTAGCCTCCAAGACTGTGCTTTGAGATGGGATAAGGTTGAATCCTGCTAACAGCTTCCAACTCCAGGCACTGTGCTTAGCTCCCTCTGGCTCGCTAGTGCTAACTCACCTTACCCACCTCTACATATCTCTCTCTCCTGTAGAGATCTTGTTTCGGGAGCTGGAGGTGAGGCAGGTGGCCTTGTGTCACCTTATCCATTTCCTCAAAGAGACTGGTGAGCAGAAGTTCCTTCTGGATCTGCTCAGGTGAGGCTCTTGCCCAGGCCTTGTGGTGGGGCTGAGCAGGCTGCTAGGAACCTGCCTCCAAGTTAATGCTTGTCCATTCCCTTTTGCAGGTTCCTGGACAGGACTGAGGAAGTTGCTGTGAGTATTCCCAGGAGCAGAAGCTCGCTTCCCTCAGTGAAGAGCAAGTGTAGGGCAGGGGGAGGCTGGTTGCAGGGTGTCTGCTAGTCAGGCAAGAGCTTTGCATCCCCATTTTGCCCTTTGGAGTCCTGTATCTCCCAAATCCGTGAGAACAGACTGTGCTTTTTTTCCCTCTCCCTGCAGCTGTCCCAGTACCGGGAGCATTTGAACATCCAAGATGTAGAAAAAAGGAGGGAATTTCTGAAAGGCTGCATGGGGTAAGAAAAAATGCAAGAGTGTGGGAGGGATGTGGGTGCTTAAAAAAAAAGTGGTAGTAAAGAAAATTAGACTTCTGTCCCAATGCCACAGTTTCTGTAGTTTGAGAACTGATGTTGGTTTTGGGTTGTTGAATGGGAGTAGGGTGTTGTGGACAGCATGTAGTCCAGAGAGGAAGAATTTGTGGTGATCTCTAGTCCAGCAGCTTTTGTTGGTTGAGGGCGAATACATTACAGGGACCTTCTGATCATTCATCCTTCACAACCTCAAGGGTCAAAGGTTGGATCCCTGAGTACTTGAGGAAATTGGTAGCATCAGCTTTAGGTTGTTCTGTGAGAGATGCCACATAAGTTTTCCTTCTCTGGAGCCTGTCTAGGAGAGAGACAGTTGGAGCGAGCAGTGGGGCAGGAACCCCTGTAGCTACTAGACATTCAGGCTGGGGAAAATGGGAGGTGTTCTCCACATCTCTGTGTGCAGGGAACATCTTTGGTAGATAAGAGCATCCTTTTAAGTGTACTGTGTTCAGAGCTGCTAATAGTGTCTCCTTCCTCCGTGTCGGTCCAGGCTGCCATTTTCAGCTGAGGATACCTCCCACATCCAAGACCATTATACCCTGTTAGAGCGACAGATCATCATTGAGGTATGAAATCTTCTGCTGGTCCTGCTCTGGACCTGCTGCTGGTCAGGAGATGACTGGGACTAGCTGTGAGATCTCTCTCTGTCCCTGATTTACACCCTTTGAATCTAACCAGCCTGCCCTGGCTAGTGTAGTTTAACTGCTGTCCAAGTCGCTGTGCCAGGCTCATGTGTGAGATACCAGGCTTGAGACTTCATGGCACGTTGAGGCTGTGCTTGTCCTTTGCTATCATAACACCCTCCCCAGGTTTCTACCCCACAGGTAGCTCAGGCCCATGTTCACCCTCTGTCTTTGTGTTTCCACAGGCCAATGATCGGCACTTGGAGTCGGCCGGGCAGTCAGAGATATTTCGGAAATATCCTCGTAAGGCTTCAATTCTCAACATGCCACTAGTGACCACCCTCTTCTATTCCTGTTTCTACCACTACACAGAGGCTGAGGTGAGGATGATGTGGGAAAAGAGAAAAGGTTATATCTCATCCCCGTAGCGCTCAATATGTGGGGTGGTTAAGCTGGGGCATCTTAAGGAAAGAAGGGTCGGGAGGTCATATTTCACCCCTCGGAGAGACCTAGAGGAACCTGGCTTCCCTTGTCCATCAGGGACCAATTTGTAGTTTTCTTTTGTGCTGTAAGATGGGATGTTCAAACTGGGACAGCATGTCAGGGAGTTGCCTCCCTCTTAAGAAACCACTTCTGGCTTCAAGGAGCTGGAATTGGCCCTTAATCCCATAAGGATGAGGTGTGTGGTGAGGTGGTCTTGAAAGTGCATCGGTTGAGGATGTAGGGGAAACCAAACCAGAAAACTAACGGGGTGGCATAGTTATTCTCTTCTGACACCTGTTTCCTCCTGTGGCACTGACATGACCAAGAAGTGGTAAAAAACTGGGGAGATTCACCCTGTGTGAGGTATATGCCTCAATAGGTGTCAGAACCTTTTCCAATGCCTGCTCTGATGAGTTTGCATTGACTTGTCTACTCTCTCTAGGGAACATTCAGCAGCCCGACCAACCTGAAGAAAACATTTAAGGTATGTGAGTCTCCTGCTGTTGCGACAGCACTGGCTGAAAATGTGAGGAGACAAATTGTATTTAGCAAGGGGGATGGGTAGGAAGGGTTTGAAGGGCTCAGCACTGAGACAGAGAGGGAGGCATGGCGTCCTCCTTGATGAGGGCCATTCTGGAGGCTTGGAAAGGCAAGCACGGGGGCCACCTGGAGGCTTTCACTGGGGGCACCTTGGCTGCAGCAGCACTTGCGAATCCCCACCTCCTGCTCTCTGCAGTGCTGGCCTTGGCCTCGGCCTCAGGCAGCATCTCATCTCTTTGTCTGGCTGTTGGTGTGGATCCTGACAGAGCTGGGGGCAGATGTCATTCCTGTCCAACCCACGCAGGCCTTCTGAGCTGTGCTGGTGCTCTGACTGCACCTTTCTGCTTTGCAGATTCCTGATAAGCAGTATGTGCTGACTGCCCTGGCTGCCCGTGCCAAGCTGCGAGCCTGGGATGATGTGGATGCCCTCTTCACCACCAAGGTGAGCTGTGGAAAGCCTTGTTGGGGAGTCAGTTCCAAGTACTGATATCTACTACTGATAAATGGCTTGTTCTGGAGCTACTGGGCAGACTGGTTTTATTTCAGCAGGGCCCAGCACCTCTGCTGGAGGGTGTTACAATATGTTCCTCTTCTCCCTGCCTAAGACCTCTGCTGGGCCTGGCTTGGCTGCAGCAACAAGGTCAGAGAAGGGGGCTCTCCCGGTGCTCTGTTACCAAAGGGTTGGCAGCCACCCTGTGCCCAGCCACTGCCCAAAGGGCTCTGCCAGTGGTGCATGTGGTGGCTGGTGGTGTGGCATTTGTTGCTGGCACAGGAGAAGAACAGTTCCTTGCGCTGGAGGAATTGCCCTTTAGGATTAACATAGGGTTTGGTCCTCATTTCAGAACTGGCTGGGGTACACCAAGAAGAAAGCACCTATTGGCTTCCACCGGGTGGTGGAGATCTTGCAGAGGAACAATGCTCCTGTGCAGGTGAGCAAGGAACTGCTGCTTGTGTCCTGCTGCTCTTTGTTGGGATTTAGGGTGTGAGTGATTCCCCAAGTGAGCTGCTCCCCAGCTGAGACCTGCTGGCTCTGCCAAGTGGGCGCAGCGCTTGGCTGAGTGACCCGTGCATCCACAGGAAATGTGGGTGGCAGTGAGGGCTGGGGCCTAGGTGTGACTGCAGGAATTGTCTGGGAGCTCTCTCCCCACAGTGCGTCTCTGCCTTTGTTTGCTATGTTAACTTTGCTTCCACTTCATCTAGCTGGCAGTGGTTAACCCCAAGGTAGCCCAGGACTCTGAACTTTGTGAGAAAAGCTTTACTGCCTCTGAGTTCTGAGGAGTCTTGTCCTGGCCACTTGTTGCCTTAGGAAGGAAGGGGGTCACATCTGTGTGACCAGTGACCTTGAAATGTTTCGTGACTGGAGTGAGAGAACAAGGCAGGAGGTACCTGCAGAAGGGAGCTGAGAAACTCTTCCTTCCCTTGCAGGTGCTGCAGGAGTATGTGCGCCTGGTGGACGATGTGGAGACGCGGTTGAACCTCGCCACCAAATACAAGTGCCATGATGTTGTCATTGAGGTAGGTCTCTGCTGTGTGAGTGAAGAGATGGAACAAGAGGCTGCTTTTTCTCCCTGGCTTTCCTGTGCTCTGCTCTGTGCTGCTGCTGGGGTTTCTTTATCCCCATGGCCTAGGAGCAATGATATGATTCCTAGGGGAAGCCAAGTTGACCCAGTGTGTGGCTTCTAGCTATTGTGCTGTGCTGGGAACTTGAGAGGGGATTGAAGGGTTGCTCACCTCATCTGCAGGGCACCATGTAACTGTGTAAGCTGGGTGCTGGTCTTGCTGTTTATCTAGACGTACAGAGATCTAAAGGATCGCATCCAGCTGACAGCATATAAATGCAAGGTGGAGCGAGGCTCTGCAGAAGAAGAGAAGATAAACAGCATTCTCAACAACATGGTAAGAAACGCCTGCTTTTTCTTCCACAGACTCTCCTCACAACTGGCCATGAATTAGGCCATAAGGCGTTTAAGGGCATGGCTATCCTACATGCTTTTTATCCCTGCTGGGAAGCTAATCTTAGGTTTGGGGTTGCATTCAGTGTACCAATGAAAGGTGAAACTGATAGAAATAGCCTAGTGAATCTAGTGAAATAGAAACAGAGGGAAACACACCCTCTGGCCATAGCTGTCCTTGTTGGGGATTGGGACTCTCTAAATTGCCCCCTGAGGGATCTGTGTTCATGTAACAATGATGTTACTCATGTCTTGTTCTCTCTTCTAGCAAATCCGATGGAAGAACTGAGCGCCTGTGAAGCAGCCTGCTTGGCCGTTGCCTTGCTAGTGAAAGAGGAAACTACAAAACCCAGTGCAGTGCCAACAGAGCAACTCTGTTACTACTCATTGCATGATCAACGTTCGTCAGTGACAGTGGGTGCCCGGGGCTTGTAGGATGGTGACATTCAGGCTGGTTGAAGGCAGCTGTTCCAATGTAGCCAGCAAAACCATGGTACTGATCCACCAGGGTTGATTCTTTTTGGAATCTTTTTGGTTCTCTTTGACTTGGCTGTAAGCCAGGCATTGCTTTTGTTTACAGAGGGAAGCAGCTGGGTGCAGCAAGGTTACGTGTGCTCTGGGCGGTGCCTGGGCTTATCCTTGCAAGAGGAACAGGTCAGTGAGACTTGTGGGGTCTCCTCCAGACAGTGCTGAGCAGTCTCCGTAACACTCGAGCTGGCTTGAACATCACCAGTTGTGGCTGTGGCTGGAGTAAGGCCTTCTGGACTGTGTTCTCCCTGCACCAGTGTGTTGGGGGAAAGGACCAGCTGCACTTTAAGGCTGCTTTTTTTTTTTTCCTTGCTTTTTTTTTTTCTGTTGGTTTGTTCTGGCTCACCCTAGGAAAAGAGGTGTTGTATGAACTCCTGCAGAGAGCCAGGACAGCAGCCTGTGCCACTGCCCTTGTGCTGGCACTCTGCAGCTCTTGGAAGATCCTTTTATCCATGAAGAACAGGCACCAAGTGTGGAGCTGGTCAGAGCCCTGCTGGGTTGGATGGGGAGCAAGGAGGGACCCCTCTCAGTTGGCTCAAACCTACTAGTCCCAGCAGCTCTTTTCTCTGAGAGTGTTATGCCAGGAAGGATTGACTTGCACTTTCTCAGAAACACAACTCCTCAGGCAACTGCTGGCTTCATCCTTCCAGACCTCACTTCAATCCCTTAAATAAAGCTGTCTTTTTATCCTTGGGCTGTTACTTTCCTTCACACACTGAGCACTTTGTCACTGCTAATCCTGAGCAATTTATCACACCTCCCACAAAGTGAGGATGTGGGGTGTTTTCTCATGTCCTGAAAAGCACAGAGCGTATCACCACAGAGGGGCTTTGCTTGCAGAAGTACTTTCTTTCACACCTTCAATGCCATCAGCACCTGTGAATTAGTTTTAATGTAGGAGAATTTGCTGCTCCAGGGGTGGTCACGCAAAGGTGAAAGCTCTATCTAGCAACGTACCAGCTCCTGATGCTGAGATGGGCTCTCTGCTCTAGTATCTGTGTTTCCACCAAGCCCCCTGAGAGCCAGGGTAAGTGTTACCTGGCCTGAGCCTGGATATTAGGACTTTTAACTGCACCTTTTTCATAGCACCTCAAGCAGAACTCACTAAATAATAAATATTGGAGGTGTGGAAACTCCAGGGTCTTTTTTTTTTTTTATTGGGAAGCAGAGGATGCTGTTGTAGAAAAGAGCTTTATTTGGTTGGAAGCACACTGTCTGACAAACATTAATTTAGTTGTTTGATTATTATTTTTTTTACCAGTCCCATCTGAGTGTGATGGAGAAATTAATTAACCCTGCTCCTTGAATGCTGGCTAGCTTAAGGCCCTTTTTTCTTTAGTCCACCCTATTTTTGTGGGTCTTCAAAAATGTCCCTGTCATTTGCAAAGAGCCTGGTCAGTGGCCGAGACTCCAGGTTGTTAAAATATTCCCCCAACAGAGAAAACGTGTCCCAAAATGAGCAGTAGTGCTGAAATAGAGATGTTTCCTCCTTGTTTCGTGGCTGCAGGGACAGTTGTAGCAGACGAGCTCTTCTCTGGGCTCCGGATGTCCAGCAGGAGAGGAGCTCAGCCTGCAGCCTCACAGCAGCTTTGCGTACACACTGCCAGCTGCCCCAGCTCTTACATTAAACAAGACAAGTGGGGAGAACGGTCCTGCAGGGAGATGCTTGGAACAATAAAATCCTCATTCTAATCATCTCAGGGCAGAGAGGAAGCGGGGATTATTAAATGGCTTTTTATAGATTTTTGAAAACTGGCCAGATCCCAAGGCTCGACTGTTGAGCTAAAGGCTTTAACTCAGCCTATGTGAACTGTGGCCACTCGGCTGAGGCAGCTGAGCTCTTTGCCTGCTTATTCCTGGCAGAGAGGCTGCCTCCTCTGTGTCACTCTGCTGCTGCCCTTTGCCATGTAGGAACGGTGACGGGCAGCAGCTGAAATCCCTCCCTGCCGTTTTGGGCTGGGAGCAGTGGTTTGTGTTTCACATGCGTGTGGCAGAGCAGGGGTAACCGCTCCGGTGCAGGAGGGGCTGGTCAGTCACCTGCACCCACCTTCAGAGGGCTCCTTGGTCCCTTCCTCCAAGCCTTGCAGAAGCAGGGGCTTGTGTGCTTTTACAACAATGCTCAGCTGGTGGCCCAAGCAGATGTTGTGTTCCTGTGCCACCTCCCATCGCATGTGCCATCCGCCTGCTCCATCATTCGTCCCACCACCCAGAAACTCAGCGTTGTGTACAGCCTTGTCACTGCTGTCCCTCTCCTTGGGGAAAACAGACCACATCAAAGCCTGGACATGCTGCTGTCGTTTGGGACCTCGTGGGGCAAGCAGAGCACGCGTGCTTTGGCTAAGATCTTATTGCCTCTTGCAATTTTATTGTGAAATGTCCTTGCAAGCCTAATCGCCGATGGTCACTTCCCCAAGTCTCCAACTGCTGTAACACTTTAGAGTTTCAGTTTTCTGTTTGTCTAGAGGAAGTTGTAGACTTTGTGGCTATAAACCTGAAAACATGAGCAAACACATCATCCCTGGAGGTGTTCAAAAGACGGTGCTGGGGGACACGGTTTAGTGATGGTTTTTGTCAGAGTCAGGTTAATGGTTGGACTAGATGATCTTAGAGGTCCCTTTCAACCTCGATGATTGTATGATTCTTTGAAAAGGAGTTAAGGGAGCCCCAGATCAAGCACAACACTGGCATTGAAACCCTGGTCCTGCCAGGGCCTCAGATTACCGCTGCGAGATAACCTGTTGTGGGACAGTGCAGGAAACAAGGTGCAAAGCAACAGCCTGCAGTCTCCACAGTCAAAAAAGCAAACCCAGTGCATCATGTTTCATTTTAAGCAGCTGCCATAGCTCTTCTGAGAGCTCTGAGTGCAGGGGTATGAGCTGTACCCCCTGCTCCTCACCCCTGGGGGTGCCCAGTCACCCCCCCAGACCAATCCTGTCCTGGGCTTCTGCTGAGGTGACCAGTGAGGGGCCAAATGTGACACTGGTCTTCGTGCAATGAGCAAAGCTGTTTAATAGTAAAAGGTTTGTAGATCCTGCAAAAGATAACTGCTTCTTCCTCCTCCCTACCAGCTAAATCTGGTTTCTGCCCCATTTGCTACAGCTGGGTGATGCTGGCTGTTCATTGCAGGGCTGAGGGAGGGCAGGCATGTAGTGGGGATCCAGCTGGAGAGGGCAGAGGAGAAGAAAAGATAGCAGAGACCTTGCTTGAGGGAATCTGCCTGCAGTGGGGAGGGACCTGGACCTCCACATGTCCGTGTGCCACTGCAGTTGTGGTGTGACTATGTGTACTGGAAGAGAAAGTGCAAGGAATTATTTTTACGTACGCACCCACGCTCCTTTTTTTTTTTTTTTTTTTAAACCAGATGATTACACGGCAAAACTATCAATCCCACTGTGGCCATCTCACCACTGGCAGTGTTAAGGCCCGTGGATTAACTTCAACACAAGGCAATGAGCATCCATCAAACAGGAAGAACCTTTCTAGCTGGTTAAGATGGCTACTGGAAAGGAGTCTTTATAAGAAGTGTTAATGGGATGAATCCCAGCAGCTGTTGGCTCAGCAGTGGTATATTTATTCCCTGCGCCTTCCTCCGAGTTGCCGTCATGCAGGGGGTGAAAAAGAAAAAAAAAAGACTTTAAGGTGAGTAAAATCCTACCGCGGGCTCCGGGAGCCTGCTCCGCCGCAGCGCAGCCCGGGCTCCCCGGGAGCATCCTCTCCCGGCGCGGCTCGTTCCGGCTCTCTCCGCTCTCCGGTCGAAGCAAGGCCTTTGCGACAGTGCCATCGTGAGGTCGCAGCACCAGCGCTCGGGGCCAGGAGCCCACCGATGAGAGGGGGACACCCTTGCTGCTGGTGCAGCTCCCCGGGTAAAAGCACTCTGTTTGCCCCAGCTTGGCAGCTCTTCTCCGGGGAGTTGCGCTCAGCCGTTCCCCTGATGGTTTGAGTCAAGGCTGGGTCTGGGCTGGTCATCATCTTCTCAGGAGCGCAGTGTGGGGAAGAAACCCCCCCCCCCCCGAGAAATCCTGCCGGGGACAGCTAAAGCTGGAGCGGGCATAGCGTGTGTGGAAGGGGGTAGTCATGCACGAGAAGTGAATGGGCAAAACAGGGTTGTATTTGTCTCCTTTGATTGGCATCCCGGGGTCACCCTTTCTTTCAGGAGCGCTGCTTTCCTTCTACCTGCCACCGGTTTCTAAAGAGCTACCATTTTCTTTCGGAAGCAAGTGCAGCTCTGAAGGCTAAATCAGTGAGCAGGAGCTGAGATATACTTTCTGAGCGAGAACACGGTCCAAAATCTTTTTCTCTTCCCTCAGGTGCAGCTTCTGTTTCCATGGCTGTGCTGTTCCTCATGCTGGCTGCCACCTCTCTGCACTGCAGCTTTGTTACACACTTCTGCATGCCCTTCTAATCCTTCAGCTGCTGAGTGCTCCTGAAGCAGCTACGGTGCTCATCACCCCACGGTGGCTGAACACATACCCCACAGTACATGACTTTATGTGCAGCCTGTAAAGGACTCCTGTTTGCTCAACGAGAAGGAGCAACAGAAAAGGCAAGTTGTACCAGACATTAATTTCAGTATCCCTCACCTAAAATGATCCTGGATGAGAGGTTTTAAATAAACCAGCTCTGGTTAATTGCCAGTGCAATTCTTCACAGGAGCGGGAGAGGAGAAGATCTCTTCACACCTGTGTGCACGCTGGTAATTGACATTTGATTTTGTTTGTCCTGCAGGGAAAACAAGAGTCAATGCTGAATGGCCAGTGGCCATTTCCTGCGCAGCCCTGAACAGCAGCACATGGCAGAGCCTGCCCCACCAGAAGGCACTGAAACTGTTCAATTACCTCTGTTTTCCTGAATGCTGCCCCATCTGTGCAGAGCTGAAAACTTCCTGCCCACGGTTTGTGTGCAAGAGTCTTGTCAGCAAAGGTTCTGGCTCTTCAGTGACTCAAAAGGAGCAATAAAGGGCTGAGTGCTGGGGCACTGCTTGTCCAGGCTTCCTCTTCGCTTTGAAACTTGCCTCATCCCACAGCTGAAGTGTGGGCTGTCTTGTTGGGTTGGAAGGTATGGAACTTTGTGTTGCCCTTAGGACCACACACCTACCTGGGGAGATCACCTTGGACCATGTATGTATCAGCAATAA
Organism: Scolopax mira; assembly: GCA_004320125.1. Classification (NCBI taxonomy): domain Eukaryota; kingdom Metazoa; phylum Chordata; class Aves; order Charadriiformes; family Scolopacidae; genus Scolopax; species Scolopax mira. Next base: position 5,964 of record BJBW01003763.1, on the reverse strand, counting down.
AAGGCCTGGACTATCATCCCTGAGTTATTTTGTCCCTGGATCCTGTTTTGCTGCTTACGATCAAGACTGGGGCATTGGATGCATCAAAAAAAAAATCCTATGGGAATATCTAGGGAGGAGAGTTCTTATGGGTAAGGAAGTTGTGGTAGTTGATGGAGTAGACTGTTGAGGATGTTCAGTCAGGGGAACACAGCTTGAGTGAAAGGACTCCTGTTTGTGCAGGATTGTTCCAGAGCCGTCAGGCTCAGTTTTGCTCCACGAGGCCGAGTAATGTCTGGAACATTTTAGATTCAAGTCTCTGACTCCGATTGTTTCTCAAAGACCTAAGAAAGAGACTAACAATCAGATACTGAAGGAAACTATTAATTGTTAAATTATTAGCAAGCTGCTTCCGACTGCTATTGCCCATAATAATTTCCACTTGTTTTCTCTTCCCATAACTTTTTTTTTTTCTCTGATTTGACATGACAGCTGCACAACTGAATGTCTCCCTTTACCCAGCTGCTAGAAAAGAGTGAGCTTATCTGGTGCCACCTTGCTGTACTGTACCAAGCCTCCTTTGGAGACTGGCCTACAAAGCAACGTGGGCTGATCAGCATCAAGACATCTCTTACTCCAGCTGCAGTGGAGCCTGGGATGACGCTGGATGACAAGTCTTCATTTTCTACTACTGCTTCCAACATGTTCTCAGAAATCCCAGAGGAAACTGCTGACTGTGAATCTAAACCCTCATAAAATACAATGAAGCCCACAGCAGAATGCTTTGCTGATATCTTGTCCCAGCCCACTCATGGCACTTAGGGGTGCAAGGATGAGCAATTTGTCTAATTACTTGGAGTCTTTAAAATACTCCAGCCAATAACCCTATGTACACATTTGCTTCTCCAGGTCTCACTCTCTAGACTGCTCAGCAATCTTGGCCTACAAACTCCTTCAGTTTCACTGGGTTTCTGTTGCAGTTTCAAGAGAGATAAATTACAAAACCAAAATTACAGTTATTTTGTAGGATTAAGATTTTGTAGGAAATAGGATTGGGACCAGTCTTTTTTTTTTTTTTTTTTTAATTTTTCCATGGGGTATCTCAAGGAAGCCATCGATGCCAGAGAAAATAGTAATAATTTAGCCAGGAGAACCACTTCTGTTGAACCAGGCTTTAATCAGCACTTATTCATACTTCCTTGCTGTGATAATGCACCCCACCACCACCAACTATGTGGTACTTCTTTCAAGAAAAAAGGACCTAACTGGATATTCTGTTTAAATCCACCCCGGACAAAGCATTTTTTTATTCTATAAATTCTCTAGTTCAGCTTACAGTATTCTCTTACACTTCCTGCCATCACCTATCATGTGTATCAGTACTGTTTACTATGACAAACCATTACCTAGTTTTGCCTCACAGGACATAATTTCTGTGGTGAGGCCAAGGATTAGTTGTGCAGGTTGTAATTAGGCCCCTTCACTTAATTACAATGGCCAACAGCAGCTGTCACCACACCTGTATACCAGTTATTGTATATACCATTTATCTTACACCTGGGCTTTACAGTGAGCCCAGACACTAAAGCCTGGGAGAAATCTATTCACTTGAGCTGCACGGACATTGTTATCAATCACTGTTAATTAAAATAGGTCTATGATTGTTTATTCATCTTTGTAATGAACTGTGAAGCAGAAGTGAAAGACAGACAGTGGTACACTCTGATTGATAGCTTCTGCTTCACTTAGTTCTTGGAAGCAAAGGAAGGGTTGCAGAAAAGAGCCAACGTGAGGGTGTGTTTGCTGTCATCAAAAGGCTAAGAGCTGCAATGGCCTTTTCTGTCATCAGGACAAGGTGGAACTGTACTTCCTTGGACAAACTGCCAGGTATATTCTGCTGTCCCTGATGGGCTTCTTACAAAGGTGGACGTGCAGTGTGAGTCTCTAATCCTGCCTCTGCGTGCTCTGCGATGCAGGGAGAGCATCTGTTTCTACCCCAGCCCGGGCTCGTTGCAAAGGAGGAACTGAAGCATAGGGCTCCAGCCTGGCTTCTTGGACAAACTGGGAGAAAGTGAGAGCATCTGCTTTCTTTCCTGATCGGGACTTTCGCTCCAAGAAGAGCCCCATGTTGTCTCTGTATGGGAGGGCAATGGATCTGCTGAAGAGAGGCTCCTCAGTCCCCAGCAACTCTCGCACGTGCCGTGAAATCTCCTGAAATACAAGACAAAATAACAGAATTTCACAGGGCAACAGCTAAAACCATTCAGTCTGTCTCAGCAGCAGGGGAAAAAACTGAATTTCTGAACTTTGTAACAGTTTCACACTTGAAGTTGGAGCTCGAGGGAGATCTGAACTCATGAGCCTGGGTGACATTGTAAAAGCAGAGCAGACTGGTCATTGTCCAGCTTTACTGTGGGGTATGGCATCAGATCTGGTCTCTCAGTAGCACAAATAGCTCTGCTTTCCTTTTTGCACTTGCACAACAAACAAGTTATGGGTGAAAACAAACAAGTTATGGGTGAATGAGCTGGAGTCTATTCTGCCTAATGCAAAAACATTGCTGTTTGCTGAGTTATATTGTCAACAACAGAGTCTATACACAGAAGAGGTGGAAAAACTAATTAAACCAATCAGCCATACTGCTTATGAAGAACATGATGAGTGACTGGCTGACTGAACCAGCTGGACCTAGAACTGTGAGCGAACAGAGCCTTGCCACTGTTTTTGAAGTGACTTTTGAGAATGTTACCTTTTGATTTGACTGAAGCTTCAAAATACATTTCACAAGGTTTTACTGTTCTTTCACAGCATTTGCTCAAAACCTTCCCCCAACTTTGGCTTGACCCTGAGGAGCAGTACCCTACTTTGTGTAATAGCAAAAGAACACCAAACTACTATCTTCAGTGGCTTTGATATTTGAAATAGCACTAGAGTGGAATTAAAACCAGCAGTAACTTCACTTGTCCGTGCTGCATAGTTTCCACTTATTCACTGTGTGGTTCTCCACCAAACTGCCATTTCCCCTAAATTGCAAAAAAGTTTCAATCTCACTGAGCTGATACCATCACATTTATTTCTATAGTAACTATCTCTGTTTCAAGCATTCACAACCTTTTGATATTTCTTGCTGGGAAGCTGATGTGCCCAGGATTATGGCTTTAACTTTGCACCTACTCTAATACATGCTTCCTGAAAAACCCAAAGGGCTACATCCTGCTCAGAGCTCCTCAGGCTTGGATTCTATCAAAGTTCTTTAAAACACAAATAACTAGCAGGATAGGGAGTGATTCTCAAGGATATCTGAGTTCCACTGAAGTCTGTGAAATGTTCCCAGTGTGCTTGCAAGCTTTAGAAAACATTACAGACAGTCTCATTTCCAAGCTTGCTGCAGCATGCTGGCTACTGCTTATCCTAGCACCAAGGATATTCAGTTTTTACAGGAGGAATAGATTATAGTTGATATCTGCAACCCATGGTTTAGTGTTTCTCAGGAGTTAAACTACCACCATACGTAACCCCTATATCCCAATGGCAGGGTGAGGCTTACAAAGTCTATAAAATTCTCGCCAGCTTTAGTAAGTGCAAATGACTATAAAGGCTGTATCTGCTTGTACTAGAAATACTCTTGAGGGATTGCTGTTTGAAAAACCAAGGGTTGGAATTGGAGGCCTTCTCTCCCAACCAACAAGAAAAGTCATGGCACTACTCAATGTTTTCAGTGACATATATCATTTCAAACAAACAGTTAAGATTCTGCAGCCATCCAGAACCATGGTGAAATTGCTTTTTGGTGCTTTAGAATAAAACAAATAGTGTTCTACTCTGGTCATTGGAGCATAAAGATTTTTCTCTCTTCCTGGTTATTTGAACTTCTACCTTGTGTCCCCCAGGGAAACCAACTTGAAATCATTTTGTGAAGCAAATGATTTGGCTCTGTAAATGCAGCCCCAAGTCCCTGCGTGGTTTCCATTTCAGAGGGGAAGGAAGGTAGAAAAATGTAAGTAAGTCAACTCGCTTATTTTCTGAACCTTCAGGAAGCTTTGGAAGGCCAGACTGTAGCCCCAAACTTCAGTCTAGTTAGCTTAACTATCAGTGTTTGTTAAAAAAAAAAGATGTAGGTTTGAAGGGAAAAGGACCATACAGTTTACAAGTTTATAAAATGGTGAAGAGATGGAGATGCTGTTCGTATTCAGTAACATGTAAAATAAGGAAGTAATAATGAGTTCCCCTTCTGCTGCTTGAGATCAGTGGCTCGACTGCTGCAGGTTAAATCTGGCCAGATTTTTATAAGATTTACAAATCAGTAAGTGGAAAATTACGGAAAATAAATTCTGGGGGATATTTATGAAAGGCACGCGTGCATGTTGCTAAGCAATTTCATGGGGCAAGAAAAGCAACACAGGATTAAAGAAAAGCTAAGCACTTCCGATGCACTTAGAGTGTCCCAGACAGGAAGCCTGCAATCTGCAGCCAGCTAAGGATTATACATGAAAAGACTCAAGAAACCTAACTGTTCGGCTGAACAAATTTGTTTGCCCAGTTCCAGGCTCCCTCTTTGAATAAGCAATAGGCGGACGGGCTATAGCCTAGCTGGCCCGCAGGCAGAAAGGGTCAGAGCTGGGCCGGGAGGGGCTGAAGAGGGAGCTCAGGGACCTGCATGTGGCCGAAGTCCGTGACGCCGATGGCGGGCAGCCTGGAGCAGTCCACGAGGATGAGGCGGCGGCCGGTGATACCGTTGGCCCTGAAGCACTCCTGGGCAGGGAAGCAGAGGGCAAGTCGGGTGGGGCGCCGGCAGCCGGTCACCCTCGGCCATTACCGCCCCCCTGGCTGTTCACACACGCTCGCACACGCACACAGAGCTCAGGGTCCCCGGTTCAGCCGGCCGTTCAGGCGGAGTCTCCTCGCCCGGGCCACCAGTCCCGCACCTCGTACTGGGGGAAGCCTATCCCCGCCACCCACTCAGCCACCTCCGCGGCACTCCAGGCCAAGAAGTGGAGGGCGGCCCGTGGCTCCTCCGCGCCCTCGGGATGGGGTTCCAGCCCCTCAGCCGCCCCCAGCCCCGCGGACGCCGAGCTCGGCTCCATCGGCGCCGTCCCCAGGTAACGCGTCCTTCCGGGCCTCCGTCCCCATGGCAACCGCCACTTCCGGGAGGCGCACCCCCTCTTCCCTTCCGCCACCCCCTCCGTGCTGCCAGCCTAATCCGCCGCCCGCGCTTGGGGGCTCTGCGGAACTAGTCTTGGATTGGCTACGTCGTCGAGGGGGGCGGCTGAAGGCCGAGCACCGAGGCTCCGCCCTCTCCCTTTTGCCGGGCTTGCCATCCCCCCCCGATCGGCTGTTTCCGCCGCCGGTATTCGCAGCCCTTCGGCCCCGCTCGGCTCTTTCCGCCGTGGCGGGCTGCCGCCCTCGGCTCCGCGCGCGCCCAGCCCTGCCCATGTCGGACGTGCCGCCCGCCGCCGGCTCTGCGCCCCGGCTCCCCTCAGGTACGGGCTCGGTAGGGAAAGGGGCAGCCGGGCTGGAAGCGGCGGGGAGCGCTCGCAGCCCGGCTGGGGTCCCCGAGGAGGAGCCCCCCCGGCGGTGGGGCGGGCTGCCGGTCAGTGCCCGCGGGGGATGCCGGCGGTGAGGCGCTGGGCCGGGGGAGAGCGGGGGGCGCCTCTTTTAGCCTTGGCCTTACGGGCGGGGAGAACACCGCCAGTTTCCTTTCCGCGGTGGGCTCCCTCGCTTCTCTCGGAGAGGAGCCTCATTCTCTTCGGTGCAGCGGCGGGAATCAGTCCGTGGCTAACGTTCGCCACCCTCCCGGGTAGGGCGGGCTGCGGTGCCACCCCGGTGCGGCCGTCATCCGCGCTGAGGAGGGGGGGCTCCAGCGCCCGCAGCTCCAGCAGCGCTTCCCGGTGGTTCTTCCCTGCGGGGGCTGATGGAGGTTTCCAGGCGCTTTCCCTGGGGAAGGAGGCCCCCCGTGGGCTGGAGGTGCCACCCAGCTCCCGGTTG
>BJBW01003761.1:0-23310 GCA_004320125.1 Scolopax mira | reverse complement strand
ATTTCTAAACCATTTCAAGTGTATAAAAACATTTTTAAAAAGTCATGCAAACCCCCATGATTTTGGGGCAGGAGACAGCTCAACATATGAATTTTGAATATCTAAAGTATATTTTTTTGAAAATCTTATTAATAAGATTTGGAGCATAAATCTTATGGAAAACGGTTGAAGGAGCTGGGACTGTTGAGTTTGAGGAAGAGGAGGCTGAGGGGGACCTCATCACTCCCTACAACTACTTGAAAGGACACAGTAGAAAGGTTGGTGCTGGTCTCTTTTTGCAGGTAGTGAGTGACAGAACGAGAGGGAATGGCTTCAAGCTCCAACAGGGTAGATTTAGACTAAACATTGGGAAGAATTTTTCACAGAAAGAGTGAAAGAAGAAGAAGAGCTTGCATGGCTGAGCCTCAGGAATGACAAAAGCCTCACACTAAAACCAGTAGCTAGAACTTTAAAATGTCCTCTCTCCTTTTCAGCCAAATTTATAGCCTCCCTCATGGCAGCAGTATTAAATCAGAACTGTTATGACATGACACCAAGGACTCTTGGAGGAGCAACAATCATCACCATAACCTTTTGAACGAGCGATATCCTCCACATTTGTATGAAACACTGAATTCAGCACAAGCCAGATCAGACGTGGTAAGAAACAGAGCGTTCCAGGAAACAACGTCACCTTTCACACTGGAGGCCATAAAAGAGAGAGACACCCCACGTTTAAGCCTATCACAGCCCCAGACCTCGTATCATCCTGACTCTAAAACGTGCCTGTGAGCAATGATGCCATCAAGGCCCCGTGGCGATTTCGTTACGTATGTGTGAGGCACGTCCTTCCCTAACCTCATCCCAGGAACAGGTGGAAGGGTTTCTTCTAGAGTTACTCCAACTGAGACCCGCCTGGCTACAAACTCTCCTCCATCCCCAGCTCTTCAATGACACTCTAATGATTATATATAAATTGGGATTCATGCCTGCTGTACTTAAGATGGGCTGGAGATGCCCTGGAAGACAGAGCACATCCCTCTGCAGTCAAGGGTTTGCTGAAGGATTTATGGTGATTCCCTCCATGAAGGACAGACAAGGATAACAAAGTTGGATGGATGGCAAGGAGCTGCTGCTTGGTTAAAAGCCTTGCTTCTCTTTCATGAAGGCTCTGACATCTGTGTCCTCCTGGGCTACCAGCACCTCTCATAACTCTTCCAAGGAGGAAATATCACATCAGGTTTGACTTGCTGCATCAGAGTTTGGTGTAATTGCCTTTGATGATGAATTCTGTCCCAGGAGATGATCCATGTGGTCCTGAACTGTCTAACAGCTACGGGAAGAAGGGGAAGGTCCAGCCAGTCAAGGCAGGGTGTTGTGCATCAGTCAGGGTGTCACTACCCTTACCCGCTGGTAGCGTGGGCATCACAGCGATGCTGGGAACAGGAGAAAGTGTGTTTTCTTTGGAAAGCTCAATCAGACATTGCGGACACGCTGTCCTGGCATGCAAGGGCACTTGGCCAGTTTGTGACAGGACAGGGCAGGTGGAGGAGAGAGTTAAACAGGAGGGAAAGAGGGTGGATGACAGCTCAGCAAAGGTACAATTACCTACTCTTTCTCTGTCCAGGCCTAGTGGGGGATCAGCTCTGAGGTCCCAATGCTGGGGTGAGGTTTAGAGAGACAACCAGAGTCTCCAAAGTACCAACCCACGCCTTGCTGGAACCACCAGCCACCACAAAATCCACCGTACAAAGCTCATACCTGAAAACACAAACAGATGCCACATCTGCAACCTCATTCCTTCCCCTGGCAACATCTTCCATGACAGGATGAAGATTCATTTTCTCACTGCAAGAGAAATTTGGATGAAGATCCAACTCTCACTGCAAGAATATTTGCAGAGTTACCCAAATTACATAAATGCAAACGCCAACTGATTCTAACAAAGGCTGCATTAGGTGGGAAAACAGGGGCTGGCTCCACATTGGAGCTGTAGGTCCCCTTCCCCTGCTCCATACAAATGCCATGCTCAGTGTTCCATTGGATTGGAAAGAGAGATTATTCCAGACCAATCCGAGGAACAACGTGGGGCTTTCCCTGCAGTCTGTGCCAGCATTTCAGCACGAAAAGAACAAAGGCAAGAGCAGGGAGACACGATGCCCAGCACAGCACAGAGAGAATAAGCCCACAGAACTCTTTATGGCTTCACACGTTTGCAAAATAAGGTTGGTTCCCCCCCCCCCCCCATATTTATCTCAAGCAGCTACAAAAAGTGACAGAAGGAATTTGAAAACCAGTCCAGGAAGTTTCTGTTACCAACAGGATAAAAGATTCTGAAGGATGTGGAGATCTTCCTCTGGCACAAGATTCCCAGGAAAAAGAAAAATCCATGGAAAATAGATAATTGGACTTAAGATAATAACCACTTGATAAAAATCAAACCAATTAAATGGTCATATTTGTGTGAAACAGGGAGCTTCTCCCCAGCCACCTGCAGAAGCAGCTCTCCTGCATTAATCCCCAAAGCCCAGGAGATGGAGCAAACCTTCAGCCTTAAAGGATTTCCTACCAACATTTGGGGACTGGCTGGGCCACGGTGGAGGCTTCTCACCCACCCAGGAGCTGTGTACGAAACACCACCCCAGCATCACCCACATTGAAGCTGAACAAGCCCAAGATCATACATGAAGTCAGCAGAGACCTGGAAGAATCACATCACATGTTGAGTCACCTTGGCCAACAAGTTTCACCTAAGTCTACTCGGGTGCTACTTTGATTTGAAGGATCTGCCTGCATTTGGGGAGGGGGCTGTGGGTCCCTGCTTGGTCCCTGTGCCACAGGAGTGTCCCACACCAGCCTCCTGTGGGATTTGTGGCAGCTCCCACAGGAGTTTGTCATCTCAAGAGTATTTTTTTTTTCAAAACAGCTGAGAAAAAAAGCAGGCAGCAATTAAAAACATCAGGCATGGCTTATTTTAGCACAGTGCCCCAATGCCTTTTTAAGGATTCCTGGCAAGGACTGTTTTTTCTTCTTCATCCCTCAACTAAAAAGCTCACTCAAAAATGCTCCATTACGTACAGTTTTATGGGGGCTTTTATTTCCCCTCCACACACTCATCTCACCAGCAGCATCTTCTACCTTCCGAAGAGAGAGATGACACTCTAAAATTGGTCCCTGTGGGCTTGTGGCTGTGTTACACTGGTGTTTCACGTTTTTCACCTCTTGGCTTTGTTCTGGATCACAGTAAAAAAGAATTTCCAAGCATTTCTTCGAACTGGAAGGGGCAGGAAGGATTTCAGAGGATATGAGAGGTAAGAAGGCTCTTCACTTCTGCTGGTCAGTCACTAGATGTCCTCACTAGTCCTGGGCTGCGGCTGAACAGCAGGAAGCGCAGATGAGGTAGCAATCCCAAGCAAGCCCAGGTAATTTGTATTTCAACTGTGAACAAATATGATAATAGTTACAAGTATGTCTTTATTACCTCTTCAGTTCCATTATCCAGACCTGGTGAACAGCCACGCACGTGGATCAAAGCATTGCTCCAGAAATGCAGCAAACGTCAGCTGGAGGTCTGCAAAAGGCAAAGTTAGGAGTCCTGCATGGGCAGGGGGTCCCACGGGGATGTTGTGCCCTCCCCTCTCCCTCCCTGTGCCACCCAAGGCCGACCCCAGCCCTTTGCTACCTTGCTTAGGCAACACCTGGTCTGGAAAAGAAGTTCGGAAAGAAGAGGAAAGAAGTTCGATCTTTTTCTTTCCTCTTTTGGGCCTCCTCCTTCACTTGGTACCTCCACCCTTTCCAGAAGTTCCTAAGAGCACAACTCTTGCAGGGCCAGGCATGTGGAGAACGACAAGAGGGGTGACAAGTGCTGCACTTGTCCTGCTCCCCCTCTTGGATTTCCAGCTCCTCAGCAGCTGAGCTCTCGCCTCCTGGAAGCTGCAAATCAGGCTCTGGGTTCCGGTCCTGGAGGTTTTATTCCCACTATTCCCCAAATACAGCAAACCATCCTCAACCCAAACCCACCTCATGTTCCCACCTTCTCAACATCATCTTCCAAAAACTGTCCTGGTTCTGTCCAAGGAAGCCAGGAGATCAGGCCAAGTGCCAGGGTTGTGCCAACACGGATGTGTCAGACTGAGCTAAATCCTGACCGCCAACGGAAAAGCCAACACAACACTCAATGGCTATGGCACTAAAACAAAAAGGAATGCAAACAACATTTTAAATGGGGCACAGACCTCGCTACACACCTCATTTCCTTTTTTAAATGAAAAGCTTTGAGAGTGCTGATAACTAACCACCAGCCTGCACCAATACCATTACTTCTGGGTAAGGCACTGGACTTTGTACCACTAAAACACCAAGGGTTTATAACAGCCCCAAGCATGACTCAATGGATGAAGGACTTGTGAACAGACAAACCTCAAAAGGGACTACTATGATGACATGGGGGCATTCCTAGTGGGCAAGTTCTTATTAACACCTATTTTCCCCAGCAACCTGGAAATCAGCGTAACATTCAGTGGTGGTGGTGAAGCCTGTGGACGCCACAAAAAAGTAGGAAATGACAAATGACCAGGGTGCAGGAGTAGTACATCTAGAAGCTAAATTTCTCTTCCAGAAAGGTGCGTATCTCAGAGGGCACAAGCCCAAAAGAGGTCCCAGCAGATAAGCAAGACAAACCCTAGGAGCCACACTCCCAACAGGAAAGGCTACAGCAATTTTGAGGTGCAAGGGTAGACAAGGACAAAGTATTTCCAGAAACAGGAGGCCACCTCTGTCTGTGCATCACTGCTGAGGTGAGGCTGGGCAGCAGGTTCAGGGACAGTGACCCTCCCGTGAGGATGTTGAGTGAGCCCAGCTCAGCTCCCTTGGGGTAGCTGTGCCAGAGAGGCCCCTGCAAAGGCACCGACCATTGCTCCTCCCTCCCCCTTCCACCCTCAGAAATTCAGATTTAGACAGATTTGGGGAAGGTCTGAACTGCCCTGGGCCAAGCTTCCCCCAGCCGAGGCCACTGACCCTCTGCACACAACCTAATACTGCAGGCCAAAAGAAATCAGAGCCTGGTGATTTACTTGCTTCTTAACTTTAAAGCCCTGAAATAACACACACTGCACTTTCCCAAGCACTCAGGTAGAAACAGGAGGAATGCTGAAGTGGTTTTGGTAAGCACACTTTTTAGTTTATTGACCTATACAAAATAATAGGTCTAAAAAATTCAGAAGTAGTAAAAGAATAAGCAAAAAGAGCTTTTGTGTTTCTAGTAGGCTATACAAATATGCAAAAAACAAGGAAATAAGTTACTTTTTATTTTGTTTTTGTTTGTTTAATTCCAAATCGCGACTCTAATAATACAAACGACTAAGTACCAGCTTAACAAGTGTGTTCCTTCTGTATATATTACATGCTCTGGAATATTGGTAAAAAAACGTCAAAAAAGTTTATCAGAAACTTCTCTATTCACAATATGAACAAGGTGTAACTAATCCTTTGTATAAAAGAAAAAGAGCACCATTTATGGAATCCTGAAGCCCAGTAGAGCTGAGAAACGAGAGAGATTTTACCGAATGCAGAATGCCACGTCAGAAATCACACGAGGTGACAACCCCTGCCAGTTTGTCCCTACGACGTGAGGTAGGTTTATCCCTCTTACACCAAGACTGCAGTCATACTATTTATTTATTTTTTTTTTCTTCTTTCCCTACACAAATGGTTTCGTGAAAATGCTGTTGTGTCACTTAGTGACTTTGCAACGCACCTGGCAGTTCAGATGACTCGCGGTACAGTGCTAATGCCCCTCGTTTTAAGGCACCCACTTGGCTGTTTGTGTTTTCATTCCACCTTAAAATACTGGCCATCACAATCCGATTGTTCACTGGGAGATCACCAGAGCTCCCCACGGGGGGTCCTCGAGGCACTGTGGCAGAGGAAAGTGTCACCAATGTCACCGTCAGCCGATGACCAGGGGTCACCGTGCAGCCACCATGAAAATTTACCTACTCCTCCGCACAGTGAAGTTGTACCATGGGAAAAGGTGATTAAATGGGAGGTTATTAATTACACTTTATCGTGGAAAAGAGTTCAGAGTTCACTGCTGTTGTTTCCAAAAATCCACAACTGCCTCGAGTTTTACATGACATACTGTGTCAGCAAATTCTTTTCTGTTGTGGTGCTAACAAACACTCTTAACAACGCCCCAAAAAATGGATAAACTCACTCAAACCTCCATAATAAAAAAAAAAATAAAATAATCCAGCCTTCCTTCAAGTAATGTTCCAATACTGATTAAGTCACCCTTTGCCTCACACACACACAGCATCTATCCTTCATAAGCTTATGAATGTCCTTCCAGGTCACCATAAGCCATGGCAGAATAAATTTTCATTTCTTCTTCTTTCAGACATCAGAATTGTGCTCTTAAGATTCCTTTTTTTTTCCATAAATCTTCTTTTCACATTTTTTTTTTTCCCCTCCGAGGTTTGCCTTCAACACCTTTGCCTCCCAATCTTCCCAAAAAGTGCTTGCTAAATATAAATACTTCAACCAAGTGCTGCATCTAGTCATAGATTAAGCTGTGTCTTGCCCTTGCTCGTGTAGGCCATCCGGATTCAGAAAGAAACGCCATCCCTGGTGAGACTTGGTCCTTTTCCTGCAGTCCCTCTTCCCAGTGAAACAGCCTGCTTCCTTTTCTTGTTCAGTTTGGAAGTTCCCCCCCACTGAGGTCTGCCTGGGGGTCACAGCCTTTTGTGCAAGGGTTTGGATGTGGGGCTGCCGTCGGGTCTCACACGAGCGTCCCGGGCTTGGAATCCTCATGCCAGAATAACCTCTGCTCGTTGCTGTGCAAGTCATCTTCCAACCGGCTCTCGTCCTCACCACCCAACTGGCCCGTCTCCCCATAGGCTCTGGAAGAGAGAGACATGGCATCAGGGACCAGCCAGAGCCCAGGGGCTTTCCCAGACCCCCCCCAAACACTCACGCAGCCCCCTCGGGCTTTCAGTAACATCAGTTATTGTGACTCCACCTCAAGCGTCATTTGCATCCAAACACAAACCCAGTTTTGGTGCTGCAATCAGAGAAAGTGTGTGCCACGGGATCTCAACTGCTCAAAATCATCAAGACTTTTTAGAGTGTGTTGATGGCTCGTTTGCCATAATCCCATTTAAACAGAAAATAAAACAGATGAACGATCAAACAAGTGATTCATGATACAGAAAATTAATAGCTAATAAACCTTATATAGAAAAACATGCCAAAATAAGCAGAGTTTCCAAAGCCTAATTGTAAGAATTTAGCAGAACCTATGTTTTTAAACAATGGTACTGTAGATCTTTTAAATCACTGCAATAAAAAAAGCCCGTGGCATTTATCTAAGAAATGAGGATCTAGCAGAAGCTTTCCTTACGCTTTCATTTATTTTAAAACAAACAAAATTAAAATTTCAGTAATTTCATGCAAGTCAGTCCGGCAGCAAGCACAAGCTGCAGCCCAGGAAGCAGGAGGCACAAATGTGGGGTACTTATTACAGGTGGCTACAATTAGCACAGCTGTACTCAAACGTGGTGGCATTAAGAGAGCTGGAGGAATTTCTGCAAGAACCAAGCAGACCCTGGGGTCCCTGGGAGACCTCAGAGAGCCCCTCAAGCAGCACCTGGTTCCCACTGGGAACTCACATCCAAGTGAGACGTGCTCAGCAGATGGGGTATCCCACTCAGACATGAGGTTGAAGAAAGGTGTTTCCTTTCCTGGTTTTCCCAGTTTATCAGCACAGGTGCTACAGTGTCAGGAACACAACAGGACTGTGTCCTGCTGGTGGGGTGCAGGACACTCCTCCTCTCACAGGGGGTGAGAGGGACTCAGCACTGCTCCAAGCATCACAGCTACCAGGGAGCACAAGACCTTTGATGGTCCAACACCAGCCAGAGGCAAAGGCTGTGCAAGAAATGAGCTCATCCTTCACTACGACTGTTGCCCACTTCCACCACACACGGTAGAGTTAGTGGTGGTACAGCTGATCTCCTCCACACACTGAGGACTTGCTCTCACAAAGCCAAATTTATAATTACTCTTCATCCTTGCCCTTTGAAATCGTGCTGGTTTCCTCTGAAGTTTTAGCAGTCTGTGAATTGCAGGACAAAGGGCAGAAACTCTTGATATTACTCTACTCACCTGCTCTGCAAAGGAAGGTTGCCATAAACGTTCCCATAACAGCTGGAGTAAGAGGAATGAGATAACGAATCATAGTCTGAGAGTCCCAGGGCAAGTGGGTTTCGCCAGTTCCCAGCAGTGTTTGCAGAAGATGCTGGAATTAACAAAAAAAAAAGGAGTAAATTAGATCTTTCTCTGGCTAAATCAGCTAAGCCAAATGAAACAATTCTCCTGAGCAATCTCTATGGGTTTCTGCAGGACACACAAGCAGACAACACAAACAAAATATTATCTACAGGCCCTGCAAGGAGGAAAGCACCATGAGGGTGGTATTTTGGGGCTAGGGAATCTTTTTAAAATGACTTTCTGACCCATTCAGTGGCGCTCATTACACTGTATTTTGGAAGCCATCACAGCAACCGCATTTACGTGGCATGAAGCTTTGCACACTGCTTCCAGCTGGCAAACATACCTGCTTGAAGCTTTTTAGTGCTTCTTTGGACTACTGCACTCACAGAGTAAAAGCCAGTTTTACCCACTGGTGAAGGCAAGAAGCAAGTCTTTCTTCCCAAGCACAAAACAAGATCCTGTCCAGTTCCTCATCTACCTTTCAGGACAGAGCTCTAGCCTGGCTTCTACTCTCCTGACCTCAACGAGGCAGCAGAGAGTGGCCCAAATTTGATGCACAGCAGGGACTTAAAAAAACACTTAAGCAGAGAAGAAATTGGACATTACCTGAAGAGAAAGATGACACCCGACTGGTGGGAGAGCATGGCACCTGCAGACCAGCAAAGCCCAAACTCCTTTGAGATCCTCTGTCAGACTCAAAGCCCGCCTGCAGGCTATGACCCTGTTCCTTTTGACTGGAGGCACGTTGGTACCAACCCCGGAGATGCTCTGCTACTAAGGCCTTGTGAATGTTTTTGGTTATATGCTCCGTTTTAGCTACTTGCTTCCTTGGAAGCCGTAGGGTGGCGTAGGGGTTGTGTGGTACTCTGTCCACTTCATCCTCGTGGTAGGACCTGAATTCCCGGTAACGGTCGTATCCGTAGTGTGCCGAGGAGCGGTAGGAAGGATTGACACTGTACTGCCCCTCCGTATCGCTCTCATAAACATACCCCCCATTGTAATATGCATCAGACTCCGTGTACGGGGAGTATCCGGAAATATAGTAACTAGAGGAAGGCTGCTCCTGACTTTTGTGGTAGACACCATTGCGGGCGTCCTTTTGGGCAAGGTTTGGCATACTTCCCGAATTTGCCGCAGAAATGTTGTGTTTCTTTGACCGTCTTCGACCCCTGGTCCTGTTGTCAAGCGTCTGAGTAGTGTAATAGGGGTTGGGAGTAGGTGTCACACAGTAATATTCTGCGCTCGACTGGCTGGTGTAGGATGATCCATCATCGAGGATCTCTGTGCTGCTGCTTCGCTGGGACTTGGAAAGGGTGAAGGCTGCCTTGTCAGCAGGAGCCTCGGACAGCAGGTGGGTTTGGGATTCCAGGCTTCCGCTGCGCTGCCGGCAATGGTGCGGGGAAACATCTGGCCTGAAGCAACACAGATGTTGGTTGGTTGGTCAAAGGTGGTCACAGGCAAAGCCACCCACCCATACAGAGCTGGAGAGGGCACAGGCGCAACCAAAGCACCACAAAAACCCTGTCTTTTCTTTCCACACAGAACATCTGCATCGCAAGAAATCCAGCGTGGCTGAATTTTACCTTTGCTGCAGCAGTAGGAGATCCCTCATATAAAAGCCTCTTCATGGTAAGTGAGCTTAATCTGTGACAGGGACACGCACAGCAAAGCTCATAACCTCACGTGCTGTAGTAATTTACAGGAAGGCTCTCAGTTTTTAAGCAGGTCAAGTCTACACAAGGAACTGATCTAAGAGCAGCATAGCAAAATGGGTTTCCTGCGGCTCTGTCTCTCAAGGCTGCCCTACCCCAGCCAAGTAAACCATGAGCTCTTCATAGCATTGTAAGATTTAGAGCATCTCTCCTGCCCCAGCGTGGATTCTCAGCTGTCTAATAACACAGGTGAGATCACGGTGCAGCTCTCTTCCCATAGTGATGGTACAAACTGGGATCTCTCGCCTCCATCTGGCCCTTTGGTTTTTCAGGAGGCTTGTGGGAAACAATCCACAGACATCTGTCAGCTCCTGAACAAGTTTTTGGGGGGAGACCACTATCTGACAGACAATACAACTTCATAAGCCTCACTTTGTTAGAAAATGAGACTACAAGGGGAAACGTAAAATAAATTCTGACTATCTTAAAAGAATTCTGCTGCTGCCTAAGATGGACACTGCATTTATAACAAAGTCCTCTTACTGTAAGTGGCTGCTACTGTAGGCATTGCGTGTGAGCACGGGGGTTGTGGGCATGCTTCTCCCTCCATGGGGTTGGGGTGGCCGGTCCAGGGTTCGGTAAGGACTGCTGTGAGTCGAAAGAGGGTCCCTGTAATGAAGGAGACAAACCCAGAGAGGTTAAACACCACACGAGTCACAGCACACAGAATATGCATGCCCTGAGTCTTGAAGAAACAAAGCAAAGGGCAGAAAAAGCAGATAAGGGTTTAACAGGACATACTTTCTGTCTAAAGGACGGATTTGTTATACAGGGAAGAAAAATTCAACCCCTTCTTGTGGTTCAAGGGGATAACACAGCAAGGGAGGTCTTCACAAGATGATTGGTAGGAAAGGCTGCTGCCAAAGGACAGGTACAAAGCAGAAGGGACAGAGCAGATAACAGAGAAGTAAAGGAGTTGGGTTTTAAAATGAAGCACATCACAGCTAAAGGCTTACATATGTTTGTAACTCAACTTCCAAATGTCATGTGGAGGACATTGCCTACCTTGAGAGACACCTGAGAAAAATGCAATGACATGACACTGCCCAAAGCTTCAAAAATATTTCAGCTTGCTTTCAGCAGCTTGCTCAAGCCAGACATAGACCAAGAAATATCAGGATCAGTGGGACCCCTCACACAGAGGACCACCAGCACCAGATCAGACTCATAGAACCTGATCATACAACCTTCAGCACAGCTATTGCTAACAATGTACCTCACAGAACTATTCTTCTAGCTCAGGAAGTGCCCAAATCCCATGGACACCTATGAAAACCTCAGCCAGTCACACACTGGCAATACTGATGGTAGCTGCTTGAATCCCAGTAACTCTGCTCTTACGGCAACTACTTATACACACTTATCCCCATTTTTGTTACTAAACAGGAAATTT
The DNA here is from genome assembly GCA_004320125.1 of Scolopax mira. Classification (NCBI taxonomy): domain Eukaryota; kingdom Metazoa; phylum Chordata; class Aves; order Charadriiformes; family Scolopacidae; genus Scolopax; species Scolopax mira. Next base: position 11,955 of record BJBW01003761.1, on the reverse strand, counting down.
AGCTCCCATCACTGAATGGCAGAGGAGTGTGGAGGCAGCAGGCTTTGCTGGAGAGCCTGTAGCAACAGAAGTCTCAGCAGGGGCAGGACAGAGCTCATGGCAGCAAGGTGGAGAGCAGAGCAGCAGTGAGACAAACCCTACCTGGAGTGTCTGGTTTCCAAGAGCTGCTCATTTATGGATGACTTTCTGAGATGAATTCTCTCCACCCCGAGGGACTTTGGTGGGGGAAGCCTTGGAGAAAGCTGTGCAGAGCTGGGTCTCTGTGCTGGCACAGGAACCGATTCGCCGACTGTTGAAAAGGAACATGTGTTTTGTTAGAAAAAATCCTTGATATTTTTTTTTTTGCCCTCTATGCAAATCTGTGGCCCCTAAACTGAAACACTTTGCACTACAGAGACAAGTTGTGAATCTGGAAAGTTTCTCCTGCCTGCACCAAGCTCTTCTCCACGCGGAGAGGACGTCATACAGATCTTGGCAGCACCATCTCCTACACCCAGCTTGGGGCTGAGCCAGATCAAAGTGGAACTTCCTTGGGAAAACACCTGTTTTGCAGCACGATCCCTCCCCAGAGCCCAGCAGGCAAGCTCAGCCTCTGCAAAAGCCAGTTCCTCTCCCTCACCTTCCAGCTCTTTCCTTGAAAATGACATTTTAAGGATTAGCTTTGGAATACAACCTAAAAGGGGCTGACTTCAAAAGCGACTGAATGAGCAAAGGCAACTGACAGACAGGTTTGGCTGAAGGCAATCGGGAAGACGCTGGTTTGATCCTTGTTCTCGCTTTGCTTAAGGCACAACCCAGGTCCCATCAGAGCCAAGAGGAAACTCCAACTAATACATTTAAATGCAGGATGAGCACCACACAGAGAGCACTTTCAGAAGCCAAAGCCCCGGCTCTACTTCTACTTGTAGAAGCAGGAATCAGGTGTAACTCCATTTTAAAGCACAACCTGGGCTGTACAAGTCTAAAACTGGGACAAACCGAGATCAGAATCAGGCCCTAACTGAAAAGCGAGTACTAATTTAGATAATGTTTGTCCCCAGATGATGATTAGCCAGTTTAAGGGAGAGGCAAACCAAGTCCTTTCCACCTTGTGGAACAGGGCGTGAATGTGTGTGTCTGTGGGTGTGGAGTGAGTAAGCTGAGCAAACACCATACCCATGCAAGATGCAAGCTCACCGGGTAACAGAGAAACATAAACAGATCATTAATATTTGTGCCTATTCTACTTATTTTTTACGTCAGTTTTATAGTGGCTGTGAGGGCAGAAGGGCTGGGCAAACCCTCCCAGCTTGTAACTCCTCCAGCCACATCTGCCTCTGGCCAGGTCCTAGGGATGAAGTAATTGTTTGAAATTCCAAGCCTTCCAACTCACAGGTTGGTCACATTAAAAACAATCCCCTTCTCTAAAGACAACTCAGATCAGCTCACAGAGCAGATACTTTCAATAATTAACCCCTTATAAAGACAGACATTCCTGATTAAGCTCTTTCCTCCTCCACTGTGAAGTAATTTGTCATCAAATGACAAATGCCATCAAAGAACTAGGCTAGAGGACGAGGCCAAAGGAATGTATCTGAAAGGGCACACTTCACAGGAAGAAAAAAAAATAAGCAACATACCATCATCATAGGTGGTTGTATCAGACAGGGAACTGCTCTCAGATGGAATTATATCATCTGTGAATGAAAACAAGTTACTTTAAGCACGAAAGACCCAACATTAACTTCCAAATATCACATACAATGTATTTTCTACAGCTTCAGAGACAGCTGCTACTTCTAACATTACAATCTATATGCTTTAGCCTTCAAGAGTCTGAAGACATACCTACTTTGGAGTATGCCATGACCTAGTTGTGCTCACTGCAGTTCAGCAAACTGCTTACCTAAAGGAGACTTTTTTTTCAACTACAGTGGGAATCAGGCCAAAGTTTACAAAGGTGTTTTCCACCCAACTTCCAACAGATCTCACAGGGTGTTTTGGTGCTTCAATAGGAGTCAGGAGCCTACAGAGACTTGTACGTCTTGGCTGCGAGCATCTAATCTCCTCTAAGTACACCTGAAATCCCACCAGGTAGGTGCCTTTTGAAATCTGGCATTCGCTTTTGAATCTTTCATCAGCATACAAATTAAGTTTCAATTAAATTAATATCGATCCAGAATAACTCCACTGCTTTCAATCAAGTTATTGCAACTTCCAACAACACAGAGAGCAGTAATGCCTGTTGTACAGGCACTGCCATTTTTTTCCTGTTTCTTTTACATTTTGTTATTTATTTCAAGTGCTTTATTGCACCTGCCTGTCCTCTCACCTTGATATTCCTTGCTAAGGCTTAGCACAGACCACCAGCAGCAGAGAAATTAGGCTGGTGATAAAAAGCAGCACAAGAGATAATTAACCCAGAGAAAAACTTCTTCCTAGATCATTTCTGGCAAGACACAGTGCTGGTGGGGTAAAAAGTCTACATGAACTTCCACGCAAGAGGGAGAGTAAGCTACAGAAGAATAAAGTGGCAGCCACTTTGTGGCTTTCTCCATCACTCATCATCAGCATATACAATGTACATCACCTTCCTTCGTGTCAACCTTTGCTGCAAAGAAAGGTCTGGTTACAAGAATTTGGTAAACAAGAGCAGCTTTTTAAGAACAGCAAAATATCGGGGCCCGTCCCCAAAATATCCAGGGACTTGTCAGACCACTGAGGATGGGCTGCAGCTCTGTTTGCAACCCAACTCTGGGAAAAAGCTTCAGGGGAGCTTATTCACACAAATTTGACCACACGATGGTGAAATATGGAACTGGGCCCAGTGTGAGAAGGAAAAAAACCTACCTAGAGGAAAAGAAATATTGAAAAACCAGTCTAAAGCTACACTGCTGGATTCCTGTGGGGTCTGCAGCGCTGATATATGGGGGAGCTCTGAATTTAAATCCTAAATCCTGCCAAAGTGGAAGAAACTCTGAGCTACAGAGGAAACAAAGGAAAGGGAAAGTGGAATATGGGAAGCGGGAGACAGTCCAGTACATCCTTCACCTTCCATCTCTTGGGGACTGGGATGAAAATAGCTATGATTTGATTCAATAAATCAATGTTACTCCTTTCCAATGAGTCATTCCCCGAATTCACAGACGCAAGTGACTCATCACTGCTCAGCCTTCTGTAACCATGTACCTTGAGCCCGAGAGTACCGTCAGCGATGGCAAAAAGGTTACATATGAAAATCAATTATTGAAGCAGACAGTTCTGCTTCAGGTAAATATATGTATGGTACAATGCAAGAGCCAGGAACAGGAAGGGAATGTAGCCTACTTTGCTAAGCATTTGCCATCTTGCAGTCCCCACCTGCAGCAAGACCCTCTGAGACACAAAATCTAGACCCTTCTGGCTGTGTCCACCTTCCCAAACAGCAAACAAGGATGTCACGTACCAAGTATTACAAAATGATGGGCTAAATGTATAAGGACCAACTCCTAAACTATTTGTTTGCACAACAGGACAAGAAACTGCCTGCAACAAAGAGTGGTGACTGTGCACGGATGCTGCCTCACAGGTCTCCAGTAGCTTCCTAGTCATCACTACACATCACGTGCCCCAGGTAACACAGGACTTCCCACAATTATTATCCAGATTGATGAGCAAGAGACTGGAAAAACAGATGTTTTCCTCATCTCCGTCAATTAGGAACTACCTGGGCCACATTAAGTTGCTATCATCAGCCTTTTAGAATAAGCACTTGGTGATGATGGATGGCCCAGTGCCTCTGTGGTTTGTGCTGGGAAAGAATATAAACAAAGCTCTGAACAGGAACGGGACACGGCAAAGGTCTCCTCAGAAGAAACCTCAGAGCGCACAGGAGAAGGGTCTCCTCCAGGGAAAATACATGCTGCCAAGAGGTCTCATCTCAGGAGTCAGTAAGAGGGTATCAATATAAACAGCATTTTAAAAAAACTTGCTTTTTCTTTCCCACCTTGCAATTCCCAGGAAAACAACAAAAAAAAGAAACCACTAACCTCACAAAACAGCATTTCCTCTGGGATAAAAGGGAAAATAGAAATCAATTAAACATTAACAATTATCCATATATATTTTTACACAGGTGGGAGAAGTAAAACACATCCTAAAACTGTTAATCATTGTAGAAACTGGAAGAGCCTGCAAATCCTATGAGCTTTTACTACTCCCAAACTCCTTCAGTTGGCATGGATACTAGCAAGTTTCCATGCTTTATTCTATGAAGCAGCAAAACTTCTCACCTCCTTTAGAAAAAAAAAATAAATAAAAAAAATCACACTTTCAGAATGGAGGGGCCAAGTGTATTTGCATTCACTGTGCTCATCTGTGGCAAATGCCTTTAGTCAAAAAATCCTTTTGCCACTATTTGCACTCAAACTCTTGAACTTTGCCTAGGTCTTCCTGGAAATCTGTGATTTTCAATCAAGCAGCAAAGTCTTTGATCCTTATTTCCTTGATCTGTGTAGAAAAACCTCACACACGCTCTATTTTTGCTTGAACTGTCACGTTGCGGAAGGAAAGGGAGAGAGATCTTGCACGTGGCAGCTCAGACACACAACTGCTCTCAATATAGTAAGAATAAAGAGACCACACCAGTTTCGGCTGAGATGCTCCTGCCAGCCTAAAATGTAGCACCTTCTGTCCATACCTGGTGCTGGAACGAGCCTCCACTTGTTCCACAAACTGCAGCTTATTCTGCCCTCAGCCTATAAGCAGTGCACTTATCCTATCAGATGCAGCAATTGCATCTCTTTTTTTCTTACTTAACTGCCTTGGAGAAGATAAAAATCACATAGAGGAGATGTAAACAAATCTTGTAAGTGAGCCAAATTACATTTTTCTTCCTGTTTTCATTCCAATACGGGGAATTCTCTTGTTTACCTGGAAGAGTAAGAGTTGATTTCTGGGTTGGTTTTTTGCCACACTTGATTCTATACTCATTTATGGAGTTTTCTATCTCTTGCAGCTTTTTTACAGCATCAGTATACTCCTGCTTTCTTTTCTTCTTCACATTTTTGCAGAGGTCTGGCTCACTGGCAAGTTTCTTTGCAGCTTCCACCAGCTTCTGCTGTATGATAAAATTGCTCTCCAAGTCCTGCAAAGTGGGATCCTGCAAATTTATGAGATAAGTTATTTGCTTGTGTTCTGGGTAAAAATCATCAATGAAAGTTCTTGAATAGATCTACTTTTGTGCTAATACCAAAATAAATACCAAAGAAATACCAAAGTTTATCCACAAGACCACCTCAGCATATGAAACTCTTAGATCTTAATTTTATGACTAGTGTAAGATTATGAGATCTCTTGAGAAAGGTCCAAAGTTCTTGAGCCTGGGTGCCATAAGGTAGATGCTTAAATTCAGGTTTACATCACTAAGCCTCTTGCTCTGAGTCCAAGGCTGAAAACATCCATTCAAAATCTCTCTTTACCTTGGAGAAAATAGAAGTGGAAATTGATGCCACCGTACCTACGTAACAGAGAGTTGGAGGCTTTAATTAATTGTTTGTCAACAGCTTTGAGATGCTCAGATGAAAGGCACTGCCACAGTGCTAAGCAACACATGTGGTCAGCAGGATTTCATTTCAATAGCTTTTAAGCCATCTACATGAAATCAGCTTGCTACAGACATGGATCACACCAGTCCTGTAAGCCAGGGCAGAAAGTTTTTGGTGAAAGACAGATGCAACGTGCCTGACACCTACTTACTACTTGGATGAAACAGCTTGTTAACAAATCTCACAAGGAATGAGGGGGAATGGTGTGTGTCCAGAAACTGCATGTATCTGAATTACCGTATCTCCTGAGTCAGGCTCTGCCAGCAAAGTTTGTATTAGCTTCTTGAGCAATATAAGGAGCTTTTATTTAGGTGGAACTTGCATTAAGCCAGAGATAAATCTCCTCCTGCTGTCACCTGTCACAAAACTATGCTTAGGGACAGATGATTTTGCAAGGGGGACAGTGCACGCCCCTGCCACGTTCTGGGTTCAAGCACAATCTCAACCCGACACAAATCAATGCTCGAGAAAAGCTCACAGCCATGGGTTGGCCAAACGGTGTTTATGCACCTGCTCTGCTCTAATTAGCAGCAAAATGTCCATTAAAATTCAAGCAGCAGGGCCCAATGAGGGCTTCAGTCTTTTGAAACAGCCAACTTCCTGCTCATTTCAAAGGCAGCACAGCTGAAGTAAGGGCAGGACCTGTCTAAATTCCACAGCCCATGCAAGCGGCTGTCCCAGCTGCCTCCTCTTAGACAATCGTGGAAGAGCTGGATTATTTACAAGTGGCTTTGGCCACTGGTCTGGCCACCCCACCTCTGCTGAGAAAACAAACTGCAGTGCTCACCTCTTCACTGGGGAGCAGGTTGTCATCCAGCTTGAAGGCCGTGCCAACACGTCTTCTCACCTGGGGAGGCTCCTCTCCAGCGCTCAGAGGATACTCCTTGGGCATCTTGCCCGTCAGCTCCTGGAGAACAGAGAGGGTTCCACATGAAGGTCTGGAGGGAGAGAAGGGCTCTCACCCACCCCAACCCCAGCATAAGGTGCAGTTCTCACCGCCTCTCGCAGGCAGATTTTCTTCAGCTCCTCAACCTTCTGAAGCAGTTTTTCCTGAAGAAGTTTCTCTTTCTTCTTTAGTTCCATAATTTTCTCCTTCTTTTGTTCTTCACTGACCTCTGAATCCTGAGAGCCTGAAAAATACACTCTCTGTATCAGAGGATTTGCAAGTAAAAGCCCTTTTTTTTTTTTCTGGCCAAGTAAGCTGAGATCTCCCCAAAGCAGTCCAGCCCAGGAAAACAATGCATTATTCAAAGCATAACATCCAGCAAGCAGGCTTTTAGGAAAGCTGCACTTTTTCAAACCCCCAATGTACATACTTGCATAGTAAAACCTAAGTATACACCCCAACACCTAAAATAAAAGTCATTGCACTAGCGATATCTACGATATACTTGATATTGGGCTTTGATTCTGCTTTTGAGGCAGACACTGAGGCTCCTCTCTTGGCCTTCACCTCGAGGCATCAGCATGTGGCAGCCAGGCTTTCACCTCCCCCCGTTACCCCTCCTCCACAATCAAGGGGCAGATCTAAAGTCCACTCCAGAGCTGAGCTTTATTTGGAAGCATTTATCTTCTTTGCTCATTTTTGAGGAAGTTTGGGGCAATTCAACTCCTAGAACAAGTGCTTCAAATTAGCCCGGATTCAATTTCCCTCAGACTTTGATGAGACTTTCAGCCATTCCAGGACCCTCTGGTAAACTAATATCAAGTTATTCATGGACCAAGAGTATGTGGTTACTTATCCATTTAACATATTTTTATTTCCTTATTTAGTTATGGAAGGAAACAGCAGATTATACCATGGATGCTACCGTTTCAGATACGTGAACTAATACCCACCCTCACATATGTCACTGTATTTATCATCATCTGGCCTCATTGTCCCTTTTAACATACACAAGCCCCACTCTACTTCACAACCTTGAATTTACACGGAGTATTACCTGATGAGATCAAACTGCCATTGCTGGCCATAATAAGCTGGTTCTTTGCCTCCAAAGTCACCAGCTTTGAAACCTTTGGTGTTCCCATCTCTGTCAGATCCATGGCGATATCATCCAAACTTCTGGCTGACGGAATTTTTGCCTGAGGCAGTTTTAAAATAGATGAATAAATAAATAAATAATCCCAGCCTCACTGAGTTACCTCTAATTAACTTCAGAACACAGGGTCACAGAAGATGACGTTTCACACCTCATCTCCCACAAAATTAAGGGTTAAAGCAACAGGATCATGCGGGAGCTGGCGGTGCACAGGGTTGGGCTGGTGTTTCTCTCCCCCTCTGCCCCCAAAGACTGAACCATCTCCCAGCCCAAAATCCCTTTGCTATTTGCACTGTGTTCAAAACGAAGAGGAGGCAAAAGAAAAAGCAGATTAAACACCGGGAGGTGGGAATTCTCTCTTCTGTGATTAAGCTTCCACAGCCCTTAATTGCAGGCAGACTAAAATGGATCGAATAACAATACTGTCGCTAATAGACTGCTCAAAAAGCTGACAAAAACAATTTGTAGTTTTTCTCAGGAGAGCAGTTCATCCATGGAAAAACATACACTGGAGGATATATATGGGAAAGGTAAATGCTCACAGTAAAATGCCTTATAACTTACTTTGCTTTGCTTTCTGTCCAAGTAAAACTGGTGCTGACTGATTGCCATCACCCAGATGGATTTGATCAGGGAAGTGTTTGCATACCAGGTTTGCACTACCAGTCCACTCTGACCAAAGGTCCTTCTCGACACTGAAATTCTGAGGAAGTGAAAAGAAATGCAATTTCAAGACAGGTCTTTGAGGTTCAAAGTCCCAGATGCCTCTCCCTCTTATCCAGGGAAGGCTCAGCCTGTATTTTAGAGATGTGAAATCTCTGATTTCCTTCTCCACACCACTCTGTGCTGCTGCCTTTCCTCCTTCCTAACCTGCCTTTAATTTTACAAAGTTAAAATCCCTCCTAGTTGAGCTTTATAACACCAAGCAGTAGCAACTGCTGTGCCTTTAAGTTAATTGTGCTGCTGAGACCTATGACTGGGTACACTATAAACCTAGAAAGAGCGATCAGACTGCCATGGGACCCTGAAAGAAGAGATCAAGGCAGGATGAGGCTGCAGAGCATCTTTCAGCTCCTGGCCCAGCTGAGAGGCATAGCGGTCCCGTGCCAGAGGTAGAAAGGACAGCAGCAGGAGAAGCAAAAAGGAAGGTGGAATCAGAAATTCACCCTGGGCAAAATCTTTCTTCTTGGGAGGGATCCTGAGGAGAAGGCACAGGAAAGCAGGTGAGCTCCCACCCCAACTGGTGGTACTCCTTTGGGCTCCTGCAGGCTCCCTCAGAGAGGGAGCATCGTTGCCAAGGCAGGAGAGGGAGGGCAGAAGGTGAGCAAGAAAGTCACATCCGAGTTCTGCAGGCTGCATTCCTGGGTCTCCTGCTGCACAGGCACATTACAGCAGCCTCTTGGGGAAGAGTTTTGTAAAGTGAGCAAATTTGGCCATGACAAGTAGTCCTCCCTCTGCTCCAAGAACTCCCCTGGGGGATGTCACAGGCAATTCAAGAGAAGGACACCCAGCAGCAGTCACACAGCACCAGTTGCTCCAGGTTGCTCCCTGTGGCTGTGACCTTTCCTCTGCAACATCATAGAACCATTTGTCTATCACCCACAGCCTGGATCCAGCCCCAGTCCATCCCACCAAACGCAGGATCACTGTCACACAGCCCAGAGTAAACCCAGAGGCACCTCCTGTCCCCCCCTAACACAAGATGGCAAATCCCCAGTCTGGGTAAAGAACCATCCCACTGCTCCCACCACCTCTCCCAGCCTTACCTGCGGGGATCGTGTACTTCCACAGCAAACTTCTTTTCACGGAAGTAGAGATTTTCCAGCTGTTTCCATTGAAATAGCTAGGGGAATTGGGAGAGAGCATCAGAACACCGTCACCACAAGAATCACCAGTCTTTTCCCCACAAGGTTATGTCATTTCAGCAAATTACAATTCCTGTGTATCTTCAGCATGGACTTGGAAGTAACAACATTCATAACATCAATTAAAATAAGCACATAAATAGAAATGTTTACGATGGCCTTCAAGTAATGTCACACACTTACAGAAAATGCATTGCAAATTGAGGATTTTGCCTGGTGTTAATGAAAACATCTGTTTCCATCAATGGAACATTTGTTTTCACCACTAGAAGCTCACAGAAAACTGGGGGGGAGGCAGCTGAAGTCCTTTTCTCTCTGATTAAATAGAAAAATCTCTATACAAAGTAATTGCATAGATACCTATGGTCTCTTCCCTCAGTCAGAACGCCCCCGGGGAACAGCAGCAGCTGTGGGGAAACCAAGACCTTACACTTCAGAAGATACTGGGTGAGAGATTGAGCATGGGTACACCACACACACATAGAGAGCAAGAGCAGCTACAGGAGGAAGCCACCCCACAACGCATACTTCTGTAAGGAAACCACAGATTTCCTGCAAATTGCCAGCTGGGAGAAGAGATCAAAGTCAAGCAGGGCTTGGCAGCTGCACCCGTGGGATCAGAATTTCATACCAATCTGCTCTCCCTTTGCACCAGCATTAGCCACCCTCCAAGGATGATCCATCAGGGGCTGCATCTTTTCAGCCCAGCCTGGGTACAGGGTTCTGAGGTACCACCTCAGGTCCCCTCTCCAGCAGTGCCCAGGTGCCAGGGCACACAGACAGACCTACGAGGCTGTCCCCAGGGATGTCACCTGACCATGACAGGGTGCACCAGAGCAGCAGCACAGGCTATAGCTCCCAACCAGCCACCCTCCTGGAACTGGAGGTGCTTCCACCCAGGTTGGGCAGGCAGGGCCAGCATCAAGTTGGAGAGATCAGCTTGCAAAACCAGTGATCCACCGAGGCACTGGGGTCACCTCAGTGACTCCCTCCCTCCCCTAAGTTTTTCCAAAGCCTCCATGAGTGCAGCCACCACACCAGGAGTCCCCAGACACGAGACATCACTCCCTGACCTCTGCCAAAGCCTGACACGCTGTGCTCTGATGATGGAGGAACTTCAAGTTTTGCAAAAAAAATTATGTGTTGCGCCATGCTGCATCTGAAACATTCTTAACGTGGGTTGTAAATGAAGCATAACTCAGTGCACATGTTTGTTGGGGAAAACTCCAGCTCTTCCAGCGACCTTTCACTCTGTTTAGTTAAAGCTTTTCTTTCTAGTACTACAATTTATTATTAGATCCTGCTAGATGAGAAATGTAGCGAGGGGAAATGTCATTTACTTGGACTAATAAGTCATTTTCTAAAAGCTCTTGGAACTTTTACTCTGCTGCTTAAGTAAGATTATCTTTGTATTAAAGACACCCCAACCCGTCACAGTACTTTCAGAAGTGCCCTCTCTCTAACATGCCGTTGAACTTTTAAATAAATATATTTTAAAAAAAAAAAGAAAATCCAAGAGAACAGATCTCACAGAGTATGTCAGGGCATTGAGCAATAGCACCCGGGGGTGCTTTGGCACACGGGGATCCCCAGCTCAACCCCGGGGGCTCGGCCACCCCCATTTCCCCACGCAACCCCTGTGTCCCCGCACTCACCTCTCCCCAGCACTGTCCCCCTTCTCCCCAGCCCCTCCAGACGGCGTTAAGGGTGACATGGGACGAGCAGCAGCCGTTGTCCTGCCATCCTTCCCTGCTCTGCTCCCGCCGGCTTCACCTCCCACTGCTGACACACGCCTGACATCACCCGCCTCTCCCCGCAGCGACGCCTCCACAACCCACCCTTTTCCCTCCGATAAAGGGAAAACCGAGCCCAGGAGGGAAGGGGAGAGGGTTTCTCCAGAGGGTTGCCCACCTTCGGAGCCCCCCCAAGGCCTGGTGGGGGGCTGAGGCGGGTGGAAGCCTGTCCCTTGGGGGGTTTGAGGTGGCCGAGCCCCAGCCCCACCACCATGGAATCACACCCGAGAGGCAACAGGTTGGACCAGAAGCATCACGCCGCGTTCCCGGCCACCCCGCTCCCACGCTCGTAAAACACGATGGGTGTGCTTCAAACACAACCTCTGCAACAAAAAAAAAAAAAAAAAGCTGCCTCTCTGCCTCTTATCGGTTGCGGGTGATGACTCCCCCCATCCCCTTCATCACTTCCTCTGGGTTTTGCCCCCTCCGGACGTGCTCGGCATTCCCCAGGGCTGCGGGAGAAAGGGTCACCTGGCCCATGGGCAGCGGGGGTGAAGAGGGTCACATTTGGTTGGGGGGGAGACAAAATGCAGCTGTCCCACCACCTTGAGGAGCCTCCAGCCCAGGCAAGGGTCATACCAGCACTCCAAGGGTGCGGATGGACCCTTCCATGGGGAGCTGCCCGTGGAAATCCAGAGCCACCCCTCCTGAGATTAATCCCTCACCATCTCTGGTGCAAAAAAAGGAAGGG
>BJBW01003759.1:31377-62263 GCA_004320125.1 Scolopax mira | reverse complement strand
TTCCAGTGTCTCACCACCCTCACAGGGAAGAATTTCTTCTTAATATCTAATCTAAATTTCTCCTCTTTCAATTTAAAACCACTTACCCTTGTCCTATTGCACCACTCCTTGATCAAAAGTCCCTCCTCATCTCTCCTATAGCCCCCTTTTGGGACTGGGAGCCATTACAAGCCTCCTCTTCTCCAGGCTGTAAACCCCAGCTCCCTCAGCCTGTCCTCACAGCAGAGGGGCTCCAGCCTCTGGACCTGTTGGTGGCCCTCCGCCGGACCAGTTCCAACAGGTCCATGTCCTTCCTGTGTTGAGGATCCTCTTTCAGGATGTCATCCTTGACCCCTGCCAAAATCAGGAGTTGATGCACAGGGACAGACTCCAGTTGTATCTCAGATGTTCCTGGATAAACCTTGTGCCTTCATTCCCCTTCAGAGCAAAACCATGACACCTGCGTTATCCGGCATGAACCCGGTAAGACCTGGGGGCTTACACAGAACATCTAATAATACCTGTTTCTTGGTGTTCTCACATGGTTTACACTGTGAAAAATTAGTCTTGGGGTTCCTTCTACAGGGGCTCTGATGTCTGACGCTGTGACATGACTCTTTTTTCCCTGTATATGCATTTACCTGCATCACTACAAAACTCAGCACTGTTTCTAAGAACACAAATTATCCCATGTTCTCTCTTTAATAAATCAGGAAACCTTTATCGAAAACTGCATCAAAGTATTGTTTTGGCTACTCTTGAGTTTTACTTGTGGCTTTTTGGAAACTTCTACTCTTAAAAATGGTGTGATGTGCTGCTTACCAAGAAGTACTATTTCTACATTATCCTTTCTTCAATTTCATAACAGTACGTTTTGATGTGTGACCGAGTCCATCCTCCTCCTTTGAAGGACACATACAGTGTATCTGTGAGACTCACTCTGTGTGATTGCATGAAACATACACCTCCAATAAGACTTCTGAGCAGGAATTTGTGATTTTATTTGAACACCACAGTCTAGACTGAAGTGAAAATGATGTGAAGGGGAAAACTACAACGTATCTTGATGTTTTTTCTTATATTTACTAAGACATCAAAAATTTGGAGGATAGGCAGAATATAAGAGTTAGCAAATTTAATTAAAAAGGAGTTTGATGAAGTACTTTCACTTTTCTATGTATGTGAAATGCCTTTTCATCTTAGATCACATACGAAATCAGATTAAAGACAACAGAACGCTTTGTTTACTTGGTCCAAAAAACCAGTTGACTCCCATCTTTCACTAAATTGTTTGTCTGACTGACTTCCAGGCTTTGTGTGCTTGGAGATGTTACTCCATCGGCGCTGTCTCTGCCCATCTGTTTGGCCTCTTTGGGACAAGCCCTTCAGGCTGCCACCCCTGTCCCCAGGACATAAGCAGAACAGTAACACTGGTGGGAAGGAGCTCTCTTAACAACCACGTTGGACTCCTGAAGTCTTCTTGCCTTTTCTCCCTGGAATGCAGAACAGATGTGGAGGAAATGAATATATTTAAAAATCGCTGTCTTCTGCAAGCATAATTGAAAATGCTGGAGCTTTGAAAAGCAATACCCATAACAAAAATAGCCCTCCTAGGAGATACATTTTACACCTCTCCAAAGCAGAATCATTGCTAATTAAAAAAAAAATAAAATCATGTAATGAGGCCAGTCTAAAGATGAATTATTTTTTTTAAAGTAAAATAAGTAAGTCTTTAAAAGAACAATGTGCCTTATCCAACTTGGATTCAGTATGTTTGTTTATAGGATGAAATGAGTTTTTATTGTAATTTGGCCAAACCAAAATGACTGATGTGATTGAGATTTAGAAAGTTCTGGTATAAGGACATTTAAAAGAAGTAATTCACACCCCATCTTCTAAAGAAACAAATCAGGACAGTGGGATTTTTTGCTCCTTGTCTCTCCCTTTCCACTCCCCTATTTGATCTGGGAGGGGAGGAACCATGACTTTCAATTTCATAATTCTTTTAAATGGACTTGCTGGTAGGCTGTTTCATGACCATGGAATCTGGAAGAGAGAGAAGAGTTATTTGAGGGGCAACAGAAAAGACTATGTACTGTGGATTCCCCAAAACATTTTTCTTCAGAACCACCTTGAGTCAGAGAATACAAATAAATAGTAGTGAGAACACAGACAAGGTTTTACTTTACGCGGAAGAGTAAAGGATGAAGTGAATCACTAAGGCCAAGGTTACACTGGACCCACTTTTAATTCACAGTGGGTCCAAAGCGCTGCTCAGAGAGACAGTTTCATCCATTCTTTGCCCTTGGGCTACTCATGTGCCAGCACCAATTCACCTAAAGAGGCAAAACCAAAACCTTTCTATCATCTGGACCAATTCCAGCTCATTGCTAATGGTGGCATAAAGGATGTGAGAATGGAGGAGAATGAAAGAAAGGTACATCTTCAAAATCAGATTGTTGTTTCTGCTAAATTTCTGCAACAAGAGCTTCTCAAAGTTCCTCTATTATTTTCTAAAACAATTATGGTATTTTCTGTCAAATAATTTAAATACAGAGTTTCTGCTATTTCCCCCTATAATTGTCACAGTGTAAGATTCATAGTTCATCTGTGTAAGGATAAAAATGATCATTGCTACAGGATGACATTTAGCACACAAATATCTTCACAGAGGATGGAGTAGAATGTTCTAGTCTGAAGTCTTGCCCATGTTTGGGACTGGAGGAGTTCAAGTATCCTGAGGATCTCTGGTTTACGAGCCATCACAATTACAGCAGATTCCATCTCACTGCCACTCCAAAGATGAATACTCCCAAGAGAGGTTGTGAATAATATAGGAAAAGAGGAAAAAAAAAAAAAAAAAAGGAAAAGTCAGCATTTCTCTTTTTCACCTGGAACAGATCATCACTCTGAATATCCGGCTCACCGATATGACAGCATGGAAGAAAATCTGCTTCTTTTTCAGAAGTCCTGCAGGATTCCATCCCTGTGCACAAGAAATACTTGAGATTGAGACTGACCTGTAAAATACTAAATTAGCATTATTATATTGTAAAGATTTACACCTTGAGATAAGTGTTTCACATTAGCACATAAAACTATGTGCTTGGGGATGGACTCTTGATCAAGGAGTGGAGCAATAAGACAAGAGGGAAGAGTTTTAAGCTGAAAGAGGGGAAGTTTAAATGAGATATTTAAACATGAGGGTGGTGAGACACTGGAACAGGTTGCCCAGGACCATCCCTGGAGGGGTTCAAGGCCAGGTTGGATGGGGTTTTGAGCAACCTGGTCTGGTGGGAGGTGTCCCTGCCCAGGGAATTGGGGTTGGAACTGGATGATCTTTAAAGTACTTTCCAACCCAAACCATTCTGTGATTCTGTAAAACACAATTATACAGAGACTTCTGAAGGTCCAGCTCTAACGGAGACTGTTCCAGGGGCTCTACCATCAGTTAGGAAGGTAAAACCTCTTTCCTTTACTTGCAAAATCAGCTCCCCTTCCTGCATCTGATTTCTGGAACTCGTGCTTCTTGCCAAGAAATTGATGGTCACAGACAGTGAGACTGCCCTTCGCTGGAGGCTGTTCTCTCCGCAGCCTCAGAAGGAGATCACATCTCTCAGTTCTTGCTGCACTTTCCAGGAAAGGTGCCAGTATTTTTTGCCAACAGGGCACCTTAACAGAGACAGGTCTTAGCGATTGTTTTTCTTTCTGTATTCTTAAAATACAATTCTTCAAGAAAAACCTACATAATGTTGCAAAACTAGATTAAAACCAGATTATTTCCTATAAAATCTGTGATGACAAAAGATGTCTTCTGTGTCTTTGCTGCACATTGTGCTAATCAGTGACATAATGAATATTAGAAAAAGAAGCAAATTGATTGCTAGATGTCACAATTACATTTAACAGAGAGCATTAAAAGCAGTTATTTCCTTTCTTTATTGCTTACTGGTTTTATTATTTCATTACAATTTTTAATAGAAATCCAAACCAGGCCAGCTCAGCTTCTTTTGTTTACAGATAATAACTAAATAGAATTTCAAAGGAAGCTATAACCCCTCCCTCAGTAGCATTTATTTTGTTGCAATTCGCAGAGACTTTTGTCAGTTCAGCTGAAGCATCTTTTGTCCTCAGCGAGACCAAAACAAGATTGTATTGGAAAAGCTTTATGTGAGAAGGGTCATTGACGCTCGCATTCAAAGTAATTATTCTTGTAAAATTAATTAACTTCCTTTTTTTAAATCCGAGCCCTTAAAATACTTCCCATTAGTAGCAGCAGGTCTGTGCTTTTTATGTTCATTGTGGCAGATGTTCCTTACATTCCAGAGTTTTTTTCAGAACAACAGAATGGTTTGATGGATGAAAGGCTGCGTCTGAAAAAAGTGCATCAGTCATTAAAAGCCTGAGCCAGAGCCCACTGAAATCAGTGGGAATCACTGGCTTATGTTCCCATTTTTCATATCTTGTTAAGAGGGAATGAGTCTTGATTATTAAAAAAGAATGGAACGATGTTCTTTGCTTCTATGGCACATAATTTTTTCTCCAACAGGGAGGAAGAGAAAGGCTGTATTGGTGGAAAGATCTGCTATTGCACGTGTAGATGGCTGGGTTTGTGGCCCCAAGGGGATCACAGAGGGACTACCGGGTGGCAAAGCTCTCTGGGGAGTCTGGCCAGGCTCCGAAGAAGTGCTGGGTTGGAAGGGACCTCCTCATCTTTAGATGGAACTTCTTCTGTTCAAGTTTGCGCCCATTTCCTCTTGTCCTGCCGCTGGGCATCGCTGAATAAAGACTGGCCCCTTCCTCTTGACACCCACCCTTGAAGAATTTATAGGCATTGGTCAGATCCCCCCTCAGTCTGCTCTTCTCTGCTTTTGTAGTCTTCTGCTGTCCCCTCTCCAGCAGTTCCCTGTCCTTCTTGAGCTAGGGAGCCCAGAATGGGACACAGAGCTCCAGCTGGGGCCTCCCCAGGACAGAGCAGAGGGGCAGGATGACCTCCCTCCACCTGCTGGTCCCACTCTTCCTGATGCTCCCCAGGATGCCATTGGCCTTCTTGGCCACAAGGGCCCATTGCTGGCTCATGGTCATCCTATTGTCCACTAGGACAGGTCTTTCTCCTCAGAGCTGCTCTCCAGCAGGTCACCCCCAACCTGTCCTGGTGCAGGGGGTTATTTCTCCCCAGGTGCAGCCCCCTGCACTTGCCTTTATTGAAGTCCATCGGGTTCCTCTCTCCTTTTGAAGAGCTGTTCTGTGCTGAGAAGCAATTAGGGGAAACGAGAGGAAATTTCAGACAAAACTCTCAGGCTATTAGAGAAAGTTCTTTAGTGTGAAATCAATCTGCAGTTAGGAGTGATGTACAATTGTGAAAATCTTGCTGTCTTTATGTCATTTACAAGTAAATCACACATATCACTGAGGAATATGTGATCAAGAAGAGTTCTGCATTAGGACAGAGTGACCTTTCCATGATCTGCTCCATTACTGAGGAGCACAATTTCTGCTTGTAATTCATTATTCTGAAGCTGTTTGTGTTTTATCCGTGACAAGGGCGACTTCCATCAATCAGCTCTTCAACCTGGAATTCCTGGCTCTTTAATCCAAAGAGCGTTCAGCGGAAAACAAGATTCTCATTTGAATATCCACCTTTCCTGCTCTTCTACATGGCACTTGATCCATCACTGAAAAGATGATGTTGTCTTTGACAGTGATGCTCTGTCAATCTGACATAACCTGAGAGACTCTTGGCATGTGTTTTGCTGCTGAGTGAAAGACTACAGCACTTCAGTCATTAATAATTAAGCAACTTTGCTATTGGAAATAAGATCTGCTTCTTTTCCTACGTACGTTTGCATTGATTTTTACATTCAGCACACTGCTGTTGGATTTATACTGCATGAATTGGGGGGGACATGGTCCAGTGTCTCTCCACTTACAGTCAGGACCACTACTCATGATAATACACATTAAGGAGGTCTCCTGGGAAAAAATAAATCAGATTAGAGAAGGCTCACTTGCAACTGAAGCTGAATTGAAACCTTTTCTTTCCCTTTTCCCTGTACTTTAATATCACAGAATCACATGGGGTTAGAAGGGACCTCTGTAGATTATCTAGTCCAACTCAGGACTAGAGTGAGGAAGTTTCTCAGGAGGACAAGGCCAGTCATTTTTCAGTGGTGCCCAGGGATAGGGTGAGAGGAAATGGTCACAAACTTGAACATAAGAAGTTCCACCTAAAGATGAGGAGGAACTTTTTTCCTGTGAGGGTGGCAGAGCTGTGGAAGAGGCTGCCCAGGGAGGTGGTGGAGTCTCCTTCNNCTGGTCCCACTCTTCCTGATGCCCCCCAGGATGCCATTGGCCACAAGGGCCCATTGCTGGCTCATGCTCATCCTGTTGTCCACCAGGACTCCCAGGTCTTTTTCCTCAGAGCTGCTCTCCAGAGCCCCCATCCTGTGCTTGGGGTTATTCTGTCACAAATTCTCCCCTCTTTTAATTCCAAAAGCTCTTCTATTGAAGTTATATGCTGTTGTTTTTTGCCTTTTCTGGACTCTTTTAGAACAACTCTACAGCATAATCAAAAAAAAAAAAAAAAGCCATAATTAATGGGCTGAGACTGATCGTGGCCTAAGGAGGGCAAGAAATATCTCAATACCTGATGGGAACATTCCCTGGCAGCATTTGAGTGCAGCAGACCTCGCAGCAGTCTGAAGTTTATTATTATTTCAAAGCCTTATTTTTCAGAGACTACCAATAGTGATTTTCCTCCCTTTGTAATTTAAAACAGCAAGGACATCTGATCCAGTCTTTTTTTTATTTTACCACATAACACCAGACAGAAGAGCACTGAGCACCGGGCGAGGTGCTGCTGTAATGGCACAGTTAAAGAGCAAAACCTGGAACAATTCTCTTTGGAAAGATACTTGAAGAGATCAGTCTCCCTACTGCAAAAGTGAGGTTTTGATGGGGAAAAAAAAAAAAAAAAAAAAGAGTTTGCTGTTTGAATTCCGACAGGTAGGTCATGGCTTTAACTCTACCCACTGACGGGGAAAAAAAATATGTATCTAAGATTTCATACTGTTATTTCTCCATTCATAGTTGACGGATTTGTTAAAAACACACTTACTCTTGAGTTTATTCCCCAGGTGAGGAAATGTGGAATTATTGTATGTCTTTCTTTGAAAACTCGACACTTGCATTAAAGGAAGAATGATATTTTTAAGGTAATTTACGTGCGTGTGACTATTCTCTGCTGACTTGCTATTGTGTAACTCCTTCTAAAAGAGGCTTTGCACAATGGCAACAAAGATTCTTTTTTTTCTTAGGGCAAAAGTACAGTAAGAAGATACTATTTTCTCTCTTTCTCCTGCAGTTGAAGAGCAGGACGGAAATGGAGACAGGGATGCCTTCTCTTGCTGGGCACTGAAGGCTCGACCTGAAGGGAAGCACTGGAATGCTGAGATAATTGAAAGACCCGATGTGCTTGGCATGAAACATTTTGAGGCATTTTTTTAGGTATTATGTTAGTGATGGAGCTGCCGTGACATTTTCATACTAGCTGTACTATTTCAGCTCTTTCTCATTTCCCTCTAAAAATGCCCTTTTTTGATAATTTCTTTATGCGTGGATGAGGGTAGTACTTAAAAGGTGCTAAACTGGCTTAGAATCCATTGAATGGCTGTAGTGATGCCTGGGCAGTGCCCAGCTCCCAGGGGTGTGCCAGCAACACCTCACTTCTTCAACCAAAAAGGCAACCAAACATTTCAGCACCCTTGATTATCTGCTGAGATTGGCGAAGGCCTCGCAGAAATAAGGGGATCAGACGTTCTCTCCGAAGGCTTCTTTCATTTGGAGCATGAATTCTCCCTTCTTTTTCCCTTATGTGGAATATCTGACTCTACTAAAGGAGGTGAACGTCTACTGAGGGCGACTGCTCTTTTAACAGATGTTTTAATGGGCAGAAAATTCAAAAAAATGATGATCCAAAGATAAAGTGGTAGTTCTAGTTAATTTCTGTGCTGCGTGTTTTATTTACTTCTAATTATTAAATTTGGAGGATGTGTTGGTAAGCCCTATGTTTGTAGTGCCCAGAGCTTAGGGAAACAGTGAGTAAATTTTAGGTATTCCATAGTTATTTCCATTTTATTGATGTGGGGTTTTTTTTTTCCTGTTGTAGAATGAGGGCAAAATAAGCAAGCTGACTCCGGAAGATAACAAAGAATGTGTGCATGCTATTTTCAGAAATAAAAGTGTGTACATTCCTTTGCAGGGAAAAAAAAAAAAAAAGAAAAAAGAGGAGAGAAAGAATAAAAAGAAAGATTTGTCACAGGAGTAAGACAGAAAGGGCCGAGAGGCCTGGAGTACAAAGAAGGAAGGAGGAAGGAGCGATTGGGCAACGTGAACTGCTGCTGAGGAGCTGGGGCAGGCAGCCATTAATTAACTTCTGCCTGATCACCTATTCTTGCCAGAACAGTGTAAGTAGAAACTGAAATAATCCCAGCATTTCAGGCTGCCCCAGAGCTGAGCTGGAAGCCAGACAGTCCTTACGTCTGCTCTGACTTTCATGTTTAAAGGGGTTGTTAAGTTCCGCCGCTGAGGATGGGGATGCCAGTTAAAGGGGGAAAAAAAAAGCCTTAAAGGAGTGAAAAGTTGACATCTGCAACTCCTACGGGAAGAGGGAAGCTGATGGGAGTTTTGAAGGGAAAACTAGGCTGCATGGGCTGACAGAGCAATTGGGTAGGGCTGGCAAAACCAGAGTCAGGAAAGGAGTTAATTTTGCTGTCAGGTGACCTACGTAGCCCAAGAATCGTTAGAGGAAACGGAGGTGCCATCGTGAACACACCAGCTATGGGTGTGATAACAAGCTACAGAGAAATCTGGGAAATTCAAGCACAGAACATAGGATTTACATTTTTCTTTGGAATTTTGTTTTGGTTGGAAGAGACCTTTACGATCACCAAGGCCAACTGTTAACCTAACGCTGTGACGTCCACCTCTAACCCATCTCCCTCAGCACCACATCTACACGGCTTTTAAATCCCTCCAGGGATGGTGCCTCAACCACTTCCCTGGGCAGACCGTTCCAATGCTTGACAACCCTTTTGGTGAAGAAATTTCTGAACCTCCTGAACCTCCACTGGAGCAACTTGAGGCCATTTCCTCTTGTCCCATCGCCTGTGATTTGGGAGAAGAGACCGACCCCCCCGGCTACACCCTCCTTTCAGGGAGTTGGAGAGAGCCAGAAGGTCTCCCCTCAGCCTCCTTTTCTCCTGAACACCCCCAGCTCCCTCAGCCTCTCCTCATCAGACTTGTTCTCCAGACCCTTCACCAGCTCCATTGCCCTTCTCTGGACCCACTTCAGCACCTCAAAGTCTTTTTTGTGAAAAGGGGCCAACATGTAACAGGTAAGAAATGAAACGAAAAAGAATATTACGTTAAGGTGGTTTTTGCAGGGGGGCATTTAGCTCCATAAGCCGTAACTTCCGTACTTGATACAGCAAAATAGCATTTATTTACAGGTCTGCAAGAGGAATGAGTGCTCATCCATGTGGTTCACTTTCACCTTATCCACAGTAGTAAAATACACCCAAATTTTTAGCCCTGCTCCTATACCGAGCTCCTGGCCCTTCACCAGGCTTGTTGAGCTTCTCTGGGCTCGCTCCATGTCTGTTTTGTGGTGAGGGGCCCAGACCCGCAGGGAGCTGCTTTGTGCGGGATCCTGAGGTACAACCGAGAGGTTCTTGGACCACAGACCTCCCGCCCCAGGAGCGAATGGTTTTGGACCAAGACTTTTCCTGAGGCGCTGCCGGCGCCACCCGTTCCTCTCCTCACAGGACACCTATCCCCGCTGCAGGGCGGCGGGAAGGGCCGGGCGGAGGACGGGCACCGCCGCCCCTTCTGGGGCTTCGCTGCCCATTGCGCAGGCGCGGCGGGGATCCGCGCATGCGCCGCGGGGAGGGGGGCGGCGGGCTGGCGCGCAGGCGCTGCGGCGGGACCGGCCGCCGCGGGCGGGCGGGCGCGGGTCTGCATCCGGGTCGCCGCCGTGCCCATTGTCTGGGGAAGGGGCCCGGCGGCTCCGCGGCGCTGCACCCGAGGGACCCCGCTCGCCCGCTCTCCGCTCACCCGCGCAGGCTTTAGTAAGTGATCCTCAGCGGCCCTTCCCACCCCTGCCCCCGGGAGATGCTGCGGTGCCCGCGGAGCCTCCCCTCCCCTGGGCGGGCGCAGCGCCGTCCCTCAGGCGGTCCCGGCTGCCCGTTCTCTGGCGCTGCGGCTGGGGGCCTCAGGCGGCCCGCAGTGTCCGCCCAGCCGCCCCCGGGGTTCCTGCCGGCGCTCGGGGTGCCGGGTTGTGTGGCGGTGCCTGAAGGGAGCAGCGCTGCCCCGCCGGGCGGGCGGGCGGGCGGAGAGGGGTGAGCCCTGCCCGGTGTGTGCTGCCCCCGCTCCCCTCCCTCCCTCCCCTCGGGGAGCCGGTGTCTCCGGGACCCCCGGTGCCGGCCGCTCCTCGGGCGGCGTGGCGGAGGCAGCCCCTGCCTGTCACGGCCCTTCCTCCTAATTTAAATGTCCTTAACGATGCTGAATTCTCATGATGCCACCCGGTAACGGCACTAACGACGCTCTGCTTCTTTTTTTTTTCCCCCTGCAGTGGACCGCAGCTCGAAGAGGAGACAAGTGAAGCCTTTGGCAGCTTCGCTGCTGGAAGCTTTAGACTATGATAGCTCTGATGACAGTGATTTTAAAGTTGGAGATGCTTCAGGTAAATATGCTTCCTCATCTCCTCCCTTCCCGAGTTCTCTCATTTTTATTTTATGGCTGCTCATTGACTATAAGGGAGACAGGATGGTATTAGTGAACTTCTGGGACTCAGAGCCACTTGAAGTTCGGTGACTTTATTGGATAATGGGGGATTTTTATGCTCTGGGAAAGAAAGAACTGATTAAACAAAACATCCATACAATACTTCAGTAAAATTCCTGATTATCAAACAAGTTTTGGCAGAAGCATTTGAGTAGCTTCTGTGCTGATGGCCTTAGCTGTATCTACTGCTTTTTATTTCTTCGGTGTAGAGATATATTTTTGAAATATTCACTGCATTTAGTATTGAAATAAGAATGTTCTAAAGCCATTTGGAATCAGTCTGGGTAATAGTTTGTGCAGACTTAAGAACATGCCTGTTTCTCAAGGTTAATTCCGCTCGGTGAGTGAAAAACTTAAGCAGAAAGGTAATATGTTCAGGTTTTTATTGTTTTTTACAATAAAACACAGTAAGGTGTCCATTCAGATAGCTACACAGAAAGGTGTATATGTTTCATATTAGAAGGAAGTCCTTGCTTCAGGCTGGTTTTGTTCTGCAGCCTTTTCTGTGGGTGCAGATCCCTGTATCTGCAGTGAACATCCACAGAAACTGAAAGTAAACAAGATGCCAAAATAAAATGAATAAATTCAAGTATATTGGAGGGCGGGAGAAGAAGGGGCAGGACCATGTTTGTGAACAAACTGCACATTGGATGCTCTGTAGCGTGTGCTCAAGGAAGTCACCAAAGAGATGCAGGATGTGCGAGATGGAAGGGAAGTGTTATGACAGCTTGTCAAATAACTTCACTTTGTTATTTCTGTGCTGGAGATGCTGCTCTATGTTTTCATGTGAACGTATCTTGCAAAAACATTCCCCATCTCTATTTGAAGGCTTATTTTTTTTATCATCTGGCAAGCTCATTCTTATTACTGAACTTAAAAATGCTTAGTAATCATTTTTCCAGTGCCAGTTTTAAGATATGCACTAATACTCTTGTGTTTTTTTCCCCCATGCTTAGACATATTTCCCTTAGTTGGTTTGGTAGAAACAGGCTGCAGTTACTTGAGGGAGTAAAGCTGATGTTCTCTTGCTAAATTCATGCTAAGATTCTTGGGGGCTTGTTTTATTTACTTTTTTTTTTAATCTTGATTTTGGGGATTTTTGATCCTTCCTTTTGTGTAAAGGCATTGCCTTTTGTCAAGACAATTGGCCATAAAAGGAAATGATTTTTAGATCTCCCCCCAAAATCTCCCTTTTTTTGGAATGGTAATGTAGGCAGGATTTAAGGAAAAAGGAGAATTGGGGTATGGGAGATGGATGCATAATTAAGAGCAATATATTATTTGATTAAAAGACAATCATTAGTTAATTAAAAATAATGAATAAAGCATCCTCACTCAACTATGTCTAAATGCAGAGGATTCATTTGTAATTGATATCCTCTTTGACTTTTAGGATTATTTTATGCCCAAGTGGTGGTGGGGTCAGTGTCCAGCCTTATTTCAATCAGTTTCATTTTTAAGATGTTGGATGGGTTTGGATGCTTAAAAAAGGAACACATAAGAAACAAACATAAGAGAAAAAACAAAATTCTACTTCAAAAATGTTTTTCTAATTACTGTTTTTGTTCATATATTTCATATAACTTTGTTTTAACATCTCAGAACCTGTATCTATCACTTTAAGTATAAAGGAATCTTCTGTTTCATGAAATTTACAATTTAGTCAGAACACTTTGAAACAGCAGCAGAGTTGGACATTTTAGACTTTATTCCAAGGTTTTCAATGTGAAAGGAGAAAGTTGTGAGGGTTTGGAGAAGATGGGGAGCAGAAAGTTATCGGACATGCAGCCTCTTAAGCTGAAAGAGAAAAGAAATATTTCTTACATGTAATAGAAGTTAAATCAATAGTTGCAGGATATTTGGAACAGAACGTTTGTACTGATTTAAAATGCAGATGGTGTAACATAATCTTAATTTTGATTGTACCTACTCAATTTAGATTCGGATGGAAGAAGCGCTGAAATAAAGTAACCTTTTTTACACACACACGTATCTATACCTAATATTGATAATTTCAAAGTGTACAGAATATGTGTGTACACACACAAGTGCCCTACTAGATGAATTCTGGACTGTTGCTAATAGGAAACAGTCTTTCCTGTTGTTTTCACTGTGGATTCATCTTTCTCTGCTGCAGTTTGGGCTGTTGCTCTTTTTTCTTCTTTCAATGCCCGCAGAGGTCTCTCCATGTGCAGCCTATTGCAAATCAGTGTTTGGTATTTGTTTGAATTCAGAATCTCATTGCATAGTTTGCTTACAAAGGGAAATAAACGTGACAGAAGGAAGAAACAATCTTTATGTGTTGAAAATGACCATAAATTCTACTCACACGCTCAGAAGAATCCTGTAAGTATGGTAATTCCACAGCTCTGTCGTGTATGTTTGAGTCACAAATGCATATATAGGGGTTTAAAAAAAAAAAGGCAAATTGAAAGTTTAAAAAGTTAAAGGACTATTTAAATAGTGACTTAAAAGAATTCCAAAGTTGTTTATTCCCTGGTGATTGCATTGCATCCATGTGTGAACTTTGGGATGTCAGGTGCTATGTGCTAGTAGATGATATTGTCCAAGTCTGGGAGGACTGAGCCCATAATATTTAAGCTTTTATGCATGCTCGTTGGTCTATGAGATTTCTGGGAATATGAGATACAGTAAGGATCTGAGAAGTTGCTATTAAGTACTTTTAGGAAAGAATCAGCATTTCTGAATTTTTGTATTCAGAGTCCTGATGCCTTGGTAAATTTTTTTTTAATTACAGAAAATATTTCTGATCACTTAAACTCAATTTCCACAAAAAGAAAAAATCCATAGAAGATATGGCCTTTACTTACAGTCTAGTTAATTTCTTTTCTTTAGGATTTAGGTCAAACCTACAGGCAATTGCCTCCTTTTCACTTTAAAGATCTCATCATTCTGACATCTCTTTAGGGAAACTGATTTTAGAAGTTTTCAGGCCTGTGGGCTTTTCATTATGTTACTGTTAAATGAAGTAATTTTATAATGGCTTCTCTTTTTCTACATAATAGAAAGTAGTAATGCCATATTTTAAAGTACTGCATTTGCATGTTTTTTATCAACAACTTGAAAAATTTGTTCCTTAAGTAAGAATGTCATATGTAATCTTAATGTGGAATCAATCAAAAAAACAATCCCTTTGGAGTCAGAGCTGACAAATATGCGACTTGAAATAATGATACCATAATATACTCAACTGAAGTTTTTTTAATGTTTCACAATACAGATCAATCATTTGAAGTTTTGTTTTTGAGTTAACTGGAGCATAGTTTGGGTTTTTTTGGTTGTGTTTTTGTTTGCTTGCTTGTTGGTTGTTTTTTTTTAATTTAATGAGAGGACCTGGAGATACACTGGTGTCAGAAATCAGTGTACAGTTGCAGAGTAAGTCCCAGCAGGACTCCAAAGCAACTATCTACTACTCTTTCTCCTCTCATGGGTGAGGTTGTTCAGTTTTGGCAGCTCGTATACTGAATTTTAAAGGATGCAGAGAAATGAGGTGTGGTCCCTGAACAAGACTGATGTGTGAGTTTGAGGACTGGCTCTGTCTCAGTGTAGCTATGAAAAGTGTACCTGAATGTTGCATTGAAGAACTTGGTTCTGTTACTACTGGTGCTACAAGTCTCCTAGACTTGAATTTTTAGAAATACTGTAAAAGTTTTTGTTTTGTTTTGAGCACGGAGCCTGGTTGGCATAAATATTATGTACTATTATTGCAGTTGAGGTTGGCAGGAGCTCTGTTTAAAATGTGTAAGGCTCTATAGAAACACGTGTTGGGTATTCTGAAATACCTCTGGCTTGATCTACAAATAAAAAATTGCAAATATCTGTACATCTTTCTGTAATTTGCTTCCTCGTAGCACAATGGAGATTCCACTCTTGCTTTCCTGTGCAGGACACTGTAATGCAAAAAACACTCACGAAGCTCCAGAATGCTGTAGTGGTGAACACTACTGAAACTTTGATGAAAAAATGAATTCTTTTTCTTTGTTTTGCCCCTACTATGATTCTTTATGCCTCGTCTTTCCACTGCCTGTCCCTTTCCAAACCTTTCCTCATCACTTCACTGTCCTGCTGCTTGTGCAGTCAGTCTTGAGCAGGATTTTCATGGCCTCCTACTTTACTTCCTTATGCATCGCCTCTTTTTTTTTATTTTTATTTTTTTTTGGTGTGTGTGTGTGTGTGTGTGTGTCCATCTCTTGTGTGTTTCCTGCCACAAATCCTGCCTTTCCAGATTCTTTTGCCCTTTATTAACTCCAGGTCAGTGGGATGGTCTGTTGGGAGCCTGGCTGCCTCTGAGAGTCTAGTAATGCTCAGTGAGGATGGGATGTTTCTGCTGTTCCTGGGCATATACTTGTTAATTAATTACCCTCAGAGACTTAGCAAGTCCCAGACACACGCTCAGCTGTCTCCCAGATGTCACTTCCCTCGTACAAGATGCAAAACTCAGACGTGTTTTGGGGCAGAAATACGTATTCTAGCTCACTATTCCATAATGTATTGGAATATAATTTTAAGCATTATTTAGGACTGCAACTTTGCTAAGGGAAGTCACAGGGCATGCAGTACTTCATCCCACAGAAAGTATGATAATGTTGAGGACAGTGTCTGAAACTGGGAAGTATCAAGCAAATTCAGGAGGTAACCAGTTCCATCTGCGTTAGACCATTTTAAGTTAGGTAGTTCCCAAGGACAAGTCAAACTTGGCAGCCTTTAGTTTTGACTGCTGTTATGACTTGAATCTGCTGAAATGCTGTGTGGTAGAGTTACTGCTGGTGTAGAAGTGGGGAAACCAAGCAACTTACATTTACATGTTCCTTTTCAATCTTTTTTTTTTATTATTTTTCTCTATTAAACTAAATACTCCTGAAAGAAATGTACATGGATCAGTCATCAGCTAAATCAGTTCAGTTTCCTGCTCTGCCCAGTCTACGTGCGTGGTTAGTACAGAGTTTAGATAATTTATTCCAAAAAAAAAAAAAAAGGGAATTTTATTTTGGCTAAAGAGAATTTAGACTGGTTTTGATTTGTATGTTCTTAATTAGGTTACTTTATGCAGTTCCATTTTTCACCTGCCAGCGTTCCCAATGGTGAATGGCCAGGAGCTCACCATCATACTCAGCAACACAGCATAGAAGGCCAGTGGCATGTATCTAGCTGACAATAGAGGCTCTTTTTTGAAGTTATGTTGAAAAGAACCAGTATTAAGCCTTTTCAGCTCTTGCTTCCAGTATGGTTGTATTGGTCTTGGCACCATGGACCTCTGAGGCTTTAGTCTAATAGAGAAATGGAATCAGGAATTTACCAGTTACTCAGCTCTGCCTTTGGCAATTTAAATATGAATATTTTTCACATATGATCTAAGTTTTCCTGCCTTTTTTTTTTTTTTTTTAACATCCAATTATTAATATCAGAACTTTTGAATTAGCTTAAGCATTTCCTTAAGGTA
Source organism: Scolopax mira (assembly GCA_004320125.1). Classification (NCBI taxonomy): domain Eukaryota; kingdom Metazoa; phylum Chordata; class Aves; order Charadriiformes; family Scolopacidae; genus Scolopax; species Scolopax mira. The sequence continues at coordinate 45,981 of BJBW01003759.1, read as the reverse complement.
TTTTGGAGTCTTTAAAATTATTTGCAGTTTCCAGGTCAGGTGTCTGGAAAGTACAGCTGGTTTTCCCATGTTTGGTGCAGCACATGTGCAAAGGCATTTGTGTGACCTCTGGAGCTGCTCTTCTAAGGCATTTTCTGGGCAGAGGCTGTTGTCAACAGATACTTTTTGCAGTGTTGTCCCCTTTCCCCATCTGTCAGGATGGAGACAACTTGGGGTGAGGGATTGTACGTAGTGTGTGACGTGGTGTATTAGTGCAGAAAACGGGTGATTTCACCTCATTGTGTCAAAAATAATTCTCTCTTGTGACAGGGAAGTTAAGGGACCGCTGGACAGGGAGGGTGGTGGGGATCAGGTGGCTGTAACCTCCAATTATCCTCACCTGTAGCCTGTTTTTTGTTACCACCCTCAAAAAGAAGGGTATTGTGAAGCAGACTGTCAGCTGGATGGCTTCTCCCATGATGCCTATATTACCAAACAATATTATTTAGTAGGAATAACTTCAGAGATGGTAGCTGTTTTCTATATTGCATGCTCAGTTTTCCAGGTTTTTTCCATTCTTTTCAGTGTTCCAGGATCCTGGGTTGTATTCTCTCTATGTAGCTTCAAGCACCTGGGTAAGTTGGAACCAGACAGGACTCAGTCCAAAAAAAATAAAAAAGAACTGTCCAAAATGATGCCAGATGCATCCCTTCTCCTGTCTGGAGTTGGTTAGGCTTTGTTAATGGAAGAGGCAAGCCCCAAATCCAATCTGTGATTTCCTTTAATTAGCTTATCCTTCAGACTTCACTTAAAAACAAGCAATAAAGCTGCTTTTTACAGAGCTGCTTTTCCAGTCAAATACTGCATTGAGGAATCAGCCTGTCTCCTGTGAACAAGTGGCTGTGTGCTTGTGTAGTACAGCACTTATTCTCTGTATACATGGATTTTCTTAGGATGTTTAAAAAAAAAAAAGTCCCAGGATACCAATTTATGATTGCTTGCAAAAAGGGTCCTGCAAAACCCCAGGAGGATTTTTTTTTAACTAGTGTAGTGCTTTCAGTTGCTTTCCCCCTGTGTCTTGTGCATAGTACATGTTAGATGAGACTCCACAACTGATGTGGAGATTAATAGTAGCTTTTTAAAATTTTTATTGTGCTTTTTCTGATATTAATTCTGGAGCATCATGTTCTGTCCTGGAGAATTCCGCTCATAATTACCCTTTTTAGATTTGACTGCCACCTGCTGTTGTATTCAGCAGAGCTAAAAATACAAGGTGTATGGAAATAAATGATGCCTTTCTCACAACTGTTCTCTTTGATATTTGTTCTCAGTGGAACTCTGTATTCTTCACTATTTGACAGTGTTTCTGGCCCCATCTTTCGCTGAGAGTAACTTGACTTTTCTCCCATAGGGAATAACATGATGCAGTTGCCAGTTTGAGAGAGCCATTCTTTAAGAATTTCTTTCAAGGAGAAAATTGTATACTACAGCCTCTTCCTCACTGAGAGAGCGTCTGACAGAAGCACACCTGCAAAAATAGCTGTTATTGCAGAATAGCTCGTCCAAGAAAAGTACCTGTCAGGGTGGATGCATTCAGAGAGAAGAGGGATATCCCTTACTGGGGGTGTCTCTAGTGTGGACGTGCAATGCAGAAAGGAGAGCACGAAGCATAATGCTCAGGCAGAAGGCAAAGAATTTGAAGGGTTCAAGTGAATGAAGCTGCATAAAGCTGTTAGAGAACATCTTCATTTTTGCAGTATTGATACACAGGAATCACTGATTTAGAGTGCTGTTAAAGACCAAACTGTAATTCCCCCCTGAAAAATAAAGTGGAAGCTTAAATTCACGAGAAGTCCAAGAATATTTAGAAATGGAGCAGCACAATTAAAGCATCCAAGGAAATTACTGCCATGGAGTTATGGTGGGGAAGTAAAAAAAAAAAAAACCTGCTATCAGGTAACTTAAAAATCCAGTTACATTATTTTAACTTGACGAAAACCTATACTGCTTTATTTACAGTGAGAGAAGTAGGGCACGTGGGCACTCAGAACCTGTGAAATGAGATATAAAAGATATGTATGGCATTTAATCTAGAATGTCTAGTACAAGAATCTCTCTAACTTCCTGGCCTTGAACCCTCCAGGGATGGGGCAGCCATAACTTCTCTGGGCAACCTAGGCCAGGGTCTCATCACCCACATTGCAAAGTTTTTTCCTTATGTCCAGTCTCAACCCTGTTTTCTTCCAGTTTCAAACCTGACTCCTTTTCCTGTCACTACAGGCCTTGGTAAAAAGTCTCTCATTCTTATAAGCCTGGAGAGCATTCTGATATTTCAGAACTTCAGTTAATTATGTTGTACTTCCATTACTTCCATTAAGGCTAGTAGGCAGAGGGAAATGAGTGAATTACTCTTTTTCTCAGAAGACTGTACAATAACTTGTGTTACTGTAGTTTGGATACTGCAGAGATGGATGTGCACAGAAATTCTCTGTGGGTGGGTTCTGTGGGGAAATTCTCTGAGTGGTGGGGTTTTTGTGTGTGATAACAAAAGTGATTAAGGATGTTTTTGATTTGCAAACATCAATATGGTTCTTCTTTGCATGGATGTGGCAGTGCATCAGAAGCTTGGTGATGGCTCTGAACAAACTGGAAACTGTAGCCATTGCCTAATTGCTCCCTGCCTTGGATCAAGCAATTTTGCATTTTCTTATTACTTTAAAAAAAAATATTTTGAAGTTTTCTTCATTAAAGCTAATACTTTAAATGAAAAGTAGTAGGTGAATATAAAATGACAGATAGTCAAGGTGGATGATGTTTATAAAATTTAACACGTTCACTTGTTATCTTTTTCAATAATTTTCACATGTACGTTATAGTACAGATGAGTTATTTTTGTGATTTATTTTTTTTCACACAAATCCTCTTCCTTTTTATTGCACAGATTGGCCTGTGTTCATTAATAGAAATAGTGACTACACACAGAACAATTCCATATGAGTAGTACAAAGTTATGTATAATGTATATATATATTGATGGATTGTTGTGCAGCTGCAACACTGAATGAGGTATAGCTGATGTGGGATTAGTAAATGAACTAGCACTGGAAATTAAAATAGCCTCCAAATCCAGAAAAACAAGCTTGTACTAAAAATGAAGGTGTGGGAGTATCTATAGTATTGTTAGTACTTGTTACCTAAACTCTTCCTTTTGTAATTTTCAATCTCTTCTATTGTGTAGCTATTTTAATTTGAAGATTTAAAAAACACCTCCAGAAAATGCAAACTGGAAATCTCTTTCTTTATGGTGTGTCTTCACATGGAAATTATTCTGTGCTACTGCTTATTGTTAATATGAGCTGCAGTTCAAAGGAACATTTAAAGTTCATTTAATAAATTCTGCCATCTTTTTTTTGCCATCTTAAAATGCACTCATGTTTAACAGATCCTCAACATACCACTTGAAATAGCAGTGTTTGGACACCAGCTGAAAAAAAAATAGGTGGAAAACCTTATGAGGGAGGAACATGCATCATTCTTTTGTTTAACAACTTGCTTCAACCGATTTTATTTTTGGGGGTACGTTTGTGTCGGAACTTTTTTTAAATTTTCATATGCTCAACAGATTCTGAAGGAAGTGGTCATGGGAGCGAAGATGCATCAAAGGACAGTGGTGAAGGTTCCTGTACTGAATCAGAAGAAAATATCTTGGAGGAGGAACCGGCAGAAGAGAAAGTAGAAGAGCAACAGCCCAAAAGCTCCGCTGAAGAGGAGGTGCCGACAGCAGACAAAGAGGTAATTAAAACTGAAAAGAAAGAACAAGAAGATGAAGAAGAAAAGCCAAAAAAGAAGAAAGAGAAAGCAGCTGAACCTGATGCTGTGGCTGATGAGCAAACCAATGAACCAAAAAAATGGAATTTGCGCAGGAACCGACCTTTGCTGGATTTTGTGTCGATGGAAGAACTGAACGACATGGATGACTATGACAGTGAAGATGACAATGACTGGCGACCCACTGCTGAGAAAAAAAAAGGAAAAAACGCTCTGCGAAAAGAGGGGAGCGATGGAGATAACGAGGATGATGAAGATGACGGGAGCGGAAGCGATGAGGATGACAACGATGAGGAAGGTAATGAAGAAGACAATAGCAGCACGGCTAGTGATGGAGGATCCAAGAAGAAGAAGAGTAAAGTTCTTAACAGAAATAATGCAGATGATGAGGAATTGACAAATGATAGCCTGGCTCTTTCACAAAGCAAGAGTAATGAGGTAGTGCAACCAACTTTCTATAATATATCTCTTGACAAATGGAAACTACTCCCCATTAGCTGTTCTGTTAATTTGAAAAGTTAATCTGATCTCCTGGAATTGTGTATGCTAAGTAGGTGCTGCATATTAAATAACCTGGCTTGGACCATTTGGCCAATCTATTGCCACTAAAGTCAATAGAGATACTTCTCTTGGCTTTAGGAGGGGTTGGATTAGTTCTAAAGCAAACAGGAGGTCCAGTATGCAAATCAACATGGATTAGCAAGACTGCAGTTCAGTTTTAGTGTAAAAGTTGCCTATCTGTAATGTTCTAAAAATTAAAAGCATCTGTGACATGTTCATCAAGTAGCTAAATGATAGGTTATTCTTTAGACCTTGATGACAAACATCAAAGTCTGAACACTAAGTTCACTAATTGAAGAATTCTAAGTAAAGAACTACACATGCTGAGTTTAAAATCAAATAGGTTAATCATGATAATTTATATTGTGTTTGCTTATAATATTCACAAATGAAGTAATTTCTTACAGTATGAAAAAGCATTTGGGATCTATTATTGTATTAAATATCTTCTAATTGCAGAATGTTAAAATTATATCCTAAGGGTTTAGTAATGCAATTTTTTTTCCCTATGCTCAATTACAGTAGCCTAAAGGTTGTGCCTATGGAAAAATGAAGATATTAGTTTGTCAGGATGGTTGACTTCATGTCCTGCATAGTAAAATTTTGAACACATTAAAAAGAGTTGCTGTAAAATCTACATCCAATTTTGAGGAAATTGCAATGTTAACATGACATTTGATAAATTGTGGTGGTATGGCACTATTTAAAGTTCTACAGTTCCATTTAATCTTTATTTTAATGTGGAAAATGACAGGGAACTAAACAGAGTACTTGGAAGAATCAGTTGTCTCAGTTTCAGATATTTATGTATTTTATATATATATATATATATATGATTGCAAGCACACTGTGCTGTTTTAATTGTACTAATATTTGTGATTGGTAAAAAAAAAGCATAATGGTGGTTTGGGGTTTGGTGGTTTGTTGTTTTTTTTTCCCACATGCACATCTTCTTTCTAGCTCTGTAATTGCTCATATTCTCTTGTCTCAGGAGCTGAAAGTGCTCTAACAAATACTGGTGATCAAATGTCAAATAGAAATAGTCAACTTATTCTTAAAGATATATTCTTGAATATGTCCATAATTTCCATTGACTTGGAAAATTAGGCCTCTCCAGAGGAGAGGAGCTGTCTCTGATACATCCCTTGTGTGGCTTCTTAATATGCAGGGACCTCAGAGTCTGTTCTTGCCTTGAATTTAGGGCATTGATCAAAAGATAAAATAAAAATTTGAAGTTCAAATTACAATTTTGTAACATAGTTTATCTTTACTGCATGTAAAGCAAAGTACTGTTTATGAATAGGCCTTTAACAAGGAAGTCTTGCAATAGTGAGTATCTGTAGCCTGGGTTACAGACCATAATTTTCAGATTGATACTCAACTGTATTATAACACTATACTCTTTGCTACTACAGTATTTTAAAATAGTAAAATAAAAATAAAACCTGCCTAGCAGACAAGTCTAGCAAAATCTCAGGACACTACAGAAGCTGTGTTCTTAGAAAAACAGATGAGTGAGTGCATAATGCATTTATGAGAGAATGTTCAGGTAATTAACTCTGGAAATGTAGTAGTGTCCTTAATATGCATCTTCCTTTCCTTTCCTAACTTCTTGGGTGTGGGTTGGTTGCTTTTGGTTTCTGTATGCTTTTTATTTTTCTACATTTTGTAGAAATACTCTGAGGTCTGGCTGTGTGGGGTTTGGAGCTGTGCTGTAATGAAACACTGTGCTTTTCTACTGCGTTAAGCACAGAAGACAAACTTTGCTTTCTTTTCGAGGGTCAAGCATCATTAGTAGATAAATGGTGCTTTTCTGTTTTTATAATTGCTACCACTTTATGGGAGTCTTCTGTTCTCACAGAGGTGGCTGTTTTATTTTTTTAAATGTTTTTTATTCCTTGAAAGCCAGTATAGCTTGAAATGCTTGTGTTCTTCATTAACAGCAGAGGAATGGGAATTACAGAGTGATTCAGCTGAAATCCTTTCTCTCACTCAGGCAGGAAGGGGACTTGTTGAGGAGTCAGCAGCAGGTACCATTTCCATGGAAAAGTTCCTGTACTTCAGACAAGTAGCGTCAGCTTCTGGGATGGGGGTCTTTCAGGTGCTTACATGGAGTAAGATATTAGATATGAGGAAGAAACTGTTCCCTGTGAGGGTGGTGAGACCCTGGAACAGGTTGCCCAGAGAAGCTGTGGCTGCCCCATCCCTGGAGGGGTTCAAGGCCAGGCTGGATGGGGCTTGGAGCAACCTGCTCTGGTGGGAGGTGTCCCTGCCCAGGGCAGGGGGTGGCACTGGATGGTCTTTAAGGTCCCTTCCAACCCAAACCATTCTGTCATTCTGGGATAAGCAGAGGATATACATTCCCCATCACTCCCTCTCCATGTCTGCACACAAATTGTCATTCTGCTGCTCTAGTTGACCTGTTGGGTGTCTTCCTGTAAGGGCCAGGGATTCTAACGTTAAATCCAAATTTGATGCCCTTGCATCATTGCTTATTTTTTTTTTTTAATCCATGTTTGCATCTGTTCTCATTGCCTGAACAGCCATTGTTATCTCAGTGTTGTTTTTACAGTGCAATTCTGTTTGTTTAATTTAAATAGTTTTGTTAAGTTGGGGTTTTTTTCCTTTTTTTTTTTTTTTTAAATACCAGACCTTGGGCTTCTATAATATCAGAGGTCATAAATTTCTTTGAAACTTCTGTTACCAAAGCCAAATAACAGGTTTGGTGGAAGGTACTGTCAGGAAAGGCTGATTTCTGTAGAGTTGTGAAGCCTGAGAAGCCTGTGCCATTTGCACAATTAATCTGCCCAAATTAGGGAGTATCTGCTGCCATTTTCCTATCTATAATGTGAATAGAAAGCTAAATGTGGGTATTTTGAGTACGGATTGGCCATGGTATTTTTGAAACAAATGTGCAAGTTCTCACTTTCCTCAAAATGTTTTGCAGTTTGGTCCTAAAAGGAGGATGTTGGAAGGAATGCCCTGCAAGATACAGAGGAGAATCTTGTATTTTTCCCAATTAGTGACCTTCCTGTAAGGAAGCACGACTGTGTACAATCTTGCATTGTTACCTCTAGCTAAGTTTTTTTTTTTTCCTATAGGTCATGTTATGACAGTTAGAGAAAATGAAGGTCCAGAAGCCTTTCCTCACTGCTAGAAGGATGTCTTTGGGCTTTCCTAGGTCAAAAACATTATCACAAGTCACCTCTGTTACATGAAGTAAACTATTTGAGTGCAGCTTTAGGTGGTGAGGTTATTCTACCCCTTTATCTTGCTTTAAAATCAAGCAGAAATTCCCACCTCCCCTTTCATCCTCAAATACCTGCCCAGATAAAGTACAAAGAGACTTCATTCAGGATTCACTGAAAATTTTGCGCCGAGACTTAGTGTATCACACTGAGAAGTTATCAGGAAATAATTTCATAGATTAGTATGAAAACTTATGCTTCTTGTGGAAGGAAACCTACCTCAGAGAGCATTCATGATGCTTTTGAACTGCTCAGGCTGCCCAGGTGCAGTGTTGGTGCTAAGGTTTGTGTTGGAAATGGGGGTTTAGAACGAGAAAAAGATGTCTGAGAGAGTATCTTCCACCTAAAATTATTTCTTTTCTCTCCTGGTAGAATACCACAGCAGTTTTGAAATATTTTCAGATTTCAGATGATGCCAATTTGGCGTGAATGTCAGCCTCTGCTCTGAGACTATTTCTTTATCCTGTAGTGATTATTTTTTACTGGTGTGCCTAAGTTCACACTTCCCTACATGCCTTCGTGTCACCAGTGAAATCAGTTCAAGCTCAATGTTTGCTTTTAGTATAAAAATTAAAGAGAGCCTGTGGAACTCTGCAGAAGAGACTGGCTGTACTTCACAATGAAAATAATAAGCCTTGATGGTGCTTATGAAAAAATTAACATTTACATACAGCTTTATTTGGTTTGTGAAACACATCTCTGTGTTTCCTTAGAGAAATTCCCTATTAAAAGCCACATTCTTTTGAAGTGGTGTAGTTCATGTTGGAGGCTGCCAAAACAGAGCAATGTATGTGTTCTGCAAATCCTGACTCCTCTATAGAATCAGAAGAAAATAAGTTGCTATAGCTTTAATGAATCATATGGTTTTGCATATAGACATGTCAATTTGCATTACAGCGAAAGAGAACTGAGTTGATAATTTGTTATATTTTATGGAAGTGAGGACATGGCAGGCTTGTGTTAGCTGTTGAGTTTCAGATTTTTCAGATCCATGTGACTTTTTCTTGAAGGTGCAAAGTTTAACAAAATGAAATATATTTTCTGAATATTGGGACATTTGAAGGTCACCTTTGGCCTTGGTGGTTTTTTTTACTTTTAAATGGTTTCTTAGGTATATGAGTTTGTTCCTTTTTGAAGACCATAAACAGGTTGAAGTCAGATGTCTCTCTCTCTCTGAGGAAATAAGACCCTTCTCTGGCCTTTGGATCTTAACAGATCTCGAGACATGTTGAGATCAGATTGTATCCATCCTTTCTTGTATTTGTGGGTGAAGCATTTACATGGTTTGACAACAAAGAAGTTTTGTTCTTGTGAAAATGATACACCATCTTTTTTGTTTGTTTCTTGTTCAAAATTGATCAAATAACAGATCTTTTATTTGTTTTAATTAAAGTTGGAGTTCCCAGCATAATCCATCCGTCTTCATTTTTCAATATTAGGACTCCTTGATCCTTGAGAAGTCTCAAAATTGGAGTTCCCAGAAAATGGACCATATTTTGATTTGTTGCGTTTGTCTCGGAGATAACAGTGAAGATGCTGATGAAATAATCCAGTGTGACAACTGTGGAATAACAGTGCACGAAGGTAATACACTCCATCAGTCCTGGTGCGGGAGGAAACCATAGGCTTTGCTTTTAATAACATGTTGGCTTCCTTTCTTCAAAAAAAAAAACGAAGCCTTTGAACTCTGGCAGGTAATTTGTTGTAATACTACATGGATCCTTTTTAGTGGTGAAACATCCATCTTCTCCTTCAGTGAAGCAAATGCAAGCTGCTGCAGGACAGGACATGGACCACAGATACCTGTGTCATGAATCCTAGTGTGCAGATGCTGGAGCTATATATTAGATTTTCAGGGCTTTAAGATATTATTAAATGGACTTTTTGTTTAAGTATTTCAGTACGTGAATTTGATTGTGTAACTGTGATATAAGATGATGAGGAGGCCTTCTAGAAGGAAAGGGTTTTTAACTATATTTTTCTTGTACCAAAGAGGCTGAGAGATGGGGAGGAGGGGAGAACGGAGGTGTCCATGGCATTTAGTTTTAAGTGAAAACAGCTGGCCTTGAACTTTCTTGTAATTTTCACTGACAGTTTCTGATACCCTGTACCCTTTTAGGGTTTCCTTTTTTTTCTATAGTTTCCCAGGAAAACGAGATAGGCTACTTCAATCCTTGAAACTAAAAAAGGTAGGCTGTGGAATAAGAAGTCCTTCTTACTCCTGTGCACAGCTGCTTTGTGGTCAGAAAAATGTGTTCCAGTAATAAGTGAGTCTATTTTGTAAACACATTGGACTCCAAGAAGTTGTTGTTATTTTTGCAGGTTTCTGTTAGCAGGCAGGCTGCTGGGGCTGCAGGCACCATGCTGGGTCCTGAAATTTCTTCTACTCTTGGAGCTTTTGAATTTTTCAGAAAATGCAGTTTCTAGCACAGTATTGAATGAAAAGGCTCCAATGTATGATTTGGAGAGAAATGGCTGCTGTGATGTTTGTCTGTCATTGCCTGTGTTTGCCTGCAGTTGGGAAGAACAACGTGCCCATTTCCTCTGAACTGATCCTGATTCTCAGCACTTGTCTTCTCTGTAGAATCTCAAAACCGAGATGCCTGTTATCCTCAAATGCCAAACAAAGCTGCTCTAATCCCGCGGGGTTTTTCATCAAAGTTTTTGAATGTAATTTCAAGTCAATTGAAACAAATTATAAATTGTTCTCTCCACTTTTCTGTAGCTCTGTGGATATTGATTTGGAAGGAAGTGCACTCCTTTACACCCTGCTGCTCTCCTACCCAGGGATGTCCATAATGACGAGGATATCAATGATTTGATTATTCTTTTCCTGAAGACTTTATTTTCTCTCTCCTTGTTTCACATATCAGCCTAATGTTTTTTTTCCCAAAAAAAAAAAAAAGGCAAAATGTTTAACATTGGTAGGGAAAAAATCCTTCTTGTTGAATTTGTAGCAGTACCATTGCTTTTCAGAGTGTTTATTTCTCTGTGGAGATGATTCTCATTTCTTTTTTTTTTTTATAAGAAAATCTTCTGTAGGCACTACTCTGTCAGGTTGGAGAACTGCTTTTGTGGTAAGATCTGGTAATAGCAGGATCTCCCCCAGCCCCAGCTGCCGTGTCAGGGTTTTTGACACGTTGATTGCAGCGTGTGAAGGAGGATCCCCCTGCCTGCAGGTAGCTCTCTTGCCCGGGGGGGTAGTTGCTGTGAAATAAACAAGAGAAGTTCTACGTTTTAACAGCTGTTTCTTTGCCATCCCCTCTATTTATTCCATACCTTACTGTGAGGTGTGTGGCAGGGAATAAAATTGCCCTTGCTGAGAGCTACAGTGCCCTGTGCTTTGCAGGGTAGTGGAATGGTTTTGCATTTTAATTTGGCCTCTTACCCTTGTATAAAAAAATCAGATTGAAGAATCACCTACTTTAGTACTTTCCATTTATTAAGTAAAAACACTGTTCTGAATTTATGATGGATGAATTGATTAATGTTTTGATTCTAAACTGTTGGTCCAATTAAGGATTGAATGTTACACATTTTAAATAATGTGATCGTGCAGCATTTACTTTTGCAAACCTGCACTTTAAGGTAAAGTTCATGTTTTCATGCTCTTTATAATAAGACCATGTTTCAGAGTGTCTTTAGTTGGCATATGCAGATGTTCTCTTTGACTGGCAAAAAATTACCCTCCCAGGGAGCTGGAGGAACAGATGCAGCCACGGCAAGTATTAGGGCTCTCTTCCCATTTCCCTCAGTGGTATAAATTTCACAACAATTGTTTTAATGTTAGCATTTCAAAGCACTTGCAATGTTGTTTTAGTGACAATCACATAAATAATAAGCTATTGAAAGAGCACAATGACTTTAAAATCGGGGAATAAAACAGTAGAAAATGACATACATTTGATAGACAACCTGGCTGTAATTGTTATTCATAGATGCAGTTTGTGGAAGAATAAATGTTGTGAGAGTTTTAGGTTCTTGGCTTTTCATGTGTTTCTGTTCACAGGTTAATCATATGGCTGTTAATCATACACTAAACCAGTTTTATCATTTAATAAAAGAGGTATTCAAGGAGGTGGCAGACGTGGAATTGTGATGCAGTAATCCAAGAATGTGCAGACATGGGGATTTAATGAACTTGAGTTGAAAAGGGGCTCTCGACTATTCTAAAGCTGCAAAATTCAGAATTTGTGTGAACGTTAAGGAAAGGCACCGTGTATTTTAAGCAAAGTGTTTAAAAGTTGTATTGTTTTCTTCCGCATATTTTCCAGGCAAAGGGCGGGTGGTTGAGCTAATGCCACAGAGGTCAGAGGGGCAGGGACAATAACTGAAACCAAATATATAATTATAAGACGTGTGTGCTTTGCTCTGCTCTCCTTCCAATCCTCAGGTAGTCACTCCACCTACACAACTGCAGTGGTTCTAGAATGACCCTAAAGATTATCTCCTGATGTTGCTTGGGAGATTTCCTTTTAGCAAGCCTTTCCGTTGCTTTCCATTCCAACACTAGCAAATTCCCCAAATTTCATACAAGAAACTTGGATTGGGTGACTTTTTCTTGCTCATCAGTTCAGCTGTTTAATACTAGAACGTGATGTAATTGCTTAATAGTACTTTCACTGGCACCTAGTTAAGATGGTGTTATTAGAACTTAAAAAATTACTCTCTGGAATACTACCTAAAGCTGGTACTGTGTTATAAAGAAAATAGAATTACCATATGTGTGAGCTATGTGATAATTTATATACCTTAATGAAACTCATCTGTGAATGCGCTTCTGCGCATTGCTTGTCCTTTGATTGTGGAATACTTTTATAATGAAAAGAAACATTCTGCCTGCTTATTTTAATTCTTATTGATGAGCCTTATTCTGTAATGGAAGACTATATTTCTTAAAAGGCTCCTACGGTGTTACTGCTTATTTCCTGAGTGTAGTTTTAGTCCATTATGCAGAGCTCTGTTTCTGTCACAAGGGGAGTTGGAGCACTGGTGCTATTTTATTACAGTCAGTGGGTAATGAACCAAAGTAACAAATCATGTTGCTATTTAATTGCAGAATTCAATAATTGAACTGTTCTGCAAGCACAAATGTTGACTTGATCACTGGTTTTGACAAATAGCTGAATTTAATCTTTTAGTAAAGTCCCTACTGTGTTTTAAGTGTTGACAAGGAAGTCATATTTTTCTCTTACTAAATAACAGATAAATGTTCAAAATGGGGCATGTACAGGAATACAGTTTTGTGACAATAAGTTTTAAGATTTTTCTTGTTGTCATTTGCAGTGGTAATAATGCTACTCTTATTCTTGTGCAAAATTTAAATAACAAGTTTCTAAATGACTTTAATGTTTTCCTAAATTTCTGATGGTGAAGCGTGCAAAAACACCCTAACAATAATAAAGAATACAGTGGACATACCAAAGAAAAATGGTGAAACTAAATGAATGAGTTTAGCCATGATTTAGAAGTGTGAATGATTTAGAATGGTGATTGAGAAGTATATTAATTACTTTTAAGCAATCTGGTGTCTCAAAACTGTGAGTCTGTGCTGTGCAAACTACTTGCGTTTGAAGTTGTTGAAAGTCTTTTAAGCTTAGTCCTACAACCCTTAAAGTATGCAAATAGTGCTTTTTATTTCATCTGTGTATTCTTTTGTAGTTGATTTGGATGCTGAATGCAAAGTGGGAAAGTGGAGTGCATATTTGTTGACTGGATACAACTGGCATAATCAGCCTCTCCATTGAAAAATCCTGAATAAAAAGAAAAAACAGCAGCAAAAACCCAAACCTTGAAAATAATGTTAATTTTCAGAGTAGGGAGGAGAAAGATATATAATTTGTAATTTGGGTTAGGCCATTCATGGGTTGCATGGGAAGAGAGTGGTAGCTTGGCACAAGCACTAGACCTGCCCCAGTGATGGGATCTTATGAGATAATAATAAAGGAATTAAGAACTATTCTTCAAATGTCTTTCTAAAATAGTGTAATTGATCACTGTTATATTTGAGTTTTTAAACTTTTCCTTAGCTTGTTGCATTTAACTTGAAATATATTTCTTTATTTGAAAAAAAATGCTCTTGAGGTTTTTTTTTTTCAGTCTTTGTTGGTTGTTTTGTGTCTTAGTTTTCCTACTTCCCTTCTTAATGGATAGTCTGGAATAACCCCAAGCATTGCTAAAAGAATGAAGAACCTTTTTCTTCCTTTTTTTTCAGTTGTAATCTAAGAAAGTCACATAAACTAGATCACTTCTTAGAACTAGGGTCTCGTTAAATTTTGCACTAGAGATGACATTTGCCAAAATATTATAAGCTGTCTTGGGACTCTGTGTCATTCCTCTGAATGTCTGCATTTCCTACTGAAATTGTATCTGACAACTGTCCACTTTCCTTACATTGGTCTTCCCTTTTTCCTGTCTGTAGGTTGCTACGGTGTTGATGGAGAGAGTGACTCTATCATGAGCTCAGCTTCAGAAAATTCCACGGAACCTTGGTTTTGTGATGCGTGCAAATGTGGTGTCACACCTAGTTGTGAACTGTGCCCTAACCAGGATGGGATCTTCAAGGAGACTGATGCAGGCAGGTAAGATGGAAAAAGTGATTGTTTGAATTTGATGTCATCTTACATTTAAAAGATTGGGTTTTCCCCCAGTCTGTTCCTATAGGAGACAATGTCATAAATTAAACTTTGTTGTTGATGTTCTCTCTCCCTCTCACCTCACTTTCGAGTAGTCAATCACCTGACTTCTTGTGTGCTCCTAATATTCATTGTGCCCGTTATAATCATAGAGTCATAGAATGGTTTGGGTTCGAAGGGACCTTAAAGAGCATCGAGTTCCAACCCCCTGCCAAGGAGATGTTTTCCATTCTTGTCACATGGAAAATAATGTAACATTCTTGTCACATTTGGATGGTGAGAGCCTGGAACAGGTTGCCCAGAGAAGCTGTGGGTGCCCCATCCCTGGAGGGGTTCAAGGGCAGGTTGGATGG
>BJBW01003759.1:20358-31326 GCA_004320125.1 Scolopax mira | reverse complement strand
CCAGGGCAGGGGGTTGGAACTGGATGGTCTTGAAGGTCCCTTCCAACCCAAACCATTCTGTGATAAATTAAGATGTAGATATTAATGGTAACTGATTTTCTGTAATAAAGGAGAGAGCAGGATTATCAGTGATATGTGATTTATGGCTAGTGGGACTGGGGTACAAGGGACTGGTTTTTGGTGGGTCAGTTTGTGTGGGGGTTTTTTTTTGTTGTTTTCATTTTTTTTGTTTGGTTGTTTTTTTTTAAACCATTACAATTAAGTTCTTTCTCCATACATTTTAGTTACATAAATTGCAGATGTGTGATAATATACAAAGCTTTCAGATGCTGAGTTTCCCATGAGCTTTTCATTGATTATGTTAACACGGGAAGGCAATAATTAGTTGGCAAAGCTGTTCAGAGGAAAAAGAAGCTTTCTTAATCTTGGCTTAATGTATCTGAGATGTAGGAACATGAAAGTCTGTAGCCATAACTTTACTGGTGATGATGGATGAGCTGGAAAGAATCCAGCTAAATATTCAGTATTAGCACAAATGTTTTAAGTCCTCCAAAGTTCCAAAACATCAGGATGTGTTACTGTAAAACTTTTTTACAGTTTTCTATATTTTATATTTTTTTTTCACTTTCCAGTCTTACACAGACTTTAATGATCTGCTCCTGCCATCATTAAAAAAACTCAGGGTGATGTTTTGGAAAGATTTTTTTGACATGCTGTGTTGTCTGTCTTCAGAAAAGTAAATACAGTATTAAAATGTCATGTTGATTGAAGTTTTGTGGATTTGATTGTACATGCCTTTGCATGTACAACCTTCCTTAGTTGGTATTTTTTCCTGATAGCAAAAAAGATGTTGAGTTTGTGTCAGGCATAAAGAGCTAACGAGGGTATTCATAAGTCTGAACTTTGACCATTGGATGCAAATGCTGGCAAAAACCTTTGGAGGCATCTACCTTTCTCCACTGAGTATACATTGAGCTCAGCTTCTCAATTTGTAGCTGGGATGCATTTTAAAGATACATGCACAGCATGTAAAAGAAATAGGTTTTTCCATTTATGTCATCTACATGCATCTTAGAAGGGTCAAAATTAAAAGTAGAAGAAAATACCGTGCTATTTTACAAAAAATAAAGTTACACAAGTGATTCAGGATTTGTACTGAATCATTTTGACCCCATAAAAGCAGTTGTGTTTCTTTTTAAATACTTTTGGGGTTCAGGTCCTTACACCAGATCAGTTTCTGGTGTGTCTTAGGTTCAACTGTGTCTGCGAGTCTCCCTTAGGAAGCTGTCACACAATTAAACAAATAAACAAATCCTACTTCTCAGTTCTGTCTAAATAGCAATGGAGCTATATGGAAAGAATGTTTTGAAAGACTAAAGTCAATTGTCTAACAGCTGGGAAATGTGAGAAACAACGTCCTGTGGCAGATTTTATTTCAGCCTTTTTATTCCTGTGTTCTATAGGGCAGTTAAAGCACTATATAGGTAATTTTCCATATAACTATAACAGAAACTACAGGCAACATTTTAAAAATTGCTTAATTTCTTCTTGCAAAATGGTAGTATGCTTGTGGTTAATGTAGAAGTGTTTTCTCTGTGACACTGGTTTCTCTGTGCAGAATCACATTCATGCCTTGGTGATTATGGGCATTAACACATTAATATATTGTCATTATTATTATATTTTTACCTGCTGGGTAATGTAATATAGATATTTTTGAATAAGTTTATTTTCCTGGATGAATGGAGCTGGTGTACTAGAAAAAACCAAATACTAAGTACCATGTGAAAATGCTTTCTTTCTATCATTTATTTACAAGTTTGAATTCTGGAGGGTTATGGGACACTGCAGGCCGAGGGCAGGTTCTTGGGACAGGCATTGTCCATGATGTTTCATTGTACTCGGTACCTCCAACCCATTTCAGTCCTTTTCTTGAAAACCTACCAGAGAGAAACTTGTGAATAACAAGCCTTTAACTCACCATTGCTCTCCATCCCCTGACCACCTTTTTAAAAGAAATTCTTCATACACATCATACACAAACCAAAACTATTCAGTTTCTCCTCATAATGAAGTTGGAGTAATTTCTGTGTTCCTATGTGAAAGGTGAATCATTAGAATAACGAGGTGCTTAATTTCTCAGCAGAAGCCTTTTTGCATTAACCTCGCAGTTTCACAAGCAAAAATGTGAATTTATGAATTTTATTTCTCGAACTGCTATTATCCAAGAATATGAATTCTGTCCTTGTTTCGGTGTGGGGTTTTTCGTCTTCCCTAATCAACATCTGTCATCATTGCTCCAAGCTAAATGGATGGTAAAGTAACAAGGAAGATTATTCTTCTTTGATTACCCAATTTGTCTTAATTACAAGCTTCTAAAACATGTGCGGCTAAACAAATGAGCAGGAAAATATTTAGAACTGGTATTAAAAGCAGCTGAAATCGCTTCAGCTGTGAACTTGACTGACTTGTGTATGTTTTTTAAGATAGATTCGGGTCTGAGTTCGCTTAGAGGTGGTTAAAGAAACGGGGCCCTTGTGTGCCAATCACCCTGGAATGGCAGCTGAAATGGGAAGTACTCTAATACTTGGGTGACATGTACTAAAACCTTTGGAGAAGGTCAGTAGGAAGCAAGCAGCCAGCTGTTGGGTTTATCACAGATAAACTCCTAGAGAGCACAGCAGCATTTAATACACCAGTGGAGCATGAAGAAACTGTGCAAATTAAATTGAGAAGCAGCTGCTTGTAGAAGATGCCTATCTTTATATTGAGCTTTGGCAGGTAACTTCAGGGAGCTGCATTAAAACTCCCTATCAAAAATCTCCAACCAGAACCTTGGATTTTTGTGAAGAATAGTAATTGTGGAGATGTGTAACTTCTGTTTGTACAACTGGGTTTTATGTAACATCTCTTAAATCAATGGAAAGTTGTAGAAAATAAGCCCTAAAGAATTCAGATGGTTTTTATTTACAAACAAGCAGTTTCTTTATCTCAAGGTCACAAGTCTCATTTTACATGTGGCGTTTTGGTTTTAAAAAAAAAAAGTTTTTTTATTCCTTTTGAAAACGATATGCTCATTTAAATGACATATTTATTTTAGTAAATGCATAGTATTTGTCAAAATACTCATTTATGCACAGGCATATGTGCTTTTTTTTTTTAATAGAAGAGTGCTTCATAAAGGTATGGTAGTGAGTGAGTCCCAAACATTGCCAGTTCTGGATGCAGTGTGGAAGGCAGAGGTGGTACCAGGTGTTCCATTGCTCCTCCTGAAGAGTATCTTGTGCCTCCTGTGCTTTTGTGGGGAGCCCAGGGTGTTCTTTTCATATAGTATTGAGAAGAATCTTATTTTTTGCATAATATGTATGAAGCTAGGGGGTTGTGCTGCCACGCTGGAGTGTTTATGTTGCTATAAAACCATGTAGATGTGTATTTGGGATATGCATTATTCTCATTGGTTTAAGTATTCACATTTTAAAGGGAATTTATCTCTTAGCATCCCAAACCTGAGTGCTATAAGTATAGGGTAGAAACATGTTTCAGACACAGTTGAAAAGAGTCTTGTTGGATAAGACACTGTGGATCAATCAGCACTGGGGCTTATGTTGGATTTACTGAGAATTCTTAGAGAGTGAAGTGAGTTAATGGCTTCTAAATAGTTTTTATCTGGGTTTTTTTTCTGTTATCCAGTTATTGTCATGGACTGTTTTAAGAGAAAATGCTTAACATACAGTCTGTCCACCAGTTTTGTACATGGCAGGATCATTGTTTTCTTTTGTAAAGACTTAAATTTGTATGCATTTTTGAGCTTTCTTATCTTAGAGTTTCTGTTTATATGTAGGAGTCATATATAATTAACATGAAACCTAATAATTCTGAACGTGATGAATTCCAGCATTGTAGGTCTGAGGACCACTGATAGGAGACTGGGAAATCAACAGTAAATGTAGCTCCTGGTCAGTGTAACCATCAGCTTCAGTATTTCTCTTATCTGTAGAGAGCTATATTTAACCAATAACAGGTTAATAAACATGCTGGTCAAGTGCAGCTAAAGCCATTGCTCTGGTCCCATTTGTTTTTTTGTTTTTGTTTTTGTTTTTTTTTTTTAAAGGATACAGAAAACAAAGAGAAGATTCAGAGTGATCAGAGTGATTTTTAAGTGATAGAAAAAACAAGAGAAAGGTTAAACTGTGGTAAAGATTGCAAAAAAAGAGACCAGCAGGATGAGTGCAGATTAAACAGGTGGTAACAGGTCTGTGTGAACCCCTGATATTTAAGGAGATTGGAAAATTACAGTATGTGGGTAATGAAAGAGCCAAGGGAAGAAGTGTTTCTGCCATCATCATCAGTCTTCTTGAATACAGGGAGTAGATTCCATGATTCTATTACAACAGAAGTTCTAATCTTCTAGTGATATTTTTACTGTGAGTGGGGAGATCATAAAGTGCTGAACTAAGGTATTTGCTAAGTCTCAAAACCAGGTTATTTTAGCTCAGATACATCCAAAGCCTCCAGTATCCCCTGTTGTCTGGGAGCTGGTGGGTTCTGAGTGGCAGCGACACTCCTCTGCAGCTGCAAATCTGGTTTTTTGACTATTTGAAAATAGCAGAAAGTAGCAGTCTTACCTTCTGTCCCTGACAGTTTACTCCCACCCAGTGACTTAGCAAAGGGTAGCAAATTGCTTCTGGAATTTTGATAAAACAGATTATTTGGGGGAGGGAGGAAGGCTTTGGTTTTTAGAGCTCTTTGTCTCAGTTGATTCAAGTCATGCATGCTGTGTAGAACAGATTTTGAGTTTGGCAGTAACTGATGGTTTGTGTCAAAGAGAGTTGGATCTTTTCGAAAGTGTTCATTACCTAACAAGAAGAAAATGTGTCTTCTGCTGCAAGGCTACCTTTTGGGTAACTGAGAGTTTCAGGAGATCATTAAAATGTCTGTCAAAGGCAAAAAAGCCCAGATCAGAGGTTTAAAAAAGTCTAAGGTTCGGTGTGTGAAGTTCCAAATAGGCATTTAGAATTGAAACCCCAAATTCCAAATGTGCATTCTCTTTCTGCTTCTCAAGTACTTCCCTTCAGACACATTTCTTCCAGCATCTGTAATGTTTACAACGCCCTTTGAAATCTGCACATGGTGAGTATAATAATATAGGATGAAAACGTGGATAATGGTATACCTAATTTTATCTAAATAATTTAAAATAACCTAATTTTATCTGCTGTTTTAGGTGGGTCCATATTGTTTGTGCCCTCTATGTTCCAGGAGTGGCATTTGGGGACATTGACAAACTGCGACCAGTCACACTTACAGAAATGAATTACTCAAAGTACGGTGCCAAGGTAAGTGTGGAAGAGGTGTACCACCAAGGAGTAACTTTATTTTACATATAATAGAATAATATAGATCTTCCCAACTTTATTTTTCTTATTTATAGCAATTGCAGTGAGGTTCAGGACTGAAAATGAGATCAAGTTTGTTCATGGCTGTTAAACCATTGCACTTCCCTCCCTCTTTCTTTCTGTTTTCTTTACCACTGTTCTCCATAATTTCTGTCACTGCTTTCACCCTAATTTCCCTTATTTTCACACAGTTGCTAATTACTTTCTTTTAAAGTCAGTTAGTGGCAGATTGTGTATGGTAAATGAAGAGGATTTATGGGATGAGAAACGGAAGGTTGGGTTGATTGGGAAAGTGACAGATGCACATTCAATAAGAACTACTTCAGGTTCTATATAATTATAAGCTAGAATGCATACAGAAAGTTTGCTGCAAAGCAATATCTAAAAAAAAAAAAAAAAATCAACCCACACCACCACAGGGTCTTCATCTTCAACAGAAAAAATGGCTCCAAAATTAAAATGATTTTACATGTGAATGTTTTCAATCCAGATCAAAAGTGATCATGCACAAACCGTACAGAAAAGCATTGCAGTGGTCAGAGGAATTACTCAGTAATTTGGTAATTACTGTTTCTGTAACTAATGGGGAGAGGGCAGAGAAGCCATTATGTGTAGGCTAATGTGTAGGTGAGGGAAGGTGGTTGTACCCCTGCTCTAATCCATTTGTGCATGGGCAGTGTCATTTTCCGGAATGTCAATTTGTCAAATTGAATGAAAATATATAGTACATTTTTAAAAAAATACATCTAAATATATCAAATAAATTAAAACACTTTGGCTTGCCCGTGTGCAATGTACATGTATCAGGAGCATGTTCATCCTGGGCCTGTGGAGGTATTTAGCATTGTTTAGGTATGTTTGGTTAAAAAAGTTGGAGCAAGCTCCGCAAACCCTACTAATTGTTGTTGCAATGAGTCATGCATTTTTTATTTATTTTTTTTTTTCATTAACATGAGTGATGTATAGGAGCAGGGCTAAAAATTTGGGTGTATTTTACTACTGTGGATAAGGTGAAAGTGAACCACATGGATGAGCACTCATTCCTCTTGCAGACCTGTAAATAAATGCTATTTTGCTGCATCAAGTACGGAAGTTACAGGTTATGGAGCTAAATTCCCCCTTGCAAAACCAGCTTAACGTAATATTCCTTTTTGCTTTATTTCTTACCTGTTACATGTTGGCCCCTTCCCACAAAAAAAGACTTTGAGGTGCTGGAGCGGGTCCAGAGAAGGGCAATGGAGCTGAAGGGTCCATCAGTGAAAGGTCCCCAGAGTTGAAGGGTCTGGAGAACAAGTCTGATGAGGAGAGGCTGAGGGAGCTGGGGGTGTTCAGGAGAAAAGGAGGCTGAGGGGAGACCTTCTGGCTCTTTCCAACTCCCTGAAAGGAGGGGGTAGCCGGGGGGAGGTCGGTCTCTTCTCCCAAGGAACGATGGGACAAGGCCTCAAGTTGCTCCAGGGGAGGGTTAGGATGGATTTTAGGAGAAATTTTTACACTGAAAAGGTAATAAGGCTTAATAAAGCATTGGAACAGGCTGCCCAGGGAAGTGGTTGAGGCACCATCCCTGGAGGGATCTAAAAGAGGGGTTGACATGGTGCTTGGAATCGCTTAAGTAGTATTTAGTTGTTGCTCTGAAGGGACGTGGAAGGCATAGAAATCTATATAAAAATTCATCCAACATGGTGTTTAGGTTGTTTAAGCACCTTTCCCATTGCTGGTTGAAAATGAAATCAATGAAATTTTAAGTAGTGCCAACTGTCAGCAGCACACTTGGCTTCTGTACCACACAGGAGTAAACCTACCTGTTTGTTTTTTAAAATGTAAGTTGTAAGTTATCAAATACTAAGCAAAAAGCACCTGAAATATTTACTGTGGCATTTTCTGCTTTTCTTGGTGAAGGAATGCAGTTTCTGTGAAGATCCTCGTTTTGCCAGGACGGGTGTCTGCATTAGTTGTGATGCTGGAATGTGCAGAGCTTATTTCCACGTGACCTGTGCTCAGAAGGAAGGTCTCCTCTCGGAAGCAGCAGCAGAAGAGGTACTTATGGAAAGGATAGAATAAAGAGTTGTATCGAAACCTTGGGAAGATGACTTGAAATTGTGCCTTTTTTTGGTCACTTATCCTGAGCAAGTCATAGGTCAAGTAAAGGGACTGTCTGGGGAGTGTTCTTTGGTCACCAAATTGTCCAACGCTTGAGTTGTCCACTTCTTGAAATGGCACGGAAAAGGGGATGGAGGAGGTCAACATAGAGGTTGGCTGAATAGACTATCAGTCAGTATACATATGAATTTGAGGGTTAGGGCTTGGACTGGATGATCTTAAAGGTCCCTTCCAACCTGGACAATTCTCTAATTTTATGAATTCTAACTCTAAGTCTCGACCTAGATGTTTATGTAATTTCTATAGTAATTTTTCTTTCATACCAAATAGCACTGTCTTGAGAAACCAACTGCATTTCTAATGCCATTTTTCAAGGCATGTTTTCAAGCGTTTTCTTCAAATTGCAGTACAGGCATATGACTTACCTCGTGGTGACATTAATCTTAGGAATCGGGATGAAAAGCAAACATCTATAACCTGATGACAACTTTTTTATACCTGTACTTAGCAGTTTTCTCCCTTTAATATGATTAAAGCAATTTAGATTAGAAGGTCCTACTTCTGAATTAATTTTTGCAGTACAAGTACTTTTAGGTTGACAAATTCCATCTTAATATGTATAATTTGGATTAAGCCTGTCATGTTCGTGGCTGCACAATTTAACTTCTTACTGCCTTAGGAAGTGCCACAGGAAAAACACAAACAAGCATCGCTTGCGCTATTGACATCAACACTTTGGTTTCTGAAAACAGGACCACAAAGTGATTCTTGAAGGAACCACAAAATACTTTTTTCTGTGATACTGATAAATAGGAAAATTAGCACAATTACCTCATTGTTGTCCCTAATAAATGAAGTGTAGCATTGATTCTTCAAACCCTGGGAGAATTTCTTCTAGGCATATGCATTTACTTGCCTTTCCACCCTAAAATTTTGTTGCATGTTTTCTGTAACCAAAGTGTCTTTAATGAAGGCCTCAAACAATGGGATTTTAGGGTGCTGCTAATTTGTGGAAGTAAGCTGTCACAAACTCTGAAAATCTAAAATCCAAATAAAATATGTTTGTAAGAAAAGCCTGTGTAGATATTATTGGTCTATGTTTTTTATAGGTGGAGTAAAGGAAAATTTGATAGGCAAATTGTATATTAATATTTTTATTGCTTGATGAAGGAAGATTGTTTTAAGTTTTTCTTCTTAGTCTGTAGATTTATGATTATGTTTCTACACCTTTGAAAATATATTGGCAATGAAATATACATCTTAAACCATATCTCCTCGCGGCTCAGATATTCGTAGCCTGCTTACGAGGTTTGCAAGTACTAAAAGTTGCTGTGAACTTGTGATAATGTGCAGATCTGATGAAAGAATCAACAATGGGAAAAAAAAATCTGAGAGATAATAAATCTTTCCTGTGAGGGTGGCAGAGCCCTGGCAGAGGCTGCCCAGGGAGGTGGTGGAGTCTCCTTCTCTGGAGACATTCAAACCCCACCTGGACACGTTCCTGTGGGACCTGCTCTGGGTGACACTGCTCTGGCAGGGGGTTGGACTAGATGATCTCCAAGAAGTCCATTCCAAACCCGTATAATTCTGTGATTCTGATTTTTCTGGGAATGAGATAAAAGGGCAACGGTTGAACAGTAGAGAGTTAATGGTATTTAAAATGTTTATGATCACACAATGAAAACAACAGAAAAAAACTATACAGTAAATTACATCAACGTGACCAAACCAGTTTAGAAACATACTTACTAGTTGTTTTTAGAAACATGTCTATTTTATGTAAGAACTCTTTGCCAGAATGTTTGTGCCGTTCAGAGCCTTGTGTGTCTTACTTTGTTTTCATTCCTTCCCCTTTGTTTTCTTTGAAACAGGATATAGCTGACCCTTTTTTTGCTTATTGTAAACAGCATGCGGACAGGTTAGACAGAAAATGGAAGCGGAAGAACTACTTGGCTTTACAATCTTACTGTAAAATGTCCTTGCAGGAAAGAGAAAAACAGCTCTCTCCAGAAGCTCAGGTATGATGTGCATGAGACAAACGTGTCTGTGTTCATTAAACATGAAAGAAATGAGGAGGGTGCAAAATTATTACTGAAATAAAATTAAATTAAATGCGAGAGACACTGATAGTGCACAGTCTTTTAACAAAGCAGTGAATTATTTGTAGGTTTTGATCTCTAAGAACAATTTTCAATAAACTAATTATTAGATGGGGATATCTGTACTTGTCTGAATTGAAAAATCTTACTTTCTTTGGTTTTGTGGCCAAAAGTTGGGAATTGTGTTTTCATCATAATATATAGATTTTATTTAACACTTTCTTCAAGGTTCTTAACAAAAAAAAGAGAGAGAGACAAGAAATTAGGCATATTTCTACATCTGAGTTCAGTAAAAATCCACCTTTTTTTCCCCCCTTAGTAATATCTTGAACTTGACAGAAGTTTAGCTTGTCCAAAGCTTTTTCTTGTTAGATCCTTTTTCACCTTCTTTGTGGGCCTATATAGAGTTCTGTGTGCTGTTTTTTTTCATTGTAAAGCTATATTAGGAAAAATAGGTAGAAAAATGTGTAGGTAAAGAAACTGAGTCTGTGCTGCTGAGCGGGAGGTGTCTGAAAACCGTAGGCAATTCCTGTATCCCTGTCTAGTGGTTTATAGGAATACAGATCCACGTAAAACTATTAGTTACTGGGTAAACTCAACTGATAAATGTCCTGTTGATGTAAAGATTTCAATCTTTCTGAGGGAATCTGTACTTTGATATGGTTTAATGTTTGTACTTTGTTATTTTTTCTGATTCTGAGGAGTTTATGGTATATTTTCTTTCACAGCTTAGGCTGAACTCAGAGCTCTGAATCAGAGCTGTGTAGAAAAGCAGCTTCTTGTCTGAATGAATCCTGCCTAATTTGTTGCAGAAAGTAACAGATGCTGTAAATAATGGAAGGCAGCTATGGGAGAGAAATCATTTGCTTTTTTTTCTGAAGGGAGAACTGTAATGTAATGATCAGAAAATAAATCTCCCTGTCATCAAACTTTTTATTTAAAAAAAAAATCATACTTTCCTAGTTTTTCAAAGATATTTGAATAGGAAAAGAAAATACTAATTTATTAATTTAAAATTACCTATGCAGGTGAGGATGAATGTGAGCAAACTCTATTGTAGAAGAATTTTGAATAAAATTTTTCTGTGGGGTATCGAGTTTTGTGTAGCTTGATTTAAAACTGGCTACATAATTCTTGCTGAATACGCTCAGCTCTCAGTTATGTGAAATGCACCCAGGTAGTGGAAAGCTTTGTAGCCCAGGAAGGAATAACTGAGCCAATGGACTGGCAAGTCCTGTGGCCCAACAAAGTAAATTGCTCTGAAGAACATAATGCCTCAAGCTGTCTAGGACTGTTGTGGATTGTTGGAAGGTGTTCTACATTGAAATAAATTTTATATTCCCAGAGAAGCTGTGGCTGCCCCATCCCTGGAGGGG
>BJBW01003759.1:1265-20301 GCA_004320125.1 Scolopax mira | reverse complement strand
TGATCTTTAAGGTCCCTTCCAACCTGAACCATTCTGTGAGTCTCTATCAATAAAGGAAATGTATGTTCCTTGAGTAAGGTGTACACTTGAGCTCAGGTTTACATTTAGGCATAAATCATTTTAATCTGTCATCTGTTTCTGGAATAAAACTCTGGGTATACAGCCGTATGACATCTTAAATCACCCCAAGGGTTTCACAACTGAGCGCGTAATTAGTGAAGAAGCTCTAAACCCTTCCCGTGGAGAATAAAGCAGGGTGGTGGCTGTAGGTAGGTCTGTTGCTGCTGTGGCTCCTAGAAAAATAGCCTTTGGGGTCAGAGCTGTGTTTCTTGGTCGTTAATGTTCAAGACTTAGTAAGGTAACCTGTGTCAAACGGTCTGTAGTATCACCTTCAGCGACGCTGTTTGTCGTGGGAGATGTTCCTTATCCACAGCACACACGCTCTTCTGCTTTTGTCTGGGGAGTACCTCCTGCCATATGGTGGGGCAGTTGGATTAGTCACTTTCTTCTTCCTGCAAGCAAGTAAACAACTTCTGACTGAGAGTCAGCTGGAGCTTTGCCTCTGAAGGTTTGTATGTTGATGTCATTTTCTGCTAGAATTGCCTCTATCCAGAGTTCCCACAAGACAGCCTTCTCCACCGGTCAGTAACAACTTGATCTTCTGAGGTTGATCTCCCAGATAGTTGCAAATAATACAGATGTGATTGGCAATATATACTGTGAGCTTCTCTTGCCTACTTCATTTCTGTTTGAGTTGGGTTTTTGGCACGTTAAAACCAGCTGGCTTAACATTTATAAGGAAATGTGGTATTGAGAAAGGAGTTCCTAGGAAACAATGCCAGATATGGCAAAAACACTATCCATCAACTTTTATTGCTTGTGTAGATATCTACAATTTTATTTTTTATTTTAATTTTAAAGTGTATCTAAATGTATTTTTGATAGGTCAACCCAGGCTTTTCCCAGTAGTGAATTTTCACAGTCCGATCAGATTAGCGTCATTAGAAGGGATTGTCTGAAAGCTGGTGATCGCTTGTGTTACTGTCAGTGGTGGGGAAATCTCATCAAGAAACCTCTGAAACCTAGCGAAAGGATAATGTTATTTGTGTCTGTGAAGTAAAATCTAAAATATCTGAATCAGTGGCTGTTCCTTGAGCCGTAGAGTTCCGCAATGAATGTGCGGCTTCTAAAATGCCAATAGACTTTGGGTCTCTTCCAAAAAAAAGGATGTAACTCGGAACCAGTTTCTGAATTACGTTTTTAATGTATAGAATTCTTCGTTGCAGGCCCGAATCAATGCCAGGCTACAGCAGTACCGTGCCAAGGCCGAGCTGGCCCGCACCACCCGGCCCCAAGCCTGGGTGCCCCGGGAGAAGTTACCGCGGCCCCTCACCAGCAGCGCCTCGGCCATACGGAAGCTTATGCGCAAAGCTGAGCTAATGGGAATTAGCACAGACATTTTTCCAGTGGATACCTCAGATACTAGTTCCAGCGTTGATGGAAGAAGGAAACATAAACAACCGGCTCTCACTGCTGATTTTGTGAATTATTACCTTGGTAAGAAGGGAAATTGAGTATTTTTCTCAGTGAAAAAAATGGCCGCTTTGCTGTGTCTGTACTGATCTGATGATTCACGTTGCCCAGAGAAGCTGTGGCTGCCCCATCCCTGGAGGGGTTCAAGGCCAGGCTGGAGGGGGCTTGGAGCAACCTGCTGTGGTGGGAGGTGTCCCTGCCCAGGGCAGGGGGGTTGGAACTCAATGAACTTTAAGGTCCCTTCCAACCCAAACCGTTCTATGATTCTGTGATAGGCTCTTTTATATTATTTCTATTTCTTTTCTATTAATAGATAAATATGAATTATTACTTCATTTTAATCATGTATTATTGCTTGTATGGTTTTTGTTTAAAAAGACATTACAGAAAAGAAGAAAATCTTTCAAATCTAAAAGGAAGCAGCATATTTGCTAGGAAGGTAGTGGAAGCTTAGGAATCTTTGGTGTCATTTTATTTCTTTTTTTCCCTCCCTTTCTGTGTGGAATGACATGATTTTGGGACATTCTTTGGGAGTGTTCACTAGATGACTGATCGAAGCTCATCATTTAAATAACTATACTAGTTATGCAGCAGAAAGTAAATGCTTTTTCTGACTGTTCACTCTACTCCATCTGTGTAATAAACCTACAGGCGATAGTTGGTGTTTGTGTGGTGTTATGGCTTTATGCTTTGCATTGCTTCACTTTTTTTTCAGTGCATAAAACTTGAATATATAGCCAAGGATAGGAAATAATGCAGTTTTCTTTTAAATAGAGAGAAATATGCGCATGATTCAAATCCAGGAGAATATGGCTGAACAGAAGAATATCAAGGATAAATTAGAAAATGAACAAGAAAAGCTTCATGTGGAGTATAATAAGGTGATGAAAAAGGGATAATAAACTGTTATACTGCTTTAGTGTTGCTGCTGTTAACTTTGATAGCATTTTGCTTTCCAAACAAAATGACATAGGAAGAAAGATATGACCCATTCTTTCTTTAGAAGTAATATTTTAAAATGTATTAATTTAAAAAATATTCTGTGATCCGTTATCCCCATGCAAGCAGAGTCAACTTGTAAAATGTCATATATTAGCTGGGCACAAGGTCTTTAACTGACCCCACTGAGAGCACCAGTAACAAATTCCCCATGGACAGATTGGTCCCTCTCATGAGTAAATTCTGTCTTAAGGCCCTTCTTTTTTTCATTCTTTGTATGCATTTCATTTGAGACTTTGAGAAAAAGGAGTTTGACTCTTCTATGTCTTTTGCTTCACTTGTGTAGTTTTAGGTTCTTTTTGAACATGTTTGGCTCTCTGCTTAGAGCCCTACTTGATAATTGAGAATCTAGGATTGTCAGCGTGTTATTTATTTATTTATATCAACTCCAACTTCAGTTGTGTTCATCCTAGATTTAATGACTTGTCGAATTTTTTAGGCTGAAATAGTATTTACATGTAAATAGTGTAAATACACCCTAGTGTTATTGTTTGAGTAAAAAAACTCAACTTTTTTTTTCTGCTGGCATCATTTAATAAATTATATCTTTCTCTAAGACAGTGAGTGAATGTTCTTTGGTAATGCAACGTAGAGCTTTAATTCATTTATGTGGTTACAACATCACTGCTTAAGTAGTATGGACAGTGAATACAAGATGTTGCTGTATTTCAGTTTTGCTTTTTAGTTGACTTTATAAAACCACCTTTTCAATCTGAAATGCTTCAGATCTTCTTTATAAAACAGGTTTTCATCTTAGTTCCATTAAATGGTTGCTCTGGTCTCAGCTGTATTGCCATGAGTTCCATTGTTTTTTATTCCCACAGTAAACTAATGCACCCTAGATAGCTAAGAGGTTGACTGAATTTTATTAAATAACTTTTAATGGATTTTCATTCCTGTTGATTTTTTTTTTTCTTTAACTTTTCAGCTGTGTGAGTCCTTGGAAGAGTTACAAAATATGAATGGAAAACTGCGAAATGAAGGGCAAGGCATTTGGGCTCTGCTGGGTAGAATCATTGGACAGGTTGGTTGGGTTTTCCCCTCCCCTTTTCATAGTCCGTAGGCAGAGCTGAGGTGTTCTGTCTCTCAATTCTGTGGCTGAATAAATTGATTTGACCAGACCCAGGCTTTTACTCTGGGGATAATGTTTCCTGATTGAAATACCTAGACTTCTGCAAGCCATCTATTGGGAACCTGTGGCTTAATTTTGTTGTTGTAATAGTGATCTTGATTGCAAAATTCTTCCATTTGGTAAAACTGATTGACCTGTCATTAGGGATGAACCCTAACACGAAGCATGAGTTAACCCTACTGTTTTTGTCTCCATATTGTCTTTAGTTACTGTAGGCTTCAAATTGTATGGTAACTCTTTATGGCTTTTATAAGATAAGATCTTTAAAACTGCAGTCTGTATATGATGGTTTTTAACTGGATAGAGCAGAGTATTTTGGTCAAATTAATGTAAGTACCCAGGAGAAGAGAAGATTTGGATTGCTTCCTGAGGCCAGCAATTACCTTTGTTGTCATTGATATGCATGGAGAAAAGAGAAGAACATACATTCTTGCCCATGTTTTGATGTATGTTTTATGTCAAAGGTATAAAATGGCAGTGGACATTTTAGATGTCAGAGAGAGATTGAAAAGATTTCCAATTACGATTTTAAGGAAGATTAAAGAAATTGTTCATTGTGAAAATGCAGACATACCATTAGGTCACGATTCTGTCGTGCTCTTTGGGACTGCAGAGTTTGTGCTGCCGTTCAGAAAACGAAGCTTACCCTTTCTTTATGCAGTTATGGCACTTAAGATATACCTGCTTTTTCTGGTTCTATTTATCTATATTTGATATGAAGAAGGATTTTTGCATAACATACCTCTTGAATCGAGATTATTTTTTTCCCTTCCTTTGTAAGATGGCTTTGAGTAAGTATTCACAAATATATTTCCTGGTGCAAATGTTACTAAATGAAAAAAAAAAAAAAAAAGAAGAGAAGAAAAGTTAAGTAGAATTCATTTGCACAGCTTGCGTGACATTTTTTTTCCAGTTGGTTGAACAGATGCAGACCCGTGGGGCTGCTGAGAAATGACTTTGATCGATGGTTGCTGTCTGAGAAGCTTGCACACTGCAGATTAGTAGAAACCCAAAGAGAATCTCCTCTGCTTTGTGGAGGGCTCGGTCCAATAAGATAATTTTTCTAATTAACCTATTGAGCACCAGTGTAGCAGGGACGTTGGAGAAAATAAACTGCCTCAGTATTCTGTCAGTTCTGTGAATTTGCCGTTTCTTCTTTCAGCTGCTTGGACAAATACATCCCTGTCCATCCCTCTTGCTTGCAGAAAAATTTTAAAAGCTAGTATTTCAATGTGGTTTTTATTTATTGAATTGAAAAAAAATAGCATAATATTGTTTTATCCCAGTATGACTTTGTAATAAAAACACCTGTAGTTGCTCTTGTCTGCAGAATTGCTACCTAGACAATTTCCCCCTCATAATTTGAGTCTCGTTCATGTGTTGAGATTGGAGTGGTGTTTTCTGAAAGCCTCAAGTCTCACGTCTATTTCATTTCTTCAAATCCCATAGAAATTGAACATACCAGCAATTTTACGTGCTCCAAAGGAAAGGAAACCGAGTAAAAAGGAAGGAGGAACGCAAAAGACATCTATGCTTCCAGCTGTCCTTTATAGGCAAGTAATGAAGTCTTGACAGAATAGATACAATATCTAGAAATTTAATAGTTTCACAAAAGCATTAAGAGAAAATTCTTTGCTTCAGTTTTGATGAACAAAATGCTTCAGAGTTGTTTAGATGTTTTACTAGGCCAAGTTGAATAGTGATTAATTTTCCACCTTGGCACACGTCAGGAAGGTTTGGGGATTTTTTGCTAATTTCAGAGCAGGACTCTTTGAGGACAAAGGAAACTCTTTTCAGCTGAAATAGAAGGGTCCTTTATGGTGTGAAAGTTTTTAACTGGTCATCTTGTCTTTTGAATGCAGTCGTCTCTGGTGCTGATTTTGTGAATAGTGCTGCCCAGTCACAGTGACAGAGTGCATAAAACACTTGTCATATAAGAATTTTTACTTTTTGCTGGGTT
Source organism: Scolopax mira (assembly GCA_004320125.1). NCBI lineage: Eukaryota > Metazoa > Chordata > Aves > Charadriiformes > Scolopacidae > Scolopax > Scolopax mira. Next base: position 14,677 of record BJBW01003759.1, on the reverse strand, counting down.
GTCATATGCTTTGGGTGTTTTAAATTTCCCTAGTTCTATTTCTGTTAATTCCCAGGAAAATAAAACTTGTTTGCTTACTCTGTCATTGTTCCACTTTTTCTCCTCTTCTGTAAGTTGTGAAGCTACTGACTAGGTTTTAACTCAGCCTAAGAGTGGAAAATATGCTGGGATCCCAGACTGTGACTGTGAAAAAAAAAAAAAAAAATATATTTTCATCTTCTTGAATCTTCTTCTCTTACCACTGGCTGAGCAGTGGCACAGTCTGTGGCTTATCTCCAGCTGGAGCAAGCAGGCAGTGTCTCACCCAGCACGTGAGCTGAAAGAAGATGGGTTACAGAAGCAAAAGTTAATTCTAGTGCTGCGAGAGGTGGAAATCCCAGAATCACAGAGTGATATGGGGTTTAAAGGGATCTCTGGAGATCATCTAGTCCAACTCTTCCATCAGAGGAGATACAGTCAGAGCAGGTTGCACAGGAATGTGTCCAGGTGGGGTTTGAATGTCTCCAGAGATGGAGACTCCACCACCTCTCTGGGCAGCCTCTTCCAGGGCTCTGTCACCCTCACAGGAAAGAAGTTCCTCCTCTTATTCTTGAGAAAAACAGCATTGGACTGAGGATTTGGCAATTTAGTTGTTTACCCAAACAAATAATAGGAGTCGTGCTTTACTAGCTCTGTTTTGTTCAAATTCAGTTCATTTAGTTCCTCCCATTTTTTAATGAAATCAATGAACACCCGATCTTTTTGAAATAGCTAAAATTTCAATTCCAGTAAATAATAAAAAAAAGGCAATGTAACTTCTTATGAGTTGATATATTGCCCAACATAATAGCAGCACAAACCTATTTCAGGGTATTTCCATTTTTAAAATGAGGACATGATTGTTGAGACTGATAGTACCAGCATAATTTTGTTTTCAAACGTTTGGATGACACAGGTAGTATTTTTTTCCTTTCCCACTAGTACATTCTGTTGAAGTATCAAGTGATCACTTAATGGTTAGAAGTTCTCAAAAAAATTAGATTGACAGACATTTTGTTGTTGAAATAACTATATTTGGTGCATTTTATGCTTTACTGAATATAAGTGGAAGCTCTTTAAAAAGTAATTATGCACTTAAATGATGCATTCAGATTGAAGTTGCCACATGTTGGTATTGAAACTGTGGTGGGATGTATCATTTATTCTTTATGATTTATAAATTTACTTATAATGCTTTTCTCCTGCCTGCATAAAAAAGTTGTGGAATTTGCAAGAAGAACCATGACCAACACCTCCTGCTACTGTGTGATACCTGTAAACTCCATTATCATCTTGGTTGCCTGGATCCACCTCTTACAAGGATGCCAAGGAAGACCAAGAACAGTTACTGGTGAGAGTGCAGTCAACATCTTGTCTTGTACAGTCTCTTTACTTTCAGTAGGACATAAACACGAGTAGACTTACAAATTCTAAGCATTTTAGACATTGCTATGATGCAGTCTGAACTGAGGTGTTTTATTTTTAGGTTTTTAGCAGAGATATTTCAAGGTAAGGAAAAAAGTTGTAAAGATTTTCTCAATGTGAGCTGCTGTGTAGCTTTAATTTTCTTAGCTTTTGAGTTTATTTTTGATTATTTGATTATTTTGCTGCTATATAATAATGGTAGGAAATGGGTTGCCTTCGGGAAATGAAGGTCTCCTGTTTATTTTAGGACCCAGATAAGCAACACTCCGTCCAGATCTTTAAGAAAACACTTGTAAATACTTAAAAATAAACTTGCAATTAGTAGATCAGTTTATTGCAATATGGAAATCAGTTGGTTTTACCTCTGTCTTGTGACTCAAATCCACAATGGCAGAAGCATGTACATAACCTGCACTTATATTTCCATGAATTAAAATTCTTTTGATGCCAGCGGAGCAGAAAAAAAGCCCAGTGGGACAATGCAGATCTGCTAAAGGTAGTAAAGGTGCCAATTTCCAAACTGTCATAAAATGAGTGTGCTGCTGGGTTGCGTTAGCCTTCTGCATGTTTCTAAACTGATCTCAAATGTCTTAGAAGCAGTTACTCAGAAGCAGTTTTTATCTGGCCAGAAGTTAGTGAACAGCATCTCCAGGCATCATCGTCACCTTGTCTAAACCTTCAGGTACCAAATCAGAATCGTATAAGAATTCATTAAAAAAAAATGCAGCAGTATAAGAATTTCTTCCAAAAAAATGCAGTGAAACTGTTTCTTTCTGTTTATCTTCCTATGTCTCTTAATTACTTTTTTTTTTTCTTAAACTTCCCTAAAACATTTACTCAAGTTGCTTTTTGGGTAGCTGTGATTATTGTGTGCAGAGCAAGAGCTCTTTGGTCAAATTTAAAAAGTAGTTATATTTTATGGAAGCATTTTTTAAAACTTTTATATATTTTTTTCGTAGCTTCTGCATTTCTACAGGAGGTTCTTGATTTTTGTTCTGCTTTTTAATTGAGTTGAAAAGGCTCGCTACAAACTATCAGTCCAAAAGATGGAAGACTACAATTCTCAGTAGGTGTTAAAGGCAGAATAGGTCAGGTTAAGTAGTAAAATGCTTTTATTTCAAAGCTACAACTTATCTCTGTTGTGAATTTCATGCTTCGGTTATATCTCAGATCACAAACTTAGCTTTTGCTTCTAATTAGCTAAGGCATATTCTGGAGTATGAGATTATAGCGGACAAATTGAGTTGTATTGATTGCATTCTTTTCATCATTGAACATGCCCTTATGTATTCTTTTCAGGATCAGTAGAGAGCATATAGAATGGACCCTTAATCTAAGTTGGGTTCAGCAGGTTTCTCCCTCCCCCACTGTTTTAAATACAATTTTAATCTTTTGATTAAGTTAGAAGAAAAATGCATTTTTATTTCTTTTTACATGAGGGCAATGTACTTTTCAGGTATTTGTATAGATAAATTGGGAACTTATACAAGAAGATAAAGTAAGAAAATGGGTATAGTGGGAAATTCCTTGAGATGGTGGGCAGGTTGAAAGACTTTATTTAAAGTCATTAAGAATGTTGACTTTAATCCTCTTTTAAAATAGTTAAAAATAATTGTTTCTTAATTTTGACTTTCTATTCCTTTATCACTGCTAATCTTTTACTCATAATTGCTAACTTGGGCCTTCGCAAAAGACGTGATGAGTAGAATCCTATTCTTTATCGATACATACTTATGCTAAACTACCCAATGTTTAAGTGAGTTTATTCCATGTGCTTCCATATTTTACACTGCGAAGGTGCCAAATGATTCCACTTATGTCTGTGATGTTCATAGATCAGTTACGTTTTACTTCTTGCCCATTTCATGCTAAAATTACAGTATACAAAAAAGGGATTTTGAAATTATTTGACTAAATCCACTGTTAGTTGTAATAGTAAGAAAAAATATTAAATACTTTTATATTTAAAAATTAATTTGTTAAAGCACAAGTGATGATTAATTATCTTGGTGTTTCTAAACATTAAAAGAAGGTAATGATTTAAATCTCAGTGAAACTGCAGTAAGAGCTTAGCCCTGGTGAGCACCAGTGTCTCACAGCTTGTTAGAAACTGGTTTCAAGCACTTAACACTAAGTATTTCCCCAGTTCAGAGGCCTGGCAGTTTTCTCCAAGGTTACATTTATTACATCTTGGCTATTTTAGAAAGAAAGTGTTTGCAGCATAGCAAGTTCAAAGCCTGTCCTTATTTCAAATGGATTTATTTTGAAAGGAAGAGCGTGACAACTATTTTACGTAATACAACATGAAAGCATTAATTTCTACCTGGTTTGATGTGGTGCTTTTAAAGCAGACCAGCAGCTCTAATCAGAGAGGAGAATGCTGTGGCATACTGCTACTTAAAAATTTTCAGTTTCTTAGAAATTCTGTTGATTAAACTCTAGAATATTCTTTTGATTCACACGTTATCATAAAATTAAGTTTTGTCGTTCTCTCTGACAACTTGTGGGCTTTTATGTTCTCCCTCAATTCTGGATGGACTGGGAAGTGTGTGTTTTCATGATAGAGAGTGACCTGAACTGATGCAAAAAGCAGTGCACAAGTGTTGACAGACAATATCAAAATGTTGACAGAGAGAATCAAAATCTGATTGTAAAATATTGACATTTTCATGAAGAAAATAAGCAGCAGCTCCCAATAGGGAGTAGCTCTTTCTATTGAAATGAGATTGCCGAAAAGCAGTGAAATGCTGGGGCCTGAGATGAACCAAACAAGGACTAACTAATTTTGGGCTTGGTGGGTTTTATTTTTGTTCTGGAAGGCCCAGGTTTTTTTAGTGGTAACTCTGCTGTGGGGAGTATTGGCCGCAGGATGGAATGAGCTGTGGAGAACCTGACCAGGAGTCCCACCAACACTCACTCAGTATCTGCACATTCATTCATATTCCTGACCCCACTCAGTCCTGATCCAGCACATCGGGATTGTTTTGTCCTCCTGAGACACTGGATAAGGATGTACAGTTGTTAACTTGTATAGTTATGGCTGCGATATACTATTGCATATAGCATAAATTTTTATGTATTTGTCACTTGTCCTGATTGAAGGCTGTTTGGGTCGTTGCAAATGGCAAGTTTTCAGTACCTTTACTGTCAGAAAGGTGCTCTTTGAAGCTCTTTGACAAACTATTTTTAGTTCATGTATAGGGTCTTCTATCTCCAGAATAAGAGCAGTCCTCCTTTTTTTCCACTTCCAGTATGTCATTCAACACACGTGATTTATTCAAATTACCAGAGCAAAGGTGTCATCTTAAAGCTTTGGTCCATGTTTCTCAAGCTCAAAGTGCTTTAATTCTTTGCTAATGCTGCGAGAAGTGATTTATTACAGAGTACATCTTCGAGACCTGTTTCTTCCTAAATAAAATACTTGTTTTCTCTGTGAGTCTGGATGAGGCAAAACCAGACTAACACAATCACGAAATCGCAGAATGAAATGATGTTGGAAGGGACCTCTGGAGATCATATAGTCCAACCTCCCTGCCAAAGAAGTTCCTCCTCATGTTTAGGTGGAACTTCCCATGTTCAAGTTTGTGCCCGTTCCATCTTGTCTTGTCTCGGGACACCACTGAAAGAAGACTGGCTCCATCCTCCTGACACCCACCCTTTAAGTATTCATAGACGTTGGTCAGATCCCCCCTAAGTCTTCTCCAGATTAAAAAGACCCAAGTCCCTCAACCTTTCTTCATCAGAGAGATGCTCCAGACCCCTCATCATTTTTGTACCTCTCTGCTGTACCCTCCCCAGCAGTTGCCTGTCCTTGAACTGGGGAGCCCAGAACTGGACACAGTGCTTCAGATGTGGCCTCCTCGGGGCAGAGCAGAGGGGCAGGATGGCCTCCCTCCACCTGCTGGCCATATTCTTGATACCCTCCAGGATGCCATTGGCCTTTTTGGCCACAAGGCCACATTGCTGGCTATTGTGGACTAAAAGCAAGACAAAACCTGTGTACAGAGGTTGAATCTTTGGCACTGTTTCTCCTCTTAAGTTGATTGTGCTGCGTGGCAAAGCTTGCTAATTTAGAGGCAGTCGAGGATTGTTGGAATAGCTGGGAAGGTGACCTCTTGTGGTAGGTTCTCCATTCACTCCTTCTCCTTGAAGAGATGAGACTAAATGAGCATGACCTTAGCATAGCCAAAAGAAAGAGGAGTCGCCTGGCAGCTCTCCCTGAGTATGTTGGGATTAAACAGAATGGGAAAAGAGTTCTTTAAAGTCAAGAACCATAATCGGAGCTGAAAGTTAGGAGATTGTTTCCTTGTCAGAGGAGTGTGTGTCTGTAATAGCTTTTCTGTGGCCCTGTGGGAACCAACAACCCAACTCCTTTCTAGTTGAAGCTTGACTGCTTTATAATAGGCTTGATAAGACGTGGGTGAGTGTGAGAGTTGAGGTTATTCCAGTAAATCAAGAGGTTGCCTCTAAATTCATGGTTATGACTTTCCTTTTTTCCCTCACACCTTTGGGGCATTTGTGAAGTTTTATTCTGATTCACATCCCCTCCCTTCCCATCATACTATAATATTGCAGCTTTCTTTTTGTAGATCTAGCTTTTTTTCTAGTTTGTTTGGGTTTTTTTTTAAGATTTAAAGCCACTCCTTTAGAAAATATATATTAAATTTGATTTTCATTAGGTACATGTCTTCTAAATCCCTGCCACTACAGAGGGCTCTCATCAGACTGAATTCAGGAGTGTGTCACTGCAAAGATTAAACTGCAGCAGCAGTTAGGGTAATGCATAGATTACAGATCAGTGGGCACCATTAAAAACAGGGATGTTGTAGGATGCAACTGGTGAAATAGGGTGCATCTTTCTTGAGGATTAAATCCTACTTTGAAAACCTTGGTTTTCAAAGTTTAAACACTGTCAGGAAAAAAAACACTAATAAAAACGCTCGTTTTTTGCTTAGTTGCTTAAGATGTCATACATTTGAAGGACTTCTTTAGGTGTCCATTAGGTTTCTTGAGTTTTTAATTTATTTTAAACCCAAATACTTCAATCTGTTTCTTTTTCCGCTTTTGTGACTGCGGTTTTAAATGGAAAATGTTCCCCTTTGCAGGCAGTGCTCAGAGTGTGACCAGGCAGGTAGCAGTGACATGGAGGCTGATATCGCCATGGAAACCTTACCAGATGGGACCAAAAGATCAAGGAGGCAGATTAAGGAACCAGTGAAATTTGTTCCTCAGGATGTGCCACCAGAGCCGAAGAAAATTCCAATCAGAAACACGGTAAATGATGGTTGAGTTGTTCTGCAGCTCCTATTCATAATAATTTTGCTTAAGATGATGGCTTATATTTTGTACCATTTGAATTGCAAGATTTCGATTTGACTGATGTTCTATTTTTGTTATAAATGCCCTTTTCTCTGTTTATTGTGTTAAATATATAGTTTTGCTAAAGTAAGAAGCTGGGAGATGCAGTACTTAACTGAAGAGCTGGACAAGCTTTTCCTTTTACCTGGGTCACAAAGTCCTCTGTTAATTTCAGAAGAAGGGAAAATTCAGTTTACACTTAAACTTAGCTTTTACAGCTGTTCCTCACTGTAAATAGGAAGGATGCTTTGTTCTTGTGTGCTCAGTTTTAAATATATCGAATTGCCAATTACAGCTGTAATTAGTTATTTCCTTGGGTAGAGTCCTGGCTGACTGCATATTTTGTGTCTATTGTAAGACCCTGTTATTTCAGTTCATTTGCTTTCTAGTCTTGCAAGTCATTGGATGTTTTCTCAAACTTTTTTGGCAGATAGATTTTTTTTGGACAAGAGAAACAAAAGCGTTTGCTTCTAGTACTGATGAAATATTTAGCATCTTTGTTTCATTGGAAAGGAGAGCTGTTTTAATTAATCACTGTCCTCTAATCCCTAAAGTTTTGCTCTCCTATTAGCTCATAAAGCAAGGTTTTCATGTTTGATGTGTCACATTACCCATAAAATGTACACAAAAGTATCAACGGGCTTTTAGGTCTAGTTCAGGGAATAAGTAGGGTTCCCATGACCCTTTGGTCATTAGTTGTAATTATATATAAAGTGGTGGTTAATCTTCCAGGGTACTGCTTAGAATTAGGAAATACTGAAGCCCTCTCACGTCAGGGTTGGATGTACTTCATCTCTCAAGCAGCACAACTTCATGAAAGTGATTCATAAAAACTTGAGTTTTCTCTGAGGACCTACGTTCAAATCTTAATTCTGTCTAATCTTACATCAGAACACCTGTGGCAACTGGACTACACTGGTGTTCACAGGGGCTCCCCTTCATTCTGTAATCTGGAAGTGTGAGAGAAATAAGACTGGAGCAGGTTATTCTGGAGTCAGTGCCTCTCCCTTGTACAGGTCTCTACGTTAATTGTGTGTCAGGGCAGCATTTTGCATCCTAATGCTGCGTAAGCTTTTTAAAACAACCCCATGAGTGCTTTCTACTCTTTCCATCTCTTGGCTTTCAAATACTTTGGAAGATATTTCTATCAGGAAGAACAGCTGTTGCAGAGAAAGTGGGAGAAGAGAGAGAAAGCCCAGCCATTGGGACAGCATTGCTTTGGAGACAGCACCTGTTGTATTGTACATTAAAATGTCACTCAAGTTTACAAGAAGACCTTCCAGATTTTAGACTTCCTAAGGAAGACCATGTAAGAGAATATATCTATAGAGAATATGCCTAAATACACAGGGGTAAATTTAAACATCTCAGAATTCTACTCTGTGTCAGTGTCTATACAAATTATAAATTAATAGAAATAGACAAGACATTAGGCCTTTGTACTCTAATCTGTTATATAAGGGCTGTATTTGTGGACAGATTTTAATTCATTGTTTATACTTATATATTTCAAGCTATATGTAGTGATCACTTAAACAGCTTTCTGAATATCAATGCACGACTCTTTAAACTAGCTTTATTTAAAATCTGTAATCTTTATAATTCCAATTTCATACTTGTATAAGCTTCACAAATCATTATTCCTGCTGCTAGTTAACTTCAGAGAAATAAGTAATTAACAGAAATCAATCACTGATCTGTGCAAACCAGGTGTCTGTAAACTTTTTTAATATTTGTTAAAAGCCTGAAGATGTTTTTTAACAATTTGTTTTCAGAATGGTACAATTTTTTTCATATTGAATATTTTTATAGTAAAGTTTAAAAGCTTACAATAGTTTGTTTATTTGGAAGAAAATAAAGAAGTTGAATGATTAATGCTCTTCATCTTCTCAACAATGTATGTTCAATTTTCCAGAGCCTTTGTGAGCTGATCCATATTTACAAAAAACAACAAACTGCCATTTTGCTATCCTTCATTTGCTATCCTTGAATAAGGTTAAGTAGTGTTTGTGTTGTTGAATATTCCAACAAATGCTGTCAGATCCTGGTACCTGGTACTCTTGTGGGTATTAGAGGGCAATATGTTGTGGGTGTTTGGTTTTTTTTGGTGAAAATTCAATTTTTGGTTCCTCTTCATTGAAAAAGAAGTATCTACCCATTGTTTCAAAGGCAGAAAAGGCTTTTTGTAAAGGCATTTTGTAAAACTAAATAGTTTGTTGAGGGATTTAAATAAAACTTTCTGATCTTCTGATACCAAACGTATTTTTGTTATCTAAGCCCTGGAAATCCAGTAGCTTTTTTTCCTATAATTACATTGTACAAAATCCAGATGAAGAAACAGTGTTTTTTCTGTTTAGCAGTAAAAAGTCTCTGTTTTGGGGATAGAATTATTAGCCAAGGCTGTGCTGTTTGTTCTTTAGAACATGGAAGAAAACAAAACAGTGCCTGGGGGGCTATAGTTAAGTAGATTAGTTTTGAAAAATAATAATAATAATTTAAAAAAAAAAACACAGACAAAGCACCTACAAACTGTTTTTAACACAGGGAGTTGTTGTGTATAGTGATTTTGTTTCACAAATAAATACTGTTGTTTAGAATAGTTTATTGTTCCTTATAATAATAGGAGAAGATAGCGGCGGAATGATTATTTTTTCTCTTACCAAGTATATTAAAAGATAAACAGGACTGTTATCTTGTATTGAACTGAAACATTTCCACCAAAGTAGTTTCCAGACATCTATTGTGTAACTTAATTATGTGATGTCATAAATACAAGTTTTGAATAAAAAATGGTTACAAGAGGAAAAGAGAACATAAGTTTCCATCTGAGTGTAAGTACCATTGCTTCATAGAAGCAAATAATTTTAAAACTCTTATCTATGCTTATTAGTCTTCATTTTAATTAACATTGGCAATGCTTGGTCAACTCATTTAAATATGACCTCTGAATAAGTACCTGGAAGACCTTTTAAAGCTTTTGAAATACTCAACTTAAAAGAAATTGTCGACTGAACGTTAATACTGTAGAAAAAAAATAATCAGGAGTTACTTAGCTTCAAGTTTTCATTATACAGAGCACTGAAAAACTGATTTTTTTTTTTCTTCATCATTGAATGTGAAAACTCAACAGAGTCTATGACACCTCAAGACAAATGTAAAAGCTAGATCAGTGAGCTTGGCAGATACAGGGATCCAGGATCGTGTAGGAATCTCTCTTTTGGTTTGAGGGCAAATTTAGAAAGGGAAGTGGGATAAATTGATGCAGCTCTTCCACAATGCTTGAAGGGAATTGAGCATATCAAGAGGTTTGAATTTTGATTTATTTGTTTTTCTTTGTTTGTAGATTTAGTTTGTTTAATTGTTTGGGGTTTTTTTTCAGAAAGCAGGGGAAACAAAACTATAGATGAAAGGTCACTTTTTTGATGTAGCAAGGTCTGCAACATCTGCAAACTGACTTTTTCTGGCCTTTCTGCTTTCCTGCTTCTATTTCAGTTCTCCAAACTGTGTGTCCTTTGGAGGAAATTAGTGTTAGGAAGGATAGGGACCAATCCTAGATCTCAAGTTCTGTTACATATTTTAGTCTTAGAAACAGTACTTTCAAGTTAATTGCCAGATTCAGCAATAGTTTGGCTATACAGCATGAATGTTGCAAAAATGTTGCTTTTCTAGAGAATAGAAGTTCTCAAGAGAATGGTAACTAAAGAAAAAAGGAGGAGAATTGAAATTTGGTGTAATTAAGTTTCACGGTCCACTTGTTTCTCTTTGTCATCATATTTTGGTGCATTGCTTTTCCTTTTTATCTAGCAGTTCCCTTTTTATTTCTGCTAGCTTTCTGGAAAATTAAATAATTATTGTAGAGATATATTTTGAATAGCAGTGATATGTACCATGTTTGTACTCACTTTGGTCTGTATTGAGCAAGTGTGCCATCTGGTGTCTATATACCTGTCCTTAACTTTATTTAAAATAATTTTATGCCCTGTGTGGTGCCCTTAATAGAATGTTGTTTCTGCAAAGGAAGTCCAAGGGATTTTTCTGCAAGGATTGGAACTTTTTCATTGGCAAAGAATGTTTATGACATTGAACTCATAATAAGGATTGGGTGATGTGATGGATTAAAAATTGTTATCTTAGCAAAATGGTAATGTGTTTAATGTTAGAGAGATCACGTTACCTGCAGGGTTTCAACCTGTGTGTGTATTTTCTTAGGCTTTTGAAAATCAATAATCTGCTTTATGCATGTTCTTCACAGTCAGCGCAGTGATTTCAGCAGTTACTTTTTTGGTAGTAGTAGAAGTTTTCCCAGTTCTGTTTTCTGTGAAGCTCTGCTCTGTTCCATATCAGAATTATCTTCTGTTCTGTAGCAATGAAATGACTCCTTGCAATGACCTCTTTGGAATGATTCCCCAGCTTTTGAATATCTACTGATTTCTGTTATTCTTCCTGTCTTTATATTCTCATTAACAAGTATATGTTAAAGGCTGCATGAGTGAGAGTCTTAGGGTTAGAAAGTGTTTGATTTGTATCAATGAGCCATAGCCTGTTAAAAGGTAAAGACGGAAGTATATCATTAATATTAGTACCCCAAAGGTAATTAAATTCTGGGGTATTTTTTAGAGCAGCTGGATGGGAATGACGAGCACTGAATTAGGGAGAGGTTTTAATTATGAGCTCAGTTATCCTTTGCCGTTGGTCAGTTGCTGCCTCGTGTAGCTTGGAACCTGCCTTTTTGTGTCCTGGCTTCAGTTGGGGAACACAGGGAGAACTTGGGGATATGGTGGGAAACGTGGTTTAAATGTAGGAGAGAAGGAGAGGTTAAAAAATCTCTAGAGAAGGAAAGGAATAGGATTATGATGGTATAGTATTAAGAAGTATGCCTAGTTTGGCTGGTTTTAACATCTGTTTATTTCTTTATTGAGTTATATTATTTAAGGGCCCAATTATGAAATGATATGAAATGAAAAATAGTTTGTCTCACTTTTGCCCCCTAATGACAGAAATTACTCAAGAGAGAAAATCCTAGTGACTGCAAATGGACATGTGTGAATTGTGTGTAGTTCCCTAGAGCTGCTCGTAAAGCTTTGGTGGTGGTCGTTGCAGTTCATGGAAACCTCTTTTCCTTGATACTGTTGGTATTCAGATATTTTGGCCAATTGAAATAACTTCCACTTCTGGTATTACCCATTCCATCCATTACGCACCGGTCGTATGATGCCACGTGCTCCAGCTTTATGACCATCAATATATCCCCATTATATAAAACTTCAGTTTGAAATGTTTAGTTCTTGCTTGCTCCTTGAACATTATAAGAACTGTTTTGTTTTTCTGTTTTGATGAAATTTTTTTCATATTTGAGTTCCATCAATTGGCTTACAAATCAAACCCTTTTAAGTGCTCAAGGAATTTACTATAATATACTGTTTTCAAATTATACACTTTAGCATAGGGAAATTTGTCTGTAAGACAAATGTCTGTAAAGAGATCTGAAATTCTAGTAGCAGGTTTTTTTTAGAAGATAACTCCACATGCTCAGGTCAATAAACATATTTATATTTACTTTTTGGCTACTTCTGTAGATTTATATCCAGAATCTGAAGCTGTTGTTTCAATATCTGTTATTGTACTTCTCTTGCACTGATTATGTAGTTAATGCTTTAAATTATTTGTTGTGGTCTGTTTATGATGTTGTTATGAATAATAGATAAATAGCAAAACCATTCAGTTACCTAATATTGAATTTTAAATGTATTTTCTTCTAGAGAACTAGAGGACGAAAACGAAGCTTTGTGCCTGAAGAAGAAAAACCTGAGGTTGGAATATAGTGTTTTGTTTGTTTGTTGTTTTTTTTTTAACAGTTTCACATTAAAAAAAAATTAAACTTTAGGCTGTAGTGTTACTTTCAGTGCTATAATTGCAAATATCTGCTTTCCTTCCCTCCTTTCCCTGTCCCCCCTCCTTTCCTTTCTTTTTCTGTGGCAGGAACGGATTCCCAGAGAAAGGAGACAGCGACAGTCTGTTCTGCAAAAGAAGCCCAAGTCAGAGGATTTAAGGACTGAATGTGCCACCTGCAAAGGGACTGGGGACAACGAAAATCTAGTCAGGTAGGTTTGATGCTCTGACCTTATAAGCAATTAAAGTTCCACTTTCATCACTTCGTCATCATGATTATAACAAAGCAAATGCGCTTTGAATCAAAACCCAAAGGAGAACTTATTCAGGGCAAACATGACATCAGAAATATCAACTTGCTTCACTTATTGACCTGCCAAACACATTTACACCGTGGATTAAGATGTAAATAACCAAGATTAAATAACCAATAATCTGTTTTTCTAACACAAGAGAATTAATTTTCTCTCGTTGGACTGAATTGTCGGTGTTTTAGAGCAGGTCAGAAAGATAAACCAGCAATTTAATGATATTAAAGCTACAGGAGCACCCTAAAAGTAATTAAATTAGCATCATTAACAATTTTATGAGCTGAAATGCGGATTATGAGGAATTTATGTTTTTAAAAATGTATTAATGCTACCTCCATTAGTGCAGATCAGGAAAGGGTTTGATAATTGTGTTTCTTATCTGAAACAAGTGAGAAAAATCTGTGTGGAAGG
>BJBW01003758.1:8541-32400 GCA_004320125.1 Scolopax mira | reverse complement strand
GTCCATACGGGCACTGCTGGATAGCCAAAACTTCCCAAACTTGGAGAAAAAACCTCTCCTCTGCCCTCCCCGCAGCACCCAGGTGGGCTGGAGAACCAAGCCTCACCAAAAATCAAAGCGAGAGGCTCCTAATTCACATTTGAAAGCATTACCCTGGGAAACGGTGTACCTAATAATCGAAACCCAGCCCCTAATGGCATTTAAGTTCCTAATTACTTTTGGTGTTCTCATGGGAGTAAACAGGGCTTTGGGCAGCTCACGGTTTTGGTGGGCTGGGGTTAACACCGCTGAGCCGGGCAGCTGCAGGTGCACGAGCTGTTGCAGCAACAACATTTGAACTTAAATGCCATAATCTCAAAGAAAAATTAATTTTGCGTGCGTGCTTGCCTTCAGCTCTGCAAGTCTATAAAGAAGGAATTTGTGAAACTGTTCTGTGGAGCAAAATAACTTTCTTTTATCCTGCACAGTGCGGTTTGCAATTATCTCTTCCATGAAACCCTTGTACTTAATCAATAGTGCGGTAGCAGCCCCAGTCACATCTTGTTATAGAGGACGGAGTTTTGCCGTCGCTTTGAGCATTGATTTTGTCCTCGCTTCTCAAGCTCGCTGGCTTGTGAAGTTAATACAGACATTAATGAGACAATCAAATAGGTGGCGGAGCAATCATAGCATTATCTCAAGAAAGCGACTTTCCTTGGAATTGTTCTTTGATTCAATTTGGCGTCTTTAAAACGCAGCTCTTTAAGCACGCCACTGGCTTCACGAGGGTAATTCAGTTTTTATTAAAGCTGTGTTATGCAAATGGGGCACAATATTCAGGAGTGATTGGCCCCATACCCTGAGAGCTTCTCCTGGCAATGGCCGAGAGACGCCAGGCTCTCAGCCAGATCGATACCCGGCTAAATTCGATGGCATCAGCAAATCTGTATCATTTATGAGCTGTTCCTGACAAGCTCAGTCGAAGAAAATGATGCGGTTAATTCTGTTTTTCCCACTGTCAATGGGCATCTTTGCTGCTCTCTGTGTGTATCTGTGGATAATGCTGGCAAACACACCGGTGGGAAACAGGCAGTGCCCCAAGGGAAGAGCTTCGAGGAGTTGCAGCTCCTCGTGGTGGTTGATGCCTGTGTCAAAAAGGAGGCGTCAGACGAGGCAGGGATAGGGGGCAAATGCCAGCACAAGGTGCCAGATCCCCAAGGGCACTTGGCAGCCAGTCCCCAGGGAGTCAGTGGACCTGGGCAGCCCCGTTTGCCCATTTTCAGGGATGCCCAAAAGCAGGAGATGGAGGGACGGGTGGAAGATGCTCTCTGGGATGTGCAGCCAACCCGTCGCCAGGCCTAAGGATGAGATGGAGCTCATGTGTCCACAGCTCCCTCTTTTTGTTCCGTGAGTGTCCCCAGGGAGGCTGGTGCCAGGGCCACCTCAGGTGCCTTCATGGCACCCAAAACAGACATGTTGAGGGTTTGACAAGGTAGGGCTGGAGGCCAGCATTCCGGGCTGGTGTAGTGGTTGCACTTGCTGGTTCCAGCCAGTCCAGTATCCCACAGGTCTCATGGGAGAGGTCTTAGGTAGGTCTTTCTGCCAGGTCTTAGGCAGAAATAGGTCCTACTGGTTGCAGGCAGGTTTCAGGCCCCATACTCGGGGTGCATAACCTCTGTTATTTGCTGTCAGGTTTTCCTGAAGCCAGGGGTCATCTCAAGGCTGGAGAAGCAACGCGACAAGCTGATAGCCCAGAAGATGATCCTGCTCCAGGCTGCTTGCAAAGGCTTCCTCAGCCGTCAGAAGTTCAAGAGGCTGAAGGTATCCATCTTGTGGGTCGTGGATGCCCTGTGCCCACCAAAGCACAGTCTTGGTGCCAAGTGATACAGCCCAGAGCGCCCAAATTACACCTCTTTGAGCAGAGTGGGCTGCCCTGCCCTGTGGGAAACCATAAGGTGCCACACTGATGTCCTCTGCAGCACAGAGCTTCTCCACCACCTCATCCCTCTCTGTCCCAGTGCCCCAGCCTGGTTCTTCCTGGTGGGCTCAGTCATGGCTGGGCTTGGGACACTGCCAGCCGTGTCTCCCCACAGATCCAGCGCCTCGCTGTCCGCTGCATCCAGAAGAACCTGGTGGTCTTCCAGGCGGTCAGACACTGGTCCTGGTGGCAACTGTTGAGCCGCGTGCGGCCCTTGCTCAGCGTTAACCTTGCAGAGGAGCAGCTCCGGGCAAAAGAAGTATGTGGGATGGGATGGGATGGGATGGGATGGGATGGGATGCTTTAGGGGCTTTGCCTGGTGCATCGTTCAAACTAGAAGTCACTTTTTGCAGGGCAGAGTTGTCTTGCTGACTGGAAGTCATCATCTGTTCTTGGCACAGCATTTTTTCCCCCAAGTAATGTGCTTTGCAGAGCTGTGGAGGGAGAAATAACTCTTCTTCCTTAGGAGAGTAGCAAACGAACCATGTCCCCACAGCTGAAGCCCCATCTCAGGGCCATGACTGCCCCACTGCCCTCCCTGAGCCCCCAATAAGCTTCCTGGGGCTGGGTCTGCTGAGCTGAGCCCCTTGGGGATGGGTTCCCCATGTCACTCTGTGGGATAATGTGATGAGCAGCCAAACGCATCCTTGACGCCGGGGACTCTGCTCCGCACTGTCACCGGAGCTCTACCACCTTCCAGCCAAGCTGCTGCTGGTGATGGGGGACATTAATGGGCATTTGCTGACCCAGGAAAGGTACCTTTTGCCCCTCTGCACCGTCGGAGACCTGCCCTGAATTCTTAGTCTGTCTTCCTTGGCACCCTGCTCCTCCTCTTGCCTTAGCAATGTTTTAACAAGATATTTTCAGGCTGGTTCAGACTAAATAAAGCTGCCCGAGCCTCTGTTTCTCTCCCCAAACCCGCCCGAGATCCATCAGGCCCCGTCACCTGTTAACCTCTGTTTTTATCACACCTCTTCACCTTCTGCTTCTGTTCAGTGTTGGACATCAAAGCAGTCCTTTCTGTGCTTGCAGTCAGGCAGCCTGAAAGGGAATCACAGAAAACAATGTGCCTTTTGCAACCGCTCTGTGATAGCCTGCCCAGGGCCCTGGGAACGCTCCAAGAGCAAAATTCAGACGTTTTGGCTGCTCATCCCAGGCTTTTGAGGTTTGCTTCTTTCTCATAAAACGTGCTCTGTACATACACCAGAGCTGACAGTCCCTCCGATGAAATTCATGTCAGGAGCGGGAGTCCTGGCAATTTGCAGTGAGCAGCCTTTCAAAGTTGCCTAGTAAATTTTCTTAATAAGGCAGCGCCGTCTCCCCTGCTTATTTTTAACAGAAAACGAGAGTTTCACAAATAAACTGAGGATGCGGGAGCTCTCCATGTGTGTGGTTTTGTGATCTTCCCTAGGAGGAGCTGGCGGCGCTGAGAAGGAAGCTGGAAAAATCCGAGCAGGCGTGCAGCGAGCTCAGGCAGACCACAGAGAAGCTGGAGAGCAAGGTAGAACCCCCCCAAAAAAGCCCTGTTTGGGCAGAAATTAAACCATATCAAGATAAAGATGACCACAGGGTAGACTGGAGCAGGAGGAGTGTGATCAGCAGAAGGTTGGGCCAGGTCCCTGTGCAGAGGGGGCTCCAACTGCAGCACCCAGGGCCAGCATCTCTGTTGGGTGGGATCCTGCCGGCCAGAGCAACAGGTCCCAGCCCAGACATCCTGGGAATGGGCTGTTCCCAGGGCGGGTTGTCCCCAGGGAAAGCCTCGTGTCCCCTCCAGCAAGGGCAGATGTCACTTCGCGCTGTCACCGGCGCGGCTGTAAAGCAGCAGCACGAATGTCACCCTCTCTGCTGACAAAAAGGGTATATAATTAGAACGGGAAATTACAGACAGATGTATCATGTTCTCATTACACTCTCCGGACGGGCAGGCTCGCCGACCTCTGCCGACACCAGCTGTGACTTAGTTGAGTGGGACAAATGATAATGCTGAGGAGTCAGCACAGAGAAGTGGTCCTGCCCATCCCCTGGCTCTGAGCATGTCCCCCACCCCGTGTGATGCTCCTGGGATGGCAGCTCCTTGGCTGGTCGCTGGTCCTGTGCAGGGTCCCCCAACATGGATGCACAGGCTCCTGTGGGATGGCAGCTGGGGTTTCATTAAGCATCAGGAGCTCCCAAATTTGCTATAAGTACCCTGGGTTCACCAGGCTCCCGGGGTGCTGAGCTGTGGTCTGGGTGTAATAACCCTGCAGCTCTGGTTCGTGGTACCAACAGCCCCAAGGGACCCCCTTCTCCCTGGGAAGCATCTAAAGATGATTGAGCTTAATCTCCGGGCTGAAAATGAAATCCCACCCGCGAGGCTGGGAGAGCTGAGCGAGGGTAAAGCCTCAGGACAGACCTAGAAAAACACCAGCTCCCCTGCTAAAGAAAACCGAGGGAGAGAGAAAAACTTGTTGGACCCCCTGAAGAGCTTGTATAAGGCACCTGGAAAATGTGAAGGGCCTTAAAATGCTGTTAAACAGAGGAAAAATAGTGCTGCAAGCCTGCGTGTTCCTGCTGGCCCTGCGGCCCCTCGCTCGGCGGCTGAGCAGGACAAACTGTGTTCACCTCTGCTTTGTGGGAAGTGCAATTAATTCTCCCGAGTAATAATTCCCCCCCTGCTTCATTCCCCTGCTTGTTGTTTCAAACAAAAGTTGGTGCTGCTCAGCTGGAAGGGTGTAGGAACCTGGTGAGCCTGGTGAGGAGGGTAGAGAGGCTTTGCAGAGGGATCTGGACAGGCTGGATGGATCCATCCCTGGAGATATTCAAGAGATGAGTTGATGTGGTGCTCGGGGATATGGATTAGTGTTGGGTTGGTGTTGGTTTCTCTGGGGTTTTTTTGGTTGTTTGTGGGTTTTTGTTATTGTTTGATTGAGGTTTATTTTCTTTGGTTTTTTTTCATTGGTTGGACTAAGATGATCTTAAAAGGTCCCTTCCAACCTAGGTGATTCTGTGATTCTGTGATTCTGAGCCCTGCCTGAGCCGTGCCAGGGGTGCAGCCCTGGCATCCCACAGTGGTTGCTCTTTGCTGGGCACTGCCAGTGGGTGCCTGGGTTCCCACTGGTGACACTGGTGGGTGATGGTGTGCACTTACCGCATGCCCTAAGCACAGGCAAAGGAGAGCAGTCAGGACACTTGGGTTGATGGGGGATGGCTGGGTACCCCACAAGCTGGCATGCATGGTGATGCCCAGCCTGGTTCCCTGTTCCCCCCACCCGGCCCAGATCATTGACCTGACGACGGAGCTCTCGGATGAGCGGTACAAGGGCGACGTCGCCTGCCAGGCCCTGGATGGGGAGCGGGCAGAGAGGCTGCGGGGTGCCCACGAGCTGCAGGAGCTGCAGGTAGGAGAACCCCAAGCCATCGGGTCATGCCAGTGGCGATGCCACCCTTTTGGGTACAGCCTGGCTGGACCCGAGAGCCGTGGAACCAGGTAGAGCTGCTCCCTTCCCTCCCCGGGTTTCCCCAGAGCAAACATGACCAAGTGCAGAAGAAACTGGAGTCGGTAGAAAAGCAGCTGGAAGAGGCCCAGCAGCTGGTTCAGTTGCGTGAGATGAAGATAAGTGGCTCTGGAGGAGGTAGGGACATCCCTTCAGGGGAGATGCATGTTCTGGGCATCCAGCCTGACCTGTGGGACCAGCATGGCCATCCCAGTGGGGCAGCAAAAGCCTCTTGCAATGGGCAGAATTTTGGTCCCCCTAAGTGGTGCTGCTCCCCCAGCCCCTGGCCACCGCGTTGTGGTTTCGGCACCCCGTGATTCTGCATTGCTGGCAGCGATGGCGCGGTCGCACGCGGCTGTGGCTTCTGCAGGAGGCTGGGGATGCAGGCGGGGATTCTGCCTCAGGGCACTGCTGGTGCTTGGTGGCACTTGGTGGCACTGCCTGGCATTCCTGGCAGCTCCGAGTGTGCTTGAGGCATCTGTTGGAGGGATGAAGAGGCTGCTTGGACACAAGTGGGGTGGTATGGGATGGGATGGGATGGGATGGGACGGGACGGGATGGTCCTGTGCAGCCCTGTGACTGGCTTGGGATGGGATGGGATGGGATGGGATGGGATGGGATGGGATGGGATGGTTCTGTGCATCCCTCTGCCTGTCCCCAGTTGGGATGGGATGGGATGAGATGAGATGGGATGAGCATGCAAGCTTTGCCTAAGGTGGGGCTACATGCGCTATGTACCCCAGGGCAGCTGTGGGTGCACAAAGCAGAGCTGTGCCCCATGAGTTCGGTGCTGGGGTTCCTTCCATACGGCATCTGGGGTGCCGTTGTGCATTTGCCCATCTGACCTGGGGACAAGCACCCACTCAGGTGCCTCCGGGTCTCTCCCCTTCCCAGAGGACGAGTGGCAAGTGCGCTTCGACTGCGCGCAGACGGAGATCGCCTTCCTGCGGCGGCGGCTGGTGCAGCTGGAGGAGAGGCTGGAGTCCGAGCTGGGCACCAGGACGGGGCTGGAGCAAAAGGCAAGCACTGCTGGCCCCGGGCACGGGAGGGGACAGGGACACCCCCCAGGGTCACGCTGAGGAGCAGGGCTGCTGCTGGAGCCGCTTGTCTTCTCCTTGCTCCTGGGACAGGCAA
Source organism: Scolopax mira (assembly GCA_004320125.1). Taxonomy (NCBI): domain Eukaryota; kingdom Metazoa; phylum Chordata; class Aves; order Charadriiformes; family Scolopacidae; genus Scolopax; species Scolopax mira. The sequence continues at coordinate 25,836 of BJBW01003758.1, read as the reverse complement.
AAGGCTGACTTGGAAATGCAGCTGGTGCTCTCATTGCCCAGGAGGAACCAGCTGCTTTTTGCTGGTTTGAGAATAAATACCCCCAAACTTCCTACAAGCTTAAAAACTCACTTCTGCAGTAAAACATGGTGAAACTCAACCTTGGCTGAGCGTGGGTGCGAGCACAGGGTGGAAGGCTGTGGGATGGGGAGAGGCTCAATGGTGGGTCTTGGTGTTAATCTAGCTTTTGGGTGCTGGATGGGGTTGTCCTCATATCATCTGTCCCACAAAGAGCTGCTACTGGAAAGAGCTGGCAGGTCCTGAGCTTTGCTGTGAGGAGGGAAAAAGCCGATGTGCCTGGAAGTCATTGTTACTTCCCATAAAGATAAAATAAAGAAATGGATGTTATTCATTGTGGTACATTAAAAAGTAATAACAAAAGCAGCCCCGTCGTAGGAGCTTGGGTAAAGCAAAACAGCTCATTTGCTTTCGGAGACTTAGTTTGGAATTACAGGCTTCATTAATGCAAGGTTTGGCTTATTTAAAGTCATTCCTTAATGACTCCATCCTCTGGCTGGCAAGAGCTCTGCGGTGCCTCTTTGCCTTAGACACGATCAACGCCTTGGGGGATCCAGCTTGTTGGGTCCAGGCGTTTCCTTTAGCAGAGGAACGGGATGAAGCATCCGTCCCTGGGGCAGTTTTGCTGACTCAGCAGAAGGGCTGGGATGCTGCAGGCACACAGGAAGGGTACCCAGAGCCTTGAGGGGTCAGGGCACCTAAATTTATCCTTGTTTGGTGAAAGATCTTGTGGGGAGCCATGCTCTGGAAGAAGGGCGGGGATGAGCAATGGGTGAGGAGTGGCTGTGGGGTTGTCCCCCCCATCTCTCACCCCCGCATCGTGGCCTCTGCCCACAGCTCGGGGAGGTGCAGGCGGCCTCCGAGGCAGCCAAGAAGGTGTCTCAGCAGCTGCGGCGGCGGTGCAGGCGGCTGGCCTGCGAGCTGGAGGACGCCCGGGTGCTCGCCGAGAGCCAGCAGAGCCGCAGCCACGAGCTGGAGAAGCGGCAGAAGAAGTAAGGCTGGTGGGATGCCACCGGGGGCGGGAGGGCAAGGACACTGGGATGCCTGGGGTGGTTTCCTGGAAGGGCTGCTATTTTCATCGTCTTCTGCTGATGGAGGTTGTACCAAGACGGGAGGTTATTTTTACCTCCCGTTGCTGTGTGGCTGTGACACCCTGCTGTGATAGAAGTCACTGACAGGGCATGGCTCGGTGGCATCGCGGGGAGGGCTTCTTGGGGTTTGGGACATCACGCTGGCTCCTGTGATGCTGGGTGCAAGGACATCAGGCCAGCAGGTAGAGGGAGGTCATCCTGCCCGTCTGCTCTGCCCTGGGGAGGCCTCATCTGGAGCACTGGGACCAGTTCTGGACTCCCCAGTTCAAGAAGGACAGGGAACTGCTGGAGAGGGGACGGCAAAGGGCCACAAAGATGATTAAGGGCCTGGAGCATCTCTCCTATGAGGAAAGGCTGAGGGACTTGGGGCTTTTTAGTTTGGAGAAGACGTAGGGGGAATCTGATCAATGCTCACAAATATTTAAAGGGAGGGTGTCAGGAATATGGGGCTGGTCTTTTCTCAGTGGTGCCCAGGGACAGAACAAGAGGAAATGGGCACAAACTTGAGTATAAGAAGTTCCACCTAAAGATGAGGAGGAACTTCTTTACTTTGAAGGTGGCAGAGCCCTGGCAGAGGCAGCCCAGGGAGGTGGTGGAGTCTCCTTCTCTGGAGACATTCAAACCCCACCTGGACACATTCCTCTGCAACCTTCTCTGGGTACACCTGCTCCGGAGGGGGGTTGGACTAGATGATCTCCAGAGGTCCCTTCCAACCTCATATGATTCTATGATCATGTGCTGGGGTGTCCCAGGCTTTGGTGTGCCCACTCTGGGAGAGCTGCTGGCAAACTGGGCACCTGGTAAGGAGGAGAGGAGCCCTGTAGCCAAGAAATGATCCCCAGTGTTTTAATGCTGCTGTTGGTACCCGTGAAGGAAATAAGTTTTCTGCCCAAAAATAGGGTACCAAGACTAAGCAGGCACAGAAAACGTGGGAAATCAACAATCACTTCTAATTTCTTTTATTTTACCCTTTCTTGCTGGTGTTCCCTGCTTGTCTGTGTTAAGATGCTGACTGTGGGCTGGGGCTCGGCCTGACCCAGGGATATGAAGATGCTGAGAAGTTCCTGGGATTATTGCTCCAAAGCAGCGACGCTTCCTGAGCTGAACCCAAGCCCCTCGGTGGGGCAGAGTCCCCGCCAGCCCTGGGGACAGAGCTGCCTGTGGTAGCAGGGGGCAGAGTGTGTTTTGGGGGTATTTTGGGTCTGTAGCAGCTGATCACAGCAATTTATTGCACCCTTGCTCTTGTGCACATCGCTGCTGCTCCATGCCATCCTCGTCCTGCGGCTGGCGAGTAATTAGGAGCTCCACAAAATGATGGCAGAGCTTTGCAGACTTCGGGATTTTGGTGTTTTTTTGTCCTCTCAAAAGCACCAGCACCAGGAGAAGTGTCAGAACCTGCTCAGGAGAGGTAAAGCATGTTTTCCCCCCTCCAGGTTTGACCTGCAGTTAGCCCAGGCCCTGGGGGAATCTGCCTTTGAGAAGAGCCTCCGTGAAAAAGTGTCACAGGAGAACACCAGCATCCGATGGGAGATAGGAAAACTTCAGCAGAGCTTAGAGGTAAGAGGAAAATATCCCGTTCTTTGCTGCAGTAGATCCAGTTTCGGGAGCTGCTCTCAGAGCAAAGCCATTATCTTTGCAATTATAGCAGAGGCAATCAGGCACAAACCCAGCTACTTGATTCCAGTTTCTCTTAGCGCAGTGCTGGGATGTGTCTGATGTATTTAAATAAAATTATCCTCCGCCAGAAGGAAGGCTGTCACTTTTTACAAGTGATACCCATCCCACGGCTTCGCTAATTAAGCCCAGCCTCATTTTCACTGAAGTCACTTGTGCTCTTCTTCACCCCTCTACCCACAATGTCACCTGCAGGAAACCTCAGGTCTGCACCCCCATGGGATGGTGCTGCACCAGGTGCCCACCAAGCCCCCACAGTGAGGCAGGGGCACAGTGTGCTGGGCTGGGGGGGGAGCCAAAAGGTGTCTTCTAGCCCCCTACCAGACCAAGGGGGCTGAGGGGAACCCCTGTGGGGAGAAGATCAGGTCAAGAGTGAGTGAGCTGTTGGAGCAGGGCTAGAGGAGGCCACAGAGATGCTGGAAGGGCTGGAGCCCCTCTGCTGGGAGGGGGGCCTGAGAGAGTTGGGGGGGTTCAGCCTGGAGAAGAGAAGTCTCTGGGGAAAGCTTAGAGCCCCTTCCAGTCCCTAAAGGGGCTCCAGGAGAGATGGGGAGGGACCCTTGATGAGGGATGTGAGCCCTAGGGTGAAGGGGAAGGGTTTTAAATGGAAAGAGGGGAGATTTAGATTGGATATTATGAAGAAATTATTTGGTGTGAGGGTGGTGAGAGCCTGGCCCAGGTTGCCCAGAGAAGCTGTGGCTGCCCCATCCCTGGAGGGGTTCAAGGGCAGGTTGGATGGGGCTTGGAGCAACCTGGTGTGGTGGGAGGTGGCCCTGTCCAGGGCAGGGGGTGGCACTGGATGGTCTTGAAGGTCTCTTCTGACCCAAACCATTCTATGATTCTACAAAATCCAGAAGGGTCTCATGGTGGGGGCTGCCAATGCAGGGAGGGGGCCACCCGCTGCTGCTCTGGGGAGTTTCTGATGATGCTGTTGGAAACGGTTGGGGTTTCAAGAGCAGGGTGGTTGTGTGAACCCCTGTCTCCTACATTTGGGGCTCGGCTTCTGACCCGCTGCTCTGTCCCTGCCGAGCAGCAGAAGGAGGCGGAGGTGGCCAGCCTGGCACAGCGGGCTACCGTGCTGGCTGGCCGGGTGGAGGAGCTGAGCACCCCCAGCGCCCTGGATGCCCGTGCCGTGCCCACGCTCAGGAAGCAGCTCTGGGACCTGGAGGCCAGTGCTGCCGAGCAGCGGAAAGAGCTGGAACATCAAACGGCCACTGTTGATCACCTGGAGCAGGTAACGCAGCCCCGAGCTGGGCTGGGACCGGCTGTGCTGGGGACGGTCATCCCTGTCCCTTCCTTGTCCCTCCTGGGGGGTGTGTAACCGCTGTGCGTTCATCTTTCAGCTCCACCAGAGGCTGGAGCTGGAGATAGAGCGGATGAAGCAGATCCACCAGAAGGAGCTGGAGGACAAGGACGAGGAGCTGGAGGACGTGCGACAGTCCTGCCAGAAGAGGGTAGGTTGACACCGGGTGGAGGGGACAGTGCTGGGTGCTCCCCCTCGAGCAGTGCAGAGGAAGAAGAAGAGTGGTTCTTGGGGGTCCTTCCTCCCCAGGAGGTGCTGCTTCCGCACCACCAGCCCAACATGACCCCCGGTGGTCCCTCTGGGGTTCAAAATTAGGGTGTGAGTCCCTGGAGGGGCTGATGATGGTGTGCGAGAGCCACGTGTGATGCAGCACAGGGGCATGGTGCTCCCAGTAACACCAGCATCATGCCAAGGACATCAACTCCAGCCAGCCAGGGCTTTGTATTCAGTGATAATGAACAGAAAATACCTTTCAAGAGGGCCTCGAGGTTGGTGGCATGCAAACACAAATTCCAATTTCTTCGAATTCCCCGGGGTGTTTGATTCAGGGCTGTGTGGTAGCAGCCAGTTCCTATTAAGCCTGGGGCATACCTGGCTGTCGATAGGGAATTAACATTGCTAAGGCTTAATGAAGCGCTTGGTGGGGCTTTGCATGTGCTATTTTAGGAAGGCAGGACGAGTGGAAAGGCAAACGAGGCAATCTCTGCTCCTGCTCCTGTGCCCTGAGCTGTAAGGCTCTGTGTGACATGGAGGGGGGACTGTCACCCACTGCAGATGCTGCTGTTTCCCACCCCTGCTGCCTTCTCATGATGCACCCCACCTGCTGGATGGTGCTGCAGCAACTCAGTGCTGCTCTCTCCCCCTCCCCACTGGCCATTTTTTTGGCAAAGCTCTGGGCTGGGCTCCTGCCGGGGTCCTCCCTGCCCTTCTGCACCTCTCTCTCTGTTTCATTGCCCTGCGTGGAGAGCAAGGTACCGTCAGCATCACCAACGGAGATGCAGTGCCTTGTGGCTGCTCTCGGCTGATGGGGCATCATTCATCCTTTCTCTCCCTCGCCCTGCGTGGCCTGAGTATTATTTTCCAAATGAGTAAATGGCAGAGACGCTCTGGAGAGCAATTGATATTCGGCAGCCTGCTCCCGCTCCCTTTTTTTAAGCCCTGTTTCTGAGCAGCAGCTGGGGATGCGGGAGGTGGCAGGGGCAGGGAGGGCTGTGGGGAGCTGTGCCAGGGTCACAGCCTGGCACGTCTGCTCCCGCGGGCACAGCCACCCAGCTGCTCGCAAGAGGAGGAGCAGGCTGTGAAATGGGCTGCCTTGCTTTGATAGCACGTTTCCACCACCACCACCACCCCCAGCTGGACCTGCTGGACCTCTCACAGCTGCATGACTGAGCCCCAGGTCCAGGTCCCTCCTGCAAAGCACTTGCCATTGCTGTGGCACCCCCGGGATGGTGATGCTGGAGCAGGGGGATGATGGCTCCAGTGCTCAGTGCTGGTTCTCAGGCTTCCTTCCCACCCAGGAGCAGCACAAACCCTGCCTTGAAGGGCTTTAAGGGCACATCTCTGCCACTGGTGGAGAGTTGGGGTGTGCTACCTGCCTGGCTTGTGGATGCCTTGAGGAAAGCTGGAGAGATTAAAGCCAACCCCTCTTCCAGCTCAGCTGAAGGCCCTATGTTATTCTTCCAGAGCTGCAGGGACAGCCCTTGGGGACCTCGCAGGCAGGGTGGCTCAAACAGCTCATCGTGTCCCCAAAAGTCCTGCAGGCTCCTGGACTGCTAACCCTTGGTCCTCTGGAGTGCTGCTGGGGGGTACCACGGGCTCTGGGATACCCAGCACCACCAGCAGTGATGGGATGCTTGGGTGCACATCCTCTCCCAGAGCCTGCCCGGCCACCTGCATCCCCACCACGGTGGTGGCCGTGCCCTGCTGGGGTGTGTGGCTTTGTCAGGGGCTGGCCAGGCTCTGAGCATCACTGGGGTTGTCTCCTGCACACAGCTCCGGCAGCTGGAGATGCAGCTGGAACAGGAGTATGAGGAGAAGCAGATGGTGCTGCATGAGAAGCAGGACCTGGAAGGGCTCATTGGCACCTTGTGCGAGCAGGTATGAGGATGGTGTGTGCCCTGGGGGGGTGGCAGTGGGGACAAACGTGCTCCCCTCTCCTTGTTGCTACAAGCCGCTTCACTGGCCATGCCCGGGCTCAAAATGGGAGTGTGAATGCACGAATGTGTGTGGAAAGGGCAACTTCCCCAGCTATGATGCTCTCCATCCCCCACCATTTCCCAACACCACCATTCAGAGCAGGCACTGGGTGCCAGGAGGGTTTTGGGACTGCAGGGTCATGTAGGAGACAGCCCGTCCCAGTAAGGACCCACGGAGGGGACCTGTTCACTTTCCCTCAGGGGAATTATCCAAGCAAGGGGAGGGATCTGCTTTTTGCTGGTATTTTCATGCGAGTCAAACAAGCCAGGCCTAACGCTGGAGCAGCTCCAGCTGCCCAGAAAAGCAGTTTATCAGATTCTGCTCTTGGCAGAGGAATTGTCTCCCAGACACATTTGTTGAACAAATCCCTTTTTTTTTCTTTTTTCCTTCTTTCCCCCCTGCCCCCCCCCAATCTCCGCTGTGTCTGTGGCAGTGATTGAAGTGCACGTAATGGGAAAAGCACACACAGCTGCTCCCAGTTAAACGAGAAGGCAAGGGGCTGAATGCAGCCCAGTTGAACCCCAGTTACCAGCTTGGGCATGGCTTAGCATCACCAGGCCCAGAGGCCACCTCATGCACCAGCTCCTGCTGAAAGGAGCCCTGGTGACACAGACAGGTCCTGCCCGGCCCTTGCCCACAGCCATGGTGCTGCCAGGGCTGAGGATGGCATCATCCTTGGCATGTTCAGAGCCAGCATCTCGGTGCTGCTGCATCCCTGGAGCTTTGTGCTGATGCCCTGGCACAGACCCTTTCACACTGCGACTCCCCTTGCACCCACAGGAGAGGAGAAGCTGATTAATCTGGAGCTGCTTTAATTAAGCAGCGCATCCTCCCGGCCGTTGGCACAACCATTTCAGCGGCCCTGGCGATTGCGTGCGTTCGTTAAATGGGATGAATCCGGGAGTTTTTGCAACACCGAAATGGTGGGCATCTTTCAAGCAGGCACAAAATGATCTGATGAGGCTTATCCGTAACGCCCCCCCCCCCTTCCTCCCCAGCTCCTGGCTTGTAAAATGTTTTGGGAACTGTCAGAATAAATCTTGCTGTGTAAAAGCAGGGTATTATTATAACTGCTGCTCTGTCCCCCTTGTTTGGTGGAGGAGAACTAAGATGGATGAAGAGGCAGCAGGAGCTGCACAGGGAGTGGGGGGAGGCTTGAGGAAGGGCATCTTCTCCTTCCCCAGAATGTCCCCAGGTGCTGGCTGTGAACCCCTGTCCCCTGCCAAGAGAGGAAGGGGAGATGGCATAGTGTGTCTGGGTATTGCTATAGCATATGCAAAATGCACCCAGAGCCTCGGATTAATTAAATCCCGGCTTTATCACTTCAAAAACACCAGTCTGCAATGGTGGGAGGAGGAGATGGTGGCTGCCCTACCTGCTGCTTCCACTTCAGGGTTTGAAACCCACCCCGTGTGGGCAGGAGGACCCCCGAGCTACGGGGAAGGGATGCTGTCCAAGACAGAGTCTGCGGGGATGGCACGGCCAGCGGCAGATCTGTCTGTGTTAGAAAGGCTGGCTGATTTACAGCGTGCTTCAAGAGCAGTTTTATTTTAAAAGTTTTTAAAAAATTAAAAAAAAAAAAAGAAAATTTAAGAAAGCCAAGCCAGACAACGAATGAAGGAAATGGAGATGCCAACGATTTCTGGTTCCAGCGAATGGCAGCCGGCTCTAAGCCGGGTTACAAGGTCAAATCTGCACAATTCATTTTAGCCCGCGAACAGAAAATCGGAGAGTGGGTTTGAAACAAGAAGAGCTGTGGAAAACAGACTGAATGGAAAATGCTCTTATCCTTCAATTAGTCTGAAATCAAGCACTGAAGCCATGTCCCTGCTTATTTGGTCTAATTCCTTTATCCTGGTAACCATGGTTGCTCTCAGCTCGAGGGGGAAGAGGAGAGGGGTGGGTTTTTTAAGGTGCCTTCCTACTTTCCTGTCTTAAAAGGCTTCAGGGGGATGGGGTGACGCCGCATCGGGGACGAGCCTCCAAAGCCACCTGGTGTGTATTTAATGCCAGCCCTGCTGGGGGTTCAGGCAGCAGAGATTGCTGCTCCCCCAGCGAAGGCAGCTGCGCCGGTTCCGTCCCTGACGGGGGCTCCCGACGCTTGGCGTTAGAGCTGTGTAAATAACTCCTAACGAACCTTTCCTCATCAGCGTTTCGTGGGTTGTTTTTTTTTACTCTTTCACTTTTGGGCTGATTTTCTCCTGCCTTCGTCACAGAGTATTTTTTTTTTTTTCTTTCATGCAATGATTTTTACATTTTTTGTGCCAGCGCAGACACTGGAGCATCTTCTGGGGCTGCCTCTTTCTGACCCAGGGTGGTTTCCCAGGGGGGTGACAGTGCCTGGTGACCTTGAGGACAGGTCACTGTTGCTCTGGGGACCCACACTGCGCTGTCCCTCTGGCCACAGGGGTGGCTCGCTGGGTGGGCACGTGGCTGATGGGACCAGGAGTGGGCTGATGTTTTCAGAAGAACATCTTTCTGGTGGGGGAAAAATGTGGTGTCTTGGTGGAGTCTGCCAGTTCTGATGTCTATGTAATTTATTTTCTCCCTTTCATTTAACTATTAAATAGTTAAATGGTGGTAAGTGGAGTTTGGTGGTAAATGGAGTTAAATCCAGCTGGCGGGCAGTCATGAGTAGTGTCCCACAGGGCTTGGTACTGGGACCCATCCTCTTTAATGTCTTTATCAGTGATCTGGACAAGGGGATTGAATGCACCCTCAGCAAATTTGCAGGCGAAACCAAGTTGGGTGGGAGTGTTGATCTGCTGGAGGGTAGAGGGACAAGGGGCAATGGCCTCAAGTTCCACCAGGGGAGGTTTAGATTGGAGATTAGGAAACATTTCTTCACGGAGAGGGTTATCAGGCCTTGGAATGGGATGCCCAGGGAAGGGGTTGAGGCGCCATCCCTGGAGGTGTTCAACAGATGGGTTGACGTAGTCCTTGGGGATATGGTTTAGTGATTTTTGTCAGGGTGAGGTTGATGGTTGGACTAGATGATCTTTAAGGTCCTTTCCAACCCAGACAATTCTATGATTCTATGGATCTAAATTATTTTTATTTGACAAAGAGGGAAAATTGCAATATCGATACATAGATATTTAATATCTTCCTGATTCATGACTTCAGCATTACCAAAACCTACCCGAATCGGTGGGTTGGTTTTCTTTTTTTAGAGGTTTAATTTTATGAGGAATGCCTTGGGGTGGGAGGGGGATGGTTTTGCTGGGCTCGGTCAAGGCTCAGGAATGAACCCCCCACCCTTTTCTTTTCTCTTCCTCAGATTGGCCACCGTGACTTCGACGTGGAGAAGCGGCTGCGGCGGGACCTGCGGCGCACACGTGCCCTCCTCGCCGACCTCCAGCTGCTGCTGGCAGCCCCCGGGGACCCCGGCGCCAGCGCCCAGGAGCTGCAGCAGCTGCGCAAGCAGGTGGGTGCCTTCTGGCATCTTTCTCCCCTCTTCCCCTCCCCCTCCTTCCCAACCTTGGAACATCACTCTTTACCTCTGCCGAGGGGAAAACTGTAAGAAATGTGTCCAAATCTCCTGGTTTTAGCTGTGTGTGACCCTGTGCTGGGCCAGCATCGTGCTGCCCAGGCCAAGGTGAGAAGCACCTCTCACCCTGACGAGGGTCTCCTCATCAGGAACACTTCTCTGTAATTAAGCCAACTGTGGTTAAACATTTATTCTTTTTCCTTGTTTCTTTTTTTTCCACTCCTCAGCTCTGTTAGTTACCTTCTTATGAGGAGAGGCTGAGGGAGCTAGGGGTGTTTGGTCTGAGGAAGAGGAGGCTGAGGGGAGACCTTCTCACTCTCCAACTCCCTGAAAGGAGGCTGTAGAGAGGTGGGGGTCGGTCTCTTCTCCCAGGTCACAGATGATGGGACAAGGGGTAATGGCTTCAAGTTGCCCCAGGGGAGGTTCAGGTTAGATATTAGGAAATATTTCATTCCTGAAAGGGCCTTGGAATGAGCTGCCCAGGGAGGGGGTTGAGGCACCATCCCTGGAGGTGTTCAAGAGATGAGTTGACCTGGTGCTTGGGGATATGGGATAGTGTTGGGTTGGTGTTGCTTTGGGTGTGGTGTGAGGTTTGTGTGGTTTTTTGTTGGTTTTTTTTTTCATTGCTTTGACTAGATGATCTTAAAAGGTCCCTTCCAACCCAGGTGATTCTGTGATTCTGTGATTCTGTTTGGCACATCTAATAAGGAGCTCCAGGGGCGCTGGGCTGGAGAGACGTTGTCGTAGGGATGCCATGAGGTGGGAGCAGTGGATTTGGTGGAGGTTTAGTGCAGACACACCAGGTTGGCAGCTGGCTGGCCGGCCTCAGCCCCAGGGTGACCTCAGGATGCCTTGCTGTGGGACATGGACCGGTCTGTCCCCAAGTTGGCCGTGCGTGTGTATCCCGGGATGCCGAGTGCCAGGGCCAAGCTAACAGTGCCAGTCCTCCAAAGTGGCTCAGTAATTAATCCGTACCGTACATTTCCCCTGGAAACAAACTAATCGGGAGGCATGAGCAATTCCAACAACATAGATATATAATTGAGATAATAGTTCTGCATAAATAACAGCTGTGAGCAGCAGCTGTTCCCACCTGCGCCGAGGGAGAAGGGGAAGGTGAGCTCGGCCTGATGTGGCTGATGGAGTGCCAGTGCCCATCCCCATGCCCGTGCTAACGTCCATGCCTGTGCCCATACCCGTACTCATGTCCATCCTCATGCCCATGCATGTGCCACTGACCTGGGCAGCTCCGGCAGGCAGCAGGAATGGCCATTTTTGGCACTCATGAGTTCTTTCTTAAATGTTATTGAGCTAACGCTGTAACACCACACCTCATTAATCCCTCAGTTCCCCTTAATTCCCCAAATCCCACTTTGGGGCTGATGATACCCAGCCCCTGCCTTGCATCATCCCCCGGAGCTCGCTGCCCCCTTCCATGTCCTGATCCAAGGGACCAAGCCGTGATGCTGGGGCACTCTCTCTGCCTGGGGATGGTGGCCACCCCCGTGGCATCCAGCCACATCTTCCTAGGGGAATAAATAACACCTTGTTCCCTGAGCAGCCCGGTCCCCACAGCGAGTCTGGGTTGTGCAGGATGTCACTTTGTCCTGGCTGTGGCCATGGTGCCATACAGTCAATCCCCAGCTCCCTCCTGGCTCCTTTGGTGGCCTCCTCACACTCTGGAGAAGGAAAACAGAAAGCCTGAATATTGGTAATATTGAATTTTTGCTGCGCCACCAACACCGAGACTCTGCGTGCCTTAAAAATGCCATATGATTATGCTGTCCTTTAAATGGAAATGATTTCTAATGGCATTCATGACGACTTTCTCAAAAGTCAATGCAGCCTCCCACCAGCCCACAAGCCTCCACAAGAATAAAAACTTCGCTAAAATGCTACATTTCCGTTAATCAAAATCCATATGGCTGGAAATATAGCATTGTTTCTTAATAAGGCTGAAGCATCCATTTTACGCAGGTATTTAACAGATGGTGTAGCACGGCAAACTAATGTTGTTCAGAAGTTCATACATTATGCATTTGGGGGGGGAATTTCAATTTATTCTTCCCAAGTGGGAAAATTCCATTACACAAAGTGAAATGGAAGCTGGTGTTTAATGAGAGGTCCTGGAGATGCCTTTCTCTCTGATTAAACCCTCTGGAGTTTTAGCGTAATCAAAGCAGGGGAAAGACCAGTCCCAGGAGCTGGGGGTGGCTTTTGGAGGAGTCCAGAGCTGGAGCAGATGGAAAAGCCCTTGGCCATAAGCCCAGCAGTGGGTCCAGGTGGCATCTTTAATGTCTGGGGTCATTTCAGAACCAGTCGCAAAGCACAAAGGCTGTTTTTCAGCTGATGGAAGAAAGAGGGGGAACTCGGCGCGTGTGGCTGCCAGTGGCTCTGCAGGTCTATGAACAGACCCGGCTGGATGATCCGTCAACACTGGAGCTGAGCTTGGAGACAGGAACATGATTTTAAATAACAGTTTTGCAGGATTCAAACTGCTACATGTCTCCATGGCAGAGCTTTGGATTTCCTATGGTGAGCTGCTTCTGGCTGGCACTGTAGCTGGAGACCCAGGGCTGTTTCTTCCCATCCCTTCTCCACCTTTCTTGTAGGCGCTCTTCTACCTGCTCAGCTTTTCCAAAGAGATCTCAATCACCTCAACCATAAATACTTAAAGGGAGGGTGTCAGGAGGATGGGGCTGGTCTTTTCTCAGTGGTGCCCAGGGACAGGACAAGAGGAAATGGGTGCAAACTTGAGTATAAGAAGTTCCACCTAAACATGAGAAGGAACTTTTCACTTTCAGGGTGGCAGAGCCCTGGAAGAGGCTGCCCAGGGAGATGGTGGAGTCTCCTTCTCTGGCGAAATTCAAACCCCACCTGGACATGTTCCTGTGGGACCTGCTGTGGGTGGACCTGCTTTGGCAGGGGGTTGGAGGAGATGATCTCCAGAGGTCCCTTCCAACCCCATGTGATTCTGTGAAATGAGCCAAGGATTGCTGCAGTTACAGTTCTTTGTAATCCCCTCCCTTCTTTTTTTCTTTTTTTTAAGGGAAAGAGTTAAAAAAAATATGAGTAAACCCTGAGAAAAATAGCCTAAAATGCTAAACCCTCACCATGGTCCACGGCAGCTCCTGTTGCCCCCAGGAACTCTGCATCCTCCGCAGGGAACCGGGCAGGGGAAATGAGCAGCAAGCTCTCTTTAGTTGGGTTTAGTTTTATTTTTTGTAAAGAAAAGAAAGAAACCCAAGTGTGCGAGGGAAGGAACGGGATGTTCAGGTACAGCCGGCGTAAACTTCCCCCGTCCTGGTGGTGTGGGGTTTTTTGGGATGACGCTGCATCTTCCAGATGTTTGCAGCCCATTTAAGATCATTGTGGTCTTAATGGCTGAGCTATAAAAACCAAGAGCAAATTAGCATTTATAAATTGTGATATTCCGTGTGTATTTGCAAATGCAATTTATGCCACATGAAAAGCCCATTTGCAAACTACGAATCGTGAATTGCTCTAATCAGGAATTACGTGTAATTCACATAATTTTGCAAATTAATGATGCCAGCTCTGCGGTGCCAAGGGTGGGTGTGCAGACCGAGGCACTTACTTCAGCTCTCAGCAGGAGGGTCAGTGGTGATGGGATCGTGGAATCATAGAATCATATGGGGTTGGAAGGGACCTCTGGAGATCATCTAGTCCAACCCCTCCACCGGAGGTTGGAGCATGTGGTTCTGCAGGTACCAAGAGCTCTTTTAATTATGGTCTCCCTCAATTATTTTCCCAGTTGGAAGAGAGCAAAGCGAAGTGTGCGGAGGCCCAGAAGTCCCACCAGACGGCGGCCCTGGAGCTGGAGAACTTGCACACGGAGCTGGACACCCTCAGCAGAAACAAGACCCTGGTGCGGGGACACAGCCAGGGCTGGGGAGGTGGGAGGGCAGCAGCGTGGTCCTATCTCCTTGTGTTCCGTAGCAATAATTAGCTTTTTTTTTTTACTAAATCAGCAATAATCAGCATAATTATCCAGCCTCGTTGGGTGGCTTAATGGATGGATAAGGTTGCAGCATCCTGTAGACCCCCTCCGTAGATCGGCAGGAGCTCCCTTTGCCTCTCCTGGTGCAAGAGCAGGGTTGGGGGGCTGGTGGCAGCATGTCCCCAAGGATGCTGTGGTCCAGGCAATGCTGTGCCGCGTGTCCCCTGTGGGGTGCATGAGCAAACAGCCCCGTGGGTGCTCCTGCAGGTGGAGGAGCAGCTTTACCAGCTGCAGCACGAGAGAGCTGACCTCCTGAAACGCCTCGATGAGGACCAGGAAGACCTGAATGAGCTGATGGCGAAGCACAAGGCTCTGATTGCCCAGGTAGGAGCTGGGGTAGGGGAGGCTTGGGCAGCATCCCCCTCCCTGGGAGGGCCTGTGGAACACCCTGCAGCCTGGCTGAGGGCAAACGGCTGTCCCCATCGGTGCAGAGCATTTTGGGGACCCCAGGAAGCAGATGCTGTGATGAGAGGAAGGGATGGCTGCCGGCTCCAGCTCCTCTCACCTGTAGTTTTGATCCTTCTTTCAAGAGGTGGCTTGGCTTTAGTTTCAATACTTGGGAAATCCTATCGCATCCTTGGCCAAATCCTTTTCCAGTCTTTCTTTCACTGTTTTATCAAGCAGAGCTTAAAAAGTGCTGACAGACAGCCCTGGGGCTTTCTGTGCAATATCCAGGCTAAGGCAGGTTCTCCCAAAGGATTGTATCTGGAGCTGAGGGAGCCCAAGGCTCCCCGTGGAGCGGGGATATGCTGGGGAGACTGACAATTCTCAGTCTGGTGCCCCTTGCAGTGGTGTTCCAGAACTAGGACTGCGTGTCTGGAAGGACCCTGAGGACAGAAATGACCTTGACAACACGGTTTCTGTCCTCATTGGAGAACATTTGTTTTGAAAATTAGGAAAGTCACGTGCAGTTGGGAGAATTAAGCCCCTTCAGTCCAGTGCAGGAATGGCTCATGGTTTGGGTGGTAGGGTCTGCTCCCACTGCTCTTCTTTCTCTCCATCCACAGTCGGCAACAGACATCGCTCAGATTCGAGAGCTGCAGACGCAGGTGGAGGATACGAAGAAAGAAAAGCAGAGCCTTCAGGAGAAGGTAATTCCTCCCCAGAGCTGAGGAGCAAGAGCCACCCAGGGGTCCTCTGCCGTCGGTGCCAGTCATGGATGCTGTGGTCTTAGCTAAAATCAAATCAAATCCTTTTACTGGTGGTACAAAACCATTTCTCCTTTATAATGTGGGCAGAACGGGGCCAGGGTGGGTTGTGGACTCTGCCTGGGGCTGGAGAAGGCTTTCCCCGGCAAGGATCTCAGGATGGAGAGCTCTGCTTCTCCCTCCTCCCTTCCCGAGCTGCTGGTGCTGTGGCTGGGATGGGGTTGACCCCATGATGGGGGGTACTGGTGGGGACTGCACCCTCTCGCCTCTGCGGCTGCACCTGGAGTGCATTGGATTTAATTTTAAAGACATGAGTAATCCCATTAACTTAAGTGCTTTATTGGAGCGTAGCTGAGCTGCCCGGGAATCGAAGCAGGACTCGCTCCTTCCTGGGGCGGGTGGTGCTTTAGAGATAGGCCAGGTAAAAAGAAGACAAATTCCTGCAGTTCTCGGTCAAAAGCAAGATATGAACCAAAGTTGTAGCGGGATCACTAACAGGGAGGTTTGCTTTGGAGGTCTCAGTGCGACAGATGAAGAAAGACTTGGTCCGGGCAGTTTTCCACTCAGGGGTAAAATGGGAATTTTCACACCTGCTGTCCTCAAAGAGTTTGTGAGAAGGAGAAAAGCAAAAGAGACCCAGGCACATGTCATCTTGCCAGCACGTTTTATTTTTCATTCAAAAGTGCATTTGCTGTGGGGTGTTAACGGCAGGGAGTCCTTCAGGTCATACCTTTCCATAGGGCCTTTTTTCCATACTCACCTCCAGGGCCGTGAGAGGTCCTCGGTGCTCATCACATCGAGGTGAGGGACCTGTGGGGGATCTGGGAAAGGGACCGGGAAGTTTTTGCCTGGGTCGGGGCCCGGGGAGGTGCTAACACAGCCCGTCCTTGCCCAGCTGCAGGCAGCACAGGCCAGAGCAGCCCGTCTGGAGCAGTGTCCGGCCGAGCGCTCCATCGTCAGCCGGCAGGAAGCCCGCATCCGGGACCTGGAGAGCCAGCTGGACTTCCAGGCCGTGCAGATGAAGCGCTTTGAGGTACCACCTCTTCCCCTCTCCCAGAGGGGACGTGGAGCCCCAGGGAGGTGCCCCAGGAACTATGATGCCACCACCTCAGCTTTATGGGAAGAAGCACCCAGGAAGGGGTGGGGAGGGACAGGAGGGGTCTTCGGCCACCTCTCCCATGGTTGTGGCCAGTCTGCAGAGTTCACACCACTGCTGTTATCTCTACATGTTTATTGCTATAAATGCCGGGAGGAATAGATGGTCCCTGCCACTGGACAGAGAATGGTGTGTGCTGACAGCTCAGCACATCCATCACCGCACCTCTCCAACGGGCATCCCTTTACTCTGGCATCATCCAGAAGCCAAGCCAGGAGGCTCGATCACAAGATTTCACTGTTAATCAGCACATCTGGTGGCACTGGGATATGTTTTTATTGTCGCTTCTTCCCGGAGTTGTGCTGCCTGAATGAGCCCAACCCACGGGGGGGGGGGAAGAAAATCACTGTTGTGTCCCCAGAGCAGCTACCGGCTCCGTGGGAACCCCGGGGGACATGGTGTGGCTGTGGGGGATGGCACTGCCTGCTGGGATGGGATGGGATGGGATCACTGGGGTCCACACTTCCTGACCCCAATGAGCCATTGGGGATCATAGAATCATAAAATTTTTAAGTTGGAAAACACCGTTAAGACTATTGAGCCCAACCATTCATCTAGGGTGATGCTTGGTAATGATAATCATAGGGACTGGCCCTTGTGTTGGGGAGGGGAAGTTCTCCACATCGCTTGGTGCTCATGGAGACCTTTGTAACTCCTCACCTCCATCTCCCCGGCGTCACCTCCTCCCCAGGTGCTGGTGCTGCGCCTGCGAGACAGCATCATAAAGATGGGAGAGGAGCTGGAGAAGGCAGCGGAGTCGGAGGCGCGGGAGAAGGAGAGCACCAGGTACTACCAGAGGAGGATGGAGGAGATGAAGGCGGACATGGACGAGCTGGTGCAGAGGGAGCTGGAGTCCAGCCGTCGGCGCGTGGAGCTGGTAAGGGGGTGCTGCCCCCCAAGCCATGGAGGTGGGGGGTTGTTGCAGGTTTTATTGCCCTTAGGGTCTTAGGAATGTAAAATTAGCTGGCCCCCCGCGCAGATGAGGTGTGTTTCCTGGGCTCATCCCCTCGCTCGGGTCATTCCTGCACCTCCTTGTGCTGGTTTTCCTCAGGTCGGGCAGAACCTCAGCCAGGACCGAGCGCTCCCCCAGCACTGGGGAAATACCCCGTGCTCCTGCCAGCCCCACCACGTGCCAAATGGCTTTGCCAAATGACACCCCCTG
>BJBW01003757.1:27864-45005 GCA_004320125.1 Scolopax mira | reverse complement strand
TATTAGGAAGAAATTTTTTGCTGTGAGGGTGGTGAGACACTGGAAGAGGTTGCCCAGAGAAGCTGTGGCTGCCCCATCCCTGGAGGGGTTCAAGGCCAGGCTGGATGGGGCTTGGAGCAACCTGGTGTCTGGTGGGAGGTGTCCCAGGGCAGGGACAGGGGGTTGGAACTGGATGGTCTTTAAAGTCCCTTCCAACGCAAAACATTGTATGATTCTATGATATTTACAGAACACTGCAAAAATCCTAGCAAGAAATAAGCTCAAACCCATCTCCAGAAAGCCTGGGATAATAAGTGGAACAACACTTTTTTTCCCCAAGAAAGCTACTTCTGAGAAAGCTCCTGGGTAATTTCCGTGTGTGAGAAAAGTAAAAATTCCCATACAGTAATTTAGCCCAAAGCACATACCACAGCCTGAAGCTCAAAGCAGCAAAACAGGTCAATGCACATGTAGCTGCGGGAGGATTTTGCAGACAGGCAGTGATGTGCCCTCTCCCACCCAAAGAGCAGCCAGGGTCCACCACCCCAGGACTACTCCAGGACCACCCTGCCAACAACCAACTAGAAGACAGATGGTTGCCTTCTATCACCTCCAAGCAAACCCTTTCGTCCCTACTGCATACAGATATTTTCAAAACTGATCTGTTACCCTGATAGTTGGTTCTGATGAAAAAAAAAAAGAAAACACGGGGGAAGGAAAACCTGTAGAAGTTTAACAAATTTTCAAGCATCCTCCACTGCTCGAAGCTGGAGTGATGTATTCCATGAGGGTCACAAAATGAGCTCAGTGCCTGGTACTGGTTGTAATCTGGGTAACTCT
The DNA here is from genome assembly GCA_004320125.1 of Scolopax mira. NCBI lineage: Eukaryota > Metazoa > Chordata > Aves > Charadriiformes > Scolopacidae > Scolopax > Scolopax mira. Next base: position 44,186 of record BJBW01003757.1, on the reverse strand, counting down.
TATCACTATTATGACCAGCTATTGAGGAATCATATTTTTTTGTTTAATTTCTTAGCAGGCATAATATTATTACGAGTTATTTCTCCAGCAGTTCCCGGAGGCACCAGAGAAGATCTTGTAACAGAAGGCATTGTAGAGACACGTAGGAAGACACAATCTCTTCCCTAGGGAAGAAGTTCCAAGAGATATGAAACAAAGGAAGATTAAACAGAGAAGTCCTAACCCTGGCTGAGTGCCAAGTTATCTCTGTTCTCGTCTGGTAAAGGCAGCATAAGGAGAAACTACTTATCCATGTCCTTATTCTACCTATGAGATGAACACGAGATTACAGTCTTATCTCATGCACAATTTACATGTCATGGAGCGCAGCTTGATCAAGTTTCCATCAGTCAATGGAAAAAATGCTGTTTCTCATTACCTGAGGTTGGAAAATAGTGTGAATATTATGTAAAGAGAAAGAAAAGACATACAGTCTTACATAATTTACCTTCAACTGATTTTGAGATCTCTTACACTATTTCTTCACCTTGTGCTAACAGAAGACGCCCCATCCCTGGACGCATTCAAGACCAGGCTGGATGGAGCTTTGAGCAACCTGGTCTGGTGGGAGGTGTCCCTGCAGGGGACAGGGAGCTGGAACTGGATGATCTTCAAATTAATTTTCTTAAGAGAGAGAAAAAAAGTAGGAGAAAAGAAAGAAAGGAGCTCTGTCACTACATGTGCCAGTTGTAAGGGCACACCAGGATCAGGTCTTGGACACACACACATTTGACCCATGTTTGTAAAGACCAACACAAGGACCTATTTTTACTCCAGTAAGCTCTGAAGCAAATTTTGAAAGTGTAAGAATAATTGTTATCTGGACTCCTCTCAATTTCCTCAGTCAGAATCACTCACCTTTGTTATGTGATGCTTTTCATGTTGTACAGGAATCTTAAACATTTGACACCAATATGTTGTATCCTTGTCTGGTACAGGCACCTGTCTTAATAAAAAGGGCAAGAAGACAATATTATAAAAGTCACATCGCCCTGTTGCAGTAGCCCAAAGCTTTGGCTGCCACCTTCTCCCCGTCTCTACCTAAACCCAAAACACGGAGTAACTTACGTCTTTGTTTGTCAAGTCAAAGTATGGCAAAGAGGCAGATAAGACTTCTTCCTTCTCAGGATTCAGTAAACGTAGACTCTTTGTACCCCGATTAGACCCATGGTAATTTTGACCTGCTTCTCCCATGTCCTTGTGGTGGTAGGCCCATATTACCCGCACTGTGCTCTCCTAGAAAAAAAATCAAAAAAGCCCATCAGAAGCAGGAACAAGATCTTCCTTGGATGATTTGCATAATACTTAAGATGGGTATGATGTAGGTGTTGCTGTACCTGAACAATGACAATGTGTATCCCAGGCTGGGCTTTGAGCAACTTGGTCTGGTGGGAGGTGTCCCTCCCTGGGCAGGGGGTTGGAACTCAATGATCTTTAAGGTCCCTTTCAAATCTAACCATTCTATGACTCTATGAGTCTATACTAGAGGAGCAGTCACCTATTGCTTTTAAAATTAATAATGTTTTATACTCATAGGGTTCATTGCAGATCTGTAGAAGTTTAATCTTTCTCTGACAGATTCCTTCATTAATGCCTCAAATTTAAATGATGTCCGCAAACAGCAGAACAGACTCATAGAGAGGGAATCATCTAAACACATCAAACAATTTCTTTCTAGAGATGCCACTCATTTGGCCACCAAACGGATAGGTTTCCTCCCAAAAAGGTTCCCAGGCTCAGCTCTGTGAAGACGGGGAAAACCTGTGAACTGCCAGGGAAGAAAGACATTCAATTACAGAGCAGATTTACATCTTAAAAATCAATTTACAGCCACAGCACAGGTCAATTCTCTGAAAATCATTCTCAGGTGGGAATCATCACCCTTGAGACAAAGTAATCTAATAAATCCTGAAGTGTCCCAGAATGTTAAATTATGCGGAGACAATTTGGAGCAGGTGCAAAAACCATAGATCCATTGGCTGCCTGGAAATCTGGCAGTTTATGCAGCTGTGCTTTGCTTCCTGCACCTCTCTGCTCCTCACGGCCTTAGTTTTGCCTACATTGTGGAAACACAGATAATGAAAATGCTGCTGAACTGCTACAGCAATGTTCACAAACTGGACAGTAAACCACAGGAAGGCTTGCCAATCCTGTCTGTCATTTCCTATACAAAAACCATCAACTTCACATCATTTAAAATTATCCTTAGGAAAGAGCACAGCAGTCCCCAGGGCAAGAGGAGAATTTACCATGAAAAGTATTTTAGCATGGGAAGAGTTTTATCATAGAAATCTTCATCTTCTTTATTTTGAATATAGGAATAAAACCAAAAATACGCTATAAATATATATGCTCCAACGTTTTTTTTCTTTTAAAAGTCTACCTTTAAGACCAAATCCAAAAACTGTTTCTCAAGTTGGCATCTCTCGAATGACTGTAACTGTGGGACACGGGACTCGGTGGCCCAGAGGTACCTCTTTCAATCCTGTGTTCACTTGGTGTGTGAGAAATTAAAAGAACATAATGCATTAAAGTAGAAGGGCAAAGAAAACTGAAATTAAAACATAAGAGCTTAATAGTATTTAATAGACTTAATAGACAAATAGACAAATATTTAAGTATATAGTATATAAGTATATATAATTTAAGTAGACCTAACAGATATTTTGGAGAGTGAATTTCTCTAATTCAGTCCTTTTACTAAGATACAAATTTAATAACCAGCTTCATAATCGTGTATACATTTGGCCTCCATTAATTACTTTATCTTGCTGCATAAAGGCAGAGCATCTTACCGTTATGCTCTTATCATTGGTGTCACAAGTGTGCAGTTCTCGGCTAAAAGCCAATATTGTATGTGTGCTGTTTTCCATGGCATATTCCAGGTGGTAATCCTGTTGAGGGTCTTTTTTGAGTACTCTGTTTTCATCTGTAAAATAATCCTGTCGAAAAGAAAAGGTGGGCTATTATTAAAAACTAATAGTAAGTTAAAAAATTAAGTTAAAGAGTTAACTTCAATTAAAAAACTTTAAGTCCAATACTGAAGCCTCTTAAAACACATCTTTATGTAAAATGCTGAGGTTATCATAGCTTTGTATCAGAAGACAAATTTGAGGTGGTACTGAATGGGGTTTTTTTTTGCTTAAAAAACTTCAGGAAAAGCAGCTTAAAGAATGTCCTGAGCATCTTTAACAACATGTTGCCTGTGTTAAGTGCAGAAATACTGGCTGTACCCAACAACCCAGAAGCCTGATTTATCACACCGGGGGTGTTGTGAATTTGGAGGGAAAGTACAGAGAGAAGGAATTTCACTTCATATTCACACTAATACAACTTTTTGCTTTCTATTTTTTCCCTCCCTGCAGAGAGACAGCCTCTTGAATGAACACCCACCAGAACCAAAAACTCCTGGCTTAACGAGCGCGGAAAGTGCTGGGTTCACACCAAATGTGCTGGGTTGGGGGGCGATTTTTTTTTGGGGGGGGGGGTGTGTGTGGAAACAGCTGTTTGTAAGAAAGACACCCCCCAGCTGGGGTACAGCAGAGACACAGTGTGATGGAGAAGAGATGGAGGGTCATTAACCCCCTCCCGTGGCCCCGCAGGAGCAGCTGGGACCCATCCTTCCCTCCTCTCCCACCCCTGGCCAACCTGTGCACCTCCTCTGGTCACCCTCCTTTGAGGTTTAGGCTGTTTCTGCCCTTTTTGGGATGGGGAAGAGGGCTTTTAATTAACAAGGCTTTTAATTGCTGGTGCCAACCATGCTACAGGCATGATTAATTAATTAACCATTAACAGTGAGGCATCCTTGCAGAATAATGCAGCACCGGCGGTTCCTTGAAGGCATTTGGTCCTGATGCTCTTTGGACCTCCTTCTACTTTTAGAGAGATTTCTAGTTTTCCCCTTTTGGTTATAATTTAAAAAAAAATAAAAATGTTATGTCCAAGTATTGCAATACCAGTAAAAGTAGCTGATACTTTATTAATTCTCTTTTAGAGAGATTTCTAGCCTTCTCATTTTGTTAAAGTGGAGCTAACCAAGCTAAAAAATTATAAAATATTATGTCCAAGTATTTTGATACTGGTAGAAGTAGCTGTTATCTTATAAATTCACTAAAGGGTCATTTAGGTGCCCTAATCTTAAACATAACCCCACCTTGGAAATCTGCGTGTGCAAGAGACCACACCAGTCAGAAGACACAAGCTGGTCTGCCTTTAAAGATGTACAAATAACTGCACCCCCAACCATTAAGGTATATATTAATTTGGATGAAAATTTGTATAAAATTATCTCAGTCGTGATACAGTTTCAAGGACTAACAGAGTAAAAAGCGGACCGTTCTTTATGAAAATACTGAGATTTTGTTATATCTTGCCAAAACTACGGAAATAGTTTGGATTTTTTTCAGTTCTGGAACAAATTTAAAAGTTCAAAAATTTTGGAAGGTACCAAAAAGAGTCCTCCTTTTCCTGTCAGCACTTCTCACAACTACAAACGAATGAGTACATACATGAAAGGTTATGCACATGGAAAAATAACCACCAAAAAAGAGCGAAAAAGGGGTCTGGAACCTGAAGTTGTAAGTGGAAAGAAAAGGAACTGATGAGTTATGTTTGTTTAGAGAAGGAATTTTGGATGTCTTTTTCCAGAGGAAAATAATGGGCTTCTTGTGGGATGGTACTTGAAGATGGGTACTTTATAGGACCAAAACTCTCTACTTGAACCCTCTATCAGAGCTTGGAAGGATAAAACACTCCTCTATGGAATCTCTGCTTCCATCTTAAAAATAGCAAGGGCTTGTCTGGACAAGAAATGTAATCCTGTGAACATCGGCCTTTATTGAAGTGTGATACCTCTGCTGAAATGTTACATTACACTGGAGGAAGCCACCCTTGTATTAGAATTGAATTGTTGAGGAATGGAAATCCAAGAACAGCTTTTCCTCAGGTGAGCAGGTTGAAAGGCTTCGCCTGAAACCTGAACAGCTTTTCCTCAGGTGAGCAGGTTGAAAGGCTTCGCCTGAAACCACTTTCCCGCTGTGAGGGAAAGCTCAGAAACGTGAAGCCGAGTTGAGTGTGTGTTTTGCTGGTTTCTCAGCAAGTCCCTGGGACACAGCTGTAACCATAAAAAAAACCCAACCCCTCTTGTGATACAGCCCTGACTTCCACGAGCCTGCCGAGAGTACGAAAAAAAAATAACAGTTCAAAGAAATCATGTAATTGAGGTATTAGCTCAGATGTGCCTGGATAACTTGATTGTTGGTGGAATCATCTCCCTCGCCCGGGTGACAGTCAGACAGGTCATGGCTCTGGCTCATGGTAAGGGGCTTGTTTTGTGGCTCCTGGCCAATGCGTTGGGAAAGGTGGTCCCAAAGCCCAGCCCCCAGGAGAGGACCCCACTGCTCCCCGCGAGAGTCTCTCCGTGACTCGCCTTAAATTATTTTGCGGGTAGATGCTAATCTGACCCACTAACATTAACCTTTCCCACGTGAAAATTTATGTGAAGTAATGAATTCCTTGCCCTTGCTTCCTTTCTCTGACTGACAGAGGCCACCTCGAAACACTCCTTGAATAGCAGGATGCTGAGAACACCTGGGAAGCAAGTTTATGTAGTACCCAGGAAGACAGAGAGATATCCATTGATTCCCAAAATCCTACAACTCCACCAAGTGCAGTGAAACTGTCTGAGAGGAATCAAGTGAATACACTTGCCAGGAGCTATTTAAGAGTTAACACACTGCCTCTTTTCAACAAATTTTTTCAACAATTTTCTTTGTTGAAAATTATCCAGATGTTCATCACAAAAATAAAATCAAATCATACGTCCAAAAAAAAATTTTAAAAAATTCTGAACAGCTCAGAATTAGATTGTTCAATGTCTCAGATAAAAGTGGTTTCTTTACCAGTTTGGAAACAAAATAAACCACATTGCCAAGGAAATGTAATGTTCACAAAGATTTAAGTCAAACTACTCACACGCTGCTCAATTTACCAATCAAAGCTTAAAAACCTTTAAGACATGTGTTTGTGTACACAACATAAAGAACAAAAAAAAGCTATCAAAAATGAAGATAGGCTGACAAACTGTGGTGCCACTTCCTTTTGAGTAGCATCTTGGAAAAGTAAGAAAAAGTTAGTAGACATATATTTATAGATATGTGTCTGTACATTTATGCATGTGCTGTGCTTCCTTTCAGAGTAGAAAAATAAGAATAAATTAAAGTTCTGCTCCTACAGAACAAATGCAATCAAACCCACAACATTTGAACAGCCTACTCTCCGTTTCATAGAACCATAGGATTGCCAAGGTTAGAAGAGACCTTTCATATCATCAAGCCCAATCATCAACCCAACAAAAAACATCACTAAACCATGTCCCTCAGCACCACATCTGTCCGGATTTTAAATCCCTCCAGGGATGGTGTCTCAACCACTGCCCCAGGACAATCCATTCCAATGTGCAATAACCCTTGCAGTATCAAAATTGTTCCTAATCTCCAATCTGAACCTCCCCTGGGGCAACTTGAGGCCATTTCCTCGTGTCCCATCACCTGTTCCTTGGGAGAAAAGACTGACCGCCCCCGGCTATCCCCTCCCTTCAGGGAGTTGGAGAGAGCCAGAAGGTCTCCCCTCAGCCTCCTTTTCTCCAGGCTGAATTACACTGACACAAGTCCCCCTGAATTTCACAGAGCTCCAGCAGAGATATGCAGTAATTTCTCAAGCAGCCATAGCAGAAACCTGAAAATGTGGATTTATGTGTTGATTCAACACTTGCACCCAGATTCTTTGGTGTCTCATATGCACAGAAGTATATATTGTATGTTGAATGAAGATAAAGTTGCCAAGTTGCACTTCAACAGAAGCATAAGCAGTTACAGAAAGAGAAGATAAGGGTGAAATCACTGCATTTTTGTAATAACATCTTATTCTGGTTATTTAAATAGTTAGTGTTTTAAAACAAAGTTCTAGAAATGCTATTGGTCGTGCTACATAATAACAAAGATGTTATTTTTATTTCAAAATTTGCTTATTTAAACTGTTTGCATTTGAACCATTTAAAGTTTCCATGCTCCCTTTGATTATGTTGCATAAACTGGCATTGAAAACTCTGTACTGAATTGTGCAATCAGTCAAATAATGAGGTATCTCCTTCCTCACATGAACTAGAAGTTGAAACAACATATGGAAAATTAAACCCTCCTGACAGTACAAGTTATTTTACATTCTTTTCCAGATGTGAAGCCAATCATGTTATGCTGTTTTCAAACCCCATTAAGCTCTCTCTTTCTTAAATTAAAAAAAAAAAAAAATGTTTCTTGGCACATATGGTTTCTGATTGCTGCTCTACACACATTCAGGGAGAATAATTTCTTAAGGATATGAGAAGAGGCTGTTTTATCCTTGGAGAATGTAAGCACAGCTGCAGAGGGAAGCCTGACCCCGAAAGTGCCACCAGCTGTCATCGCAGGTGTTTATGGGACTCCCTCCCCACAGCTTTACAATGTACAAGATTGTTGTGTTTATGATATCCATTTCCCATCCTAAATTACGCAAAGCACCTTTCAACCTCGAGGAGCATAAAATAACTCGCAAACCACAGTCCCGTCCAGCAATCCCTGCTTGGGCTCAGCTCAGGAGCTGGGATGTATACACCCTGCCCTTCCCTAACCAGGAGATCCATGTCACTCCAGCAGTGATTTCATAGAATCATATCATAGAATCATAGAATGGTTTGGGTTGGAAGGGACATTAGACATCATCTAGTTCCAACCTCCCTTCCACTGGCAGGGACACTTCCCACCAGACCAGGTTGCTCCAAGCCCCATCCAGCGTGGCCTTGAGCACTTCCAGGGTTGGGGTAGTCACAGCTGCTCTGGGCAACCTCTTCCAGTGTCTCACCACCCTCACAGCAAAAAATTTCTTCCTGATATACAATTTAAATCTCCCCTCTTTCAGTTTAAAGCCATTACCTTTTGTCCTATGGCTCCTCTCCCTGATCAAGAGTCCCTTCCCATCTCTTCTGGAGCCCCTTTAGGGACTGGAAGGGGCTCTAAGTTCTCCACAAAGCCTCCTCTTCTCCAGGCTGAACACCCCCAACTCTCTCAGCCTGTCCTCACAGCAGAGGGGCTCCAGCCCTCTGATCATCTTCATGGTCTCCTCTGGACCTGCTCCAACAGGTCCATGTCCTTCCTGTGCTGAGGACTCCAGAGCTGGATGCAGTACCCCAGGTGGGGTCTCCCCAGAGTGGAGCAGAGGGGCAGAATCTTTGCCCTCACCCTGCTGGCCACACTGCTGGGGATGCAGCCCAGGATTCAAGGGACTTTCTAGGCTGTAAGCACACATTGACGACTTATGTTGAGCTTCTCAACCACTACCAGCCCCAAGTGCTTCTCCTCAGGGCTGCTCTCAACACTTACAAGCGAGTAAAGAGACAAGTCAAGAATGGGAAATGAGGAAGAACCAAGCCATGTTGCAACTAGTCCTCGCCTACAGTCTGTAGCTAAACCACGGAGTTCCGAACATCCCCAAACTACCCAAACTGACATCTGAGACCAGGGCTGAAGAAAAGTTTGGCAAAGGAATTGGGAAGCTGTAACCAAGATGAAAGTTGGCTCAGGAAAGAACCTATCTGAGTATAAATATGATGGACAAGTTGCTACAGGACACAAATGAACTGACCAAAACATTTGTCTGAAATAAGCACCAAGCTATGCCTTTCTGGGTTTCCAGAAAATAACTGTGGTTAACATTTCTCTTTTTTTTATTGTTACATCTAATTGAGATGGAATCTTGCTGCTCATGGTTCCAGCACACACTGGATGTGACCACCAAAAAGAAGCTGTTTTTACACTGTGTTTGGCAAGAGGCAAACAGAGCATGAGTTTACAAATAAGCAAACCAAAATTTATGCAACCTCAAATAAATTTCAGTCTGAGTTTCGGGCAAAGACCTTACCCTGCTCTTACATTCGGGAAAAGCAGAGCCCACCCACAGATAATCTTATGAAGAGCGATTGAAAGAGCTGGGACTGTTTAGTTTGAGGAAGAGGAGGCTGAGGGGAGAAGGGGAGACCTCATCACTCTCTACAACTACTTGAAAGGACATTATGGAGAGGTTGGGGCTGGTCTCTTCTCACAGGTAATTAGCGATAGAACAAGAGGGAATGGATTCAAGCAGCAACAGGGTAGGTTTAGGCTGGATATTAGGAAGGAATTCTTGACAGAAAGAGTGGTCAGAGACTGGAATAGACTGCCCAGGGAGGTGATTGAGTCACCATCCCTGGCTGTGTTTAAGAGTCGTTTAGATGCGGTGTTGGGGCATATGGTGTAGGGGAGAACTTTGTAGAGTAGGGTAGATGGTTGGACTTGATCATCCCAATGGTCTTTTCCACCCTAAATGATTCTGTGATTCTATTCTATAACTAAGGTGAAGCAGCAGTCTGAAAGCATCACGGCTCTGTATAAAGCACACCTTGAGAGCATTCTAGGTGACTGACCCAATCTTAGGCTTGCCCTCAAATGAAAAAATACCCATGGAAAAGGCATAGAGACAGTCATTGAGCAGTTGCAAGAAGTTCCTAAAGTAACCGGGATCAGGAAGTTCAGCTGCTGCCCTGCGGGCAGTCTGTTTGCAATTAATTTACTGATTGATTAATTTATTTTATTTGTTTACCTACCCAGCAGATCAGTATGAAGCGATTCAGTCCTTGCAAGGAGGCTTGGACCTCCCTCAAGCGAGCAGTGCCAGGAAGCTGTGCAATTCCCGGTACAATTCTGACCAAAGGGAATTACACTGGAGTCAATGTGGTTTATTCACTTCAGGTAACTAAGGTGCTACTAACTATAACAAGGACAGACATTTTTTATCTGTAGCAAATACTGGTGTCTGCATTTTAAACAAAGGCACACATTTTCCTCCTGTCTATTTAGAGAAACAGATCATGCATGTATGTGTGTGTATGTGTACATCTATTTTCTTCACAAAACAAAAAGAGGGTGTGTATTTTTCACGCACGATACACATTCATTTACTTAAAGAACTTACCAACACAGAGGGGTAAGAAGCACGAGCACTTAGAAGCTGAAATACAACATTGCTTCTCAGGGTGGATAATTCACCTTTGCATCAAAGTCCCCAGGATTTATCCACGTCTTTACACCAAGAGAAAACATTGATTTAAGAGGTTATATTCCAGTTATAACAGAAGCTACAGAGCTAGATTAAAGGCTGTCCTAACACAAACAGACTAGACAAAACCTGTAGCAAAGTGTTTTAAGGGAAGGAAATCCCGTAAGTAGGAGATACTGGATGCTCCAGTCTCCCAATTGTACTTTATCACAAGGAACATTCCTTACACAGGAGCCACATTTAAGCAGTTTTCTTGGTTTAATTACTTTAATTACCTCAGTTATGAGGAATTTTTAAAAAGACTGAAGGGATTTTTCAAGCACGACTTTGTGAGAGAGACTTGCTCCAAACATTCCTGAGTGTGCCTTAGAAAGTCTCCCCTCTTCCCTCTCCTACTTCTAAGACACTCATTTATATTGAGAATTAAATCATTCCCCCATTATTTTAAGCCTTTGCTTCACTCATAGTGGCTACATTTCCACAGATACTCATTTTTGGGGAGCTTTAAGAAAATTCCATTTCCTTGGTGTTTCCAAAATCAAGAAAAAGATGAGGGGAAAAAAAAAAATCAAAGGCAAGAAAAAATACCATAAAGAAGGAAAAAAAAAAGACACAAACAAAAAACCCATACCAACCAAAAACCCTTGCAAAGCACAAGAGCTATGGAATTCTTCTCATCTTTTGTTCACCAACTGTTGTTTCCTTGTCCTGACCATTGTACCCCTGAAAGGGAACCACAAAGCCCCCAGCCAGTGGAGATGTACGCTGGAGTGTCCCTTTATGCCCCACAGGGAAGCCAAGAGGGGCTCATTACTCATCTGGAGATTTGGCCCCGAAGGCATGAAATAGCCTCCGACAAAGCACCCAACTGTGATATGTCAGGGTGGCGCTCCCTTTGCATCTCTCTCTTGGGGCCTTTCAAGTTGTTTTCTCAACATTTCTTTTGTTGCTGTTGGCATGAGTGCACTTAAAAGCAGCATATCGTTATGTGCAGAGAATGCTCACTGTTTTCTGCCCTTTAAAATCTCTTCCAAGTACTTCCCTATGAGCAATTAAGCTAACTCTATGGGATACATTTGATAACAGATATTCTTTAGTTTGGGTGACAGTTAACAAGCGGGGCTGTAATGAATAATAAAGTACTTTTTAGTGACACACAGTCCCTATTCACCCTGAGTGGGGACTATTTTTGTGCAAGTTCAACAGAAGGTTCTAACAATGCCACCCTCTTGTATAAGTCGCACAAAATAGGCATTCATCAAGGAGGATTACTCTACCCCAAAACGGGGCTCTCGGCAGCTACGTGCTGTGGGTGGGGATGCACAATTCCAGACAGGGGTGGAGACCGAGGAAAAGGCATGGGTCTAGCACAAAAAATGCACGCTGTGTCAATTCATAAACACAAAAGAGATGCATTTAAGAGAGGGGGGGAAAAAAAAAAAAAGAAAAAGAGAATGAAATTTGGATGCAAAACCTAAGGCTGCCCCAAGAACTTTTAGGAAGAGTAACACGCGCCCCAAGTGACCATGGCAATATTTCAAGGTAATATTTTGCTAAGTGTGAACTCTCCTTCCAAGTCCACCCCCTCCCTGCAGAGACAAAGGCAGCTCCCGGCTTTCCATCACCAGCCCCCACTTCGGCATCTTCTATTTGTTCTTCAAACACATTCACCCCCACCCCATACAGAATCTGGTCCCCCCAGTTCCACCAGAGCTCTCAGGGACATGCCAGAATCATTTATTTATTGATCTCCCTCTTTTTCATCCGCTTGGGAGAGGTGCCTCTCTCAGGACAATCCGATCAAGTTGTGTGTACGTACATACCCACTCGTGTGATGCCCTCTACAGCCTCCCAAAACATGGCTAGGTTCCCCTTCCCAAACACCAAACTTCTGAAACATTAGGATAGTAAACACAGATAACTCTCCAATCATTCAAACGCTCACCAAAAAACTACTCTGGCACCCCATGGAGGTTTGTTCTTCTTCTCTCATGACGTCATAACGCTTTTCACCTTGATATATTTAGAGCCAACTAAACCTCAGACTTTTAAATCAATTTAGCCTTTACCTATGCCAGACACCCTTTGGCTTAATAACAGCTCAAACACAGGAAAGAAAACCAAAACAAATATCCGAATTCAGGATACACCTAAAAACTAGAGCAATTCAAACCCAATCTCAGATATCCGCCACTTTTTGAGTCACCAGATATTTTTTCCAGGCGAGTGGTGCCTGCTGACAGGGAACAGCATCTGCTTGCTCCGAGAGGATGAGGAATAAATGCCAGGGAAAATGTTCCCTCTCTTCTCTGAAAACTAACTGGAAGTTCTTCTCTACCCCAACACCATGGATCTTCCACAGATTAAGGAGTATCTGCTTTTACCTTTGCTGTAGACTAACTACATTTACATATTTGCTCCCAGAAGAGGACTCTGCCCTCCGAGAACACTTTCTATTTTTAAAGAAGAGAGAATTTAAGGGGGGAGAGGGAGGGGAAGAGGCTAAATTCTCCCTAGAGACTGGCAGTTTCAATGCCCACTTGAAAGGCTCTAGAGGTGTTTCAGAACACCTTCTGAACATCAGGCCACTAACAAGAGTCTCAGAACTTTCAAAGAAACCAAAAAGCGACCCTTCTAAGAGTTTAGACCACGATGCACATTTTCCGACTGATGATCATGGAATAAAAACATACTTCTGAAACCAAAAAGAAAAGTAAGTTCTTTCATTATAGGGTGTACATATTTAATAGAGTGCAGCTAGGCATAAAACCACATGCTTTCAAGGGTAGTATCTATGAAAAAATTCTTTTTCAGCAGTAAATAATGTAAATGGTGATGATATACACTTAACACAGAACGTGTCTTTAAAATATTAACTGTATTTGTGTGTCCAGTAAAGGGGAAAATTAGATATGATTGAAATAGCATCCTAGCACAAGTTACTCATTTTGTAGCAATCCCTGCTGACTGGCCAGAAAAAAGCCTTTGGAAAAATTTTGTTTCTTCATCGCCTTTGTTTTTGGTGCAATCATGGAAATATTTTATCTGAGCCACTTTCTAAAAGACCTCAGTCCAGATTAAAAAGCAGCTTTGCTGCCTGGGAAATGAAGGAGGACTGGGGATAGAGAAAAGCTCATGTTGTAAGCAAGTTTAACAAAAATATTGCTTCTGGGCTTTACCTACTCAAAAGTGCAACAAAATAACTCACAGCATTTACCATAGCAGATATTTGGGTGCTAAATTAGGGTTTGGGGGAAAATATTAGGTGTTCTGGTACAGGAGGTAATTGCTACAGTCCTTCCCTCTGATATCGCAGTTGGATTTGTCATGGGATGCTAGGAAATGAAAATCTGTGGAAGAAGAATGGAATTTCTATGGGGTCATTTTTAAAAAGATGCTGGAAAGCTGCAAGAGGTGCTGAAAAATGCCACAAAAAGTGGCTTTTAGTGCTGGGGAAAACATCCTGCAGTGGGATCTTCAGAAGCTCAATTTAATCATTTTGTGCAAAAGAAAAATGAGGAGTGACTTGATTACAGCGTACAAATAACTTTATGGAGGTGGGATGCGAGGTGGGGAGTAGAGCTTTTAACATAGTAGAGAAAATGCATGGCTGGAATCTAAACCCCAACAAATTAACACTGAAAAATCAGGAAAAGCACAGACTCTCCATTTCCACAGGCTATCAAGGGAAGTGACGCCTCCTGGATGTCTTCACACCAGGTTTGGATGCCTTTCAGGCTTGCTCAAAATACGGAGAAAAAAAAAAAAATTCTGAAAATCATCAGCCTGAACATAGATAAGACAAATATTTGCCTAAACTTCACACAGCAAATAGAAACAAAATGGAATATTTATGCTAAAAGCTCCCTTTTTCTGGAAAGGTTTTGATTTTACAAAATCTCGACAAATATTATGTCAATATTCAGGGGAGCATGTTAAGCATTTAGTTTTCTCATGGTGGAATGTTAATAAAAAATCATGTTCTTAAAGAAAAAGCTCTCAAAACTTAAATAGCAGCTTAAAAAGCCAACTAGCTCTAACACAATGAAGAAAAGACAGACACCTTCTCCTGACCGTACTCTGACAACTGGGTGTTGTTCTGCTCTTAAATTGCCTCTCTAAAAGTTATTATTCAGGCAACTGGGGGTGACAAGATGTCACGCAGGACTTGACTCCCCTTTCACTCACCCATGGGACAAGCTGTCCCTGCTCCCCCAGCCCCACAGCAGCTCCTCCAGGCTGGATCTCAGGTCACTGAGAGGGAGGAGAAGATGTGGGTCCCTTCCCCTCTCACAGCTCCTACCCCACCAGTCACCGGTGCCTCCTGGGGGGGATGCTTCGCTGGAAGCACCAGCAGAACCTACGTCTCATAATTCTGTTCCCAGTTGTAGCCCTAGACAACTACAGAAAGACGCCTAGAGAATTATGGCAACAGGACTGGGCTCCTCTGAGGTTGCTTTACCAGACTAAGGACAAACACTGGGAGCCCCACTGGTTACTCTAGAAGTCCTTTTTAAGGTCTGGGTCAAAACACCTCCAGGTAAGGTGAGAAGGAACACCGAGGGAAGGAGCAGCAGCTGTGTCCCAGCAGAGGAGGACATCAGCAGGCTGGGAAGCTGGTGGGATCACCCCCCTGGGTGGGATGACAAAGAGGAAGCCCAGGTGGCACCGGGATGGCCAAGCTCCATCCCTTGTTGGTTGTGCCGATGCCCGACGGATGGGTGAGGGAGAAGCTGTCGCATCTCGGTGGGACAGACCCCACCATCCCTCCCCTCTCCTCCTCGGGTCCAGGCTCGGGGGGTGGGCGGCAGGGAAAGAGTCCCCAGGGAGAGACAGAAAAGGGCTGTCGCATATTTTTTTTTGGATAAGGAGGAAGGAAACCGGACAACTTTAACGAAACCCACGTAGAAGTTGCGAGGGAAGGCGGGGAGGGAGAGGACCGAAAAGGAGCAGCTCCTTCGTTGCGGGGGGGTGGGGAAGAGGGACGCCCCCCGAACAATTGGGATAACCAAAAAAAAAAAACTGGGAGGAAGAAGCGGAGAGGTAGGAAGATGGGGGGAGGCAAGAAAAGGAGGGGGGTCCCGAGAAAGAAACAGCGGGGGCGGGGAACGGTGAAGGGGGGACAAAGAGGAGGCGGGAGGCGGGGTGGGTGCGGGACAGCGCTTGCGGGAGACGGGGAGGGGGAAAGGAGCCGGAGCCTTACCTGCAGGTAGGGCTGGCCCCTCTCCACGCCCCCCACCACGATGTCGGCCGAGGCCATGCCTCCGCCGGCCGAGAGCCCCAAGCCCACGTAGCCGCGGGTGCGCACCTCCAGGCGGAAGGCGAGGGAGCTGCCGCGGAGGCCCCAGCGCAGGCGGTAGGCTCCCGCCCCGTCCAGCACCGCGCTGTGCGGGTAGTTACGCGGTGGCGACGGCTGCCCGACGGCGGCACAGAGCAGCCCGCCCAGCACCAGCGCCCAGGGGCGCAGCCTCCGCATCCTCCCGCCGCGCACCGGCGGCCGCTTGTGTCTCTGTGTGTGTGTGTGTGGGGAGAAGGAGAAGAAGAAGAAGGAGGAGGAGGAGGAGGAAGAGGAGGAGGAGTGGGGGGGGGCCGGGTGGCCCGGTCACCCCGCCCCCGCTGCGGGCGGCACCGTCGGGGCCGCTTTGTTCGCTCCCCGCCCCGGCCGCCCCCAATCCCGGTTCTCCCCCCACCCCAAGCCCTCGCACGGCCCGTCGGGACCGGGCTGAACATCCCCCCAACTCCGGATTCTCTCCTCACCCAAAGCTGACACCCCCCCGCCCGGTTCTGCCCCCCCCCCCCCCCCCCCCCCCAAGCCCTGCACCACCCGTCGGGGTCGCACTGACATCGCCCCGGCCCGGTTCTGCCCCCCCCAACCCTTGCACCGCCCGTCGGGGGCCGGGTTGACCCCCACCCCTCCCAACCCCTCGGTCGGACCGAGCCCCCAACCCGCCGGTGGCACCTCCCAAAGCACCGTTCGGTGCTTCCCGGGGAATTGGTGTTACTTTTCCCGAAGTTAGTGTTAAACGAGGGAAAATCCTCCTCCCCACGGGGGACGGGGGGGGGGAGCAGAGAAGAGGCGGCGGCAGACGGGGCTCCCCCGCTGCTCGCTGGGGGGAACTGCTCCCCCGTTCAAGAGGGACAGGGAACTACTGGAGAGA
>BJBW01003757.1:9812-23320 GCA_004320125.1 Scolopax mira | reverse complement strand
GGCAGCCACAGCTTCTCTGGGCAACCTGGGCCAGTGTCATAGGGAACAGCAGCACCAGCACAGATAGGATTGGGTTAAAAGTAAAAAAAAATTTGAGATTGGGTTAAATTCAAGTGAAAGAGGCTGTATTTTCCCCACACCTGAGGAGGTCTGACCATGCAGAAAAGCCATGTCAGAGGCATCCCCTTGTGGCACTTGCTGGGAGTCAGCAGGTCTTACACTGCGGGGCTGACAGCAGCCAAGTTCTCATAAAAGGAGGGAAAAGACAACAACCGCAACCAAGAGAAACGAGAGACTCTTTGCTGTAAAGCCCGTCGGCTTTTCCAACCGGTCTAATAAAAACTCTTGCCCCTCCGATTTTCTCTCCCCAGAGAAGGAAGAAGTTGTTAGGAACTTGAGTTCAAGGTACTCGGAAATTTGGCAACGTCTGCAGAAACCAACCTGCCAGCTTGGAGAAAGAAAACTAAATCATTCCCCAAGCACAGGGTCAGGAACAGAATTCTTTTTTCTAATATTGATTTTATTTTTCTCTCCTCCGGCAAGTCATTATAAACATCAACCGACATGAGTCCAAACCCATTATAAGAACAGCTGACACCCCACTCCCCCCATATTAGTCTTTATTTATATCAATCTGAGATTGGCAGAGCATTTAAAAACGGTTCCAGGTAGCAGAGGAGAGTTCCAAAACTGTCCTCACTTCAGCCAAGGTCAAGATGCTTCAAGAACAGAAAGGTAGAAATGCTCCTCCTCCGGTCCTGCTGGTGCCAAACGTTTGCTTCCAGCAAAATGTCAAAATCTGGATTTACTTACGTCATTCTAATAGGGGATAGAAATTAAAACAATAAATAAAAGGTGCTTCATCTCATTTTCACAGGTGACCACAGACTTCTTGTTGTCCTCTGTTAGCAAGCTGGCCTTGCTGTTGGGCAGGTAGGTTATCAAATATTTATAAAAGACTTTGCAGTAATTAGTGATGTATAATCAAGGTTCAATATTCATTAATTTCCTGACTGTAACCTAATTTAGAACAGCCAGCAGGTGCCTAACCCAAAGTGTGCCACAGAAACATTAAGAACGGGATGAAACCAAACCTTTTTCTGTCTCTGGGATATTTTGTTGTCTGCAAAGGGGCAGAACAGACAGCTCTGCTGGGCTGCACACACCAAATTAGGTCAGTACCCACAATCAGGCTAAATCTTCATTGTTAATTGACTCATTAGGAAATGACAGAGGCATCATTTCTTTGCCCTTCTCTCTCCAGCTCCTATCAGCACCCAGGAGCATCCTCAATAGGGCAGCACCAGGAGGCAAAGTGCATCTCATTTTTCCCATTACTTCCCAGAATCTGCTAAACCTGGGTATTTCACACAATAAAACCTGCCACGTTTAGTTACTGTGCAGGTGTCACTATTGTAATATGTAGGCTTGAATTAATGAGAAAATCATTACATATAATGACTATGACAACAGTATATTTCTATATCTATATTTTGGAAGGAAGTCTCTAACTTTAAATGCACCCAAGCCAGAGCTAAAAATTTAAAACTACCAAATTTAGAACCGCATACATTAATTTTTCAAAACAATCGAGGAGTCTGCTTCTGGTTTTGAGTGGTTTATGGTGTGCCTCTATATGGGTTTCTCATAGTCCCATTAAAAATTTCATCCCAAAGATTTTGGTGATGGTGAACATCTGGCAGGAATATACACTATAAAGAATTCCTCTTTTCTAATATTTCTTCATCTGAAACATACCTCCTACACTCCTCCTCTCATATGGCTGGATAAATCCACTTATTTGGAGTAGCCAGCTGGCCCTAGGAAGAAGAATGACTGGTGCCAGGTGGACTTTCACCACAATGACAGCAACGAAAATAAAGGAGTTAAACTCCTTCTTTCTGCTGTGTCTTTAAGATTTCAAGCATGAGTAGAAATCTGGAAAACCAAGGTTATTCAACTCATTTTTTACTGGTTATTGTAGAGAGATTATAGAAGCATAGAATTGTCTGGGTTGGAAGGGACCTTTAAGATCATCAAGTTCAACCATCAACCCAACTCTGATAAAAAAACGTCATTAAACCATGTCACTAAGCACACGTCAACCTCTCTTTTAAAGTATGTTGCTATCTCCACATAACACTAAATTTCTAAGAGATAAAGTATGTGCTAAAGGGTGAATAATGATTTAATATTAACATTCCTTTTACTAAAAAATATAGAATTCAGGTTGACAAATAATTGTCAGAAAGAGAATAGATCTGTTGATTTTTAATTTTTAAATATTTTTTTTTTCCTTAAGACAGACTGGCTAAAATCACAATGAAGTTTTTATCAGAGTAATGCACTCCTCAGGTAAGAATTAACCTCCTGAGACCACCTGGACTGACTCTGGGGCAGGATCCCCTTTTACCTGTGCCAGAGCCAGGAGATGTCTCTCCAGCCTCCCCTTTAGGATGCCCATCAGTGTGAATTCTCTTTTCTTCTTCTCTTCTCTCTTTTTTCCTTTTCATAAAATTCACTCCAATCCATCCCCGTTCTTCCCAAGAGAAAGCTCTGTTATGTGGCTAATCTTCATAGCAGATAGTTAAGAAGCTGAAAACATACTGAAAATACACAGAAAATGACTGAAAGACTCACTGAAGGCCTCAAAAACCTGCTTCCATTTCTTAGCTCTCCATCAAAGGTAAGAGAGAAGTTGATCATGGCCTATAAACAACAAGAGATAAATTTACAGTAAAAAATTATAATCTGTAAATGAAGATATTGCCCAACTCCAACACTGAAAGCAAAAACTGCTCAAATTCAAACCAAGAAGGACAACAACTCTATGGAAAAATTAAATGGTAACCCACAAATGCCTGAGCAGCTTCCCAAAAGATGTGGTGTGTTCCCAGGCCCTGCAGTCTTCCAGGCAGGAGTCATGGTCCTATGCACAGGTACATGCCAGTTCAACCCCAACTCTCTCAGCCTGTCCTCACTGGACAGGCTCCTCCTGGAGCAGAAGGGCTCCAGCCCTCTGAGCATCTTTGTGGCCTCCTCTGGACATGTTCCAACAGGTCCTTGTCCTTCCTGTGCTGAGGGCTCCAGAGCTGGATGCAGTACCCCAGATGGGGTCTCACCAGAGCGGAGCAGAGGGACATGGGTGAGTGATGGGTTTTGTCAGAATTGGGTTGATGGTTGGAATTGATGACCTAAAAGGTCTCTTCCAACCCAGGCAATTCTGTGATTCCATGACCATATGAGAATGCCACACCTGGTAACATATTCTCCCATGCTCAGTTTGGTCATTTAAGAGTGACTCGACTAGAATTATTTATACTTTGGATTCTTATTCTTTTATAATGCGGCCACGTTTTGGATACAATGTCATTCATCAGTACATATTATTTGATGAATCACTGAGATATATTTCAAAGAAGTTATGCAAGTGTTGCAAGAAGAAAACTGTGCTAAATGTGATGAAAAGATTGAGAGACTTTTTGAGGAAGCCCAGACCACAGTAGATCACAGAGGTTTCTTCCAAAAAAAAAAAAAAAAAAGCCCAGGAGAAGCCCAGGAGAAACCCAACTTCCATCTGTCCAAAACCCAATACTTCCATAAGCAAACTTTTGACATGGGACTGTACCATCTGAGCTCAATATCCATCCAAATATCCACTGTTTGCAGGGACAAACTGCAAACTTATTGCAGGATTTAACACCTGGTGATATGAATTTGGGTCCTTTTTTTTTCCTTCTTTATAATCCTCTCCAGGCATGCTAAGCTGCGTGGGTGTGAGGGGAGAAGCAAGATCACGCAGAAGCGACTGCCTATTTGCTGGCTTTTGGTTTAACCCCGGGTTTAATTCCTTTTATGTTAGTCACAAGTCATGATATTAACAAAACACACAGATAATCCCATTTTGACAGAACATCAACAGGCTGCAGGGAAAAAGAAACTACCCCTTCTTTGAGAGTTTGCATTGAACTTCCAGGAGCTGCAGTTCTTTAGTATGAAAAGCTGACAAGTTAAAAAATAGTATCTTAAATAGTCATTTAATTTTATGAAAACACTAATTTTTAAATCAGGAGATCAAAATTGATTGCTAAATGTACTTCAGGTCAGGTTGTGTGGTCACCTCATGGTGGGGATGGTGTGAAGGAGTTCAAGACCAGGCTGGATGGGGCTTGGAGCAACCTGGTCTGGTGGGAGGTGTCCCTGCCCAGGGCAGGGGGGTGGAACTGGATGATCTTTCAGGTCCCTTCCAGCCCAAACCATTCTGTGATTCTACGATGAAATAGAAATGCAGCGGTTTTTGCCTGATCTGGGAATACAGGTGGACAAAACAATCTGTTCAAACCTCCCTCCCCATGGAGGGAAGGTCAGAAGCATACTGACCCAAACTGCATATTTTTCAAGGGACAGATTTTTGCCCTAAATGCCCCACTCTGGTGCAGAGGCTTCAAGCCTGATAGTGCCTGTGAAGCACCTTGCAAAGTGAAAATCCTTCCACAGCCCATAATGTCTTTATGATACAGCATTTTGAAGACAGAAATCTTTTCATGCACCAATCTTGCTCAGAGCAGGAAAAAAGGATGGGTTTTTCTTGGTGTTTGTTTTTTGGTTTTTTCTTTTGTTTCCTCTTAGAAGAGAAAAATAGCCCTACTGAGATCATCTGGATACAGAAATTGCTCAAGCAGGGAAAACTGTGGGGAATTACAACCCCTGCTGGGAGGGGCAGCTCCATTAGAGGGGATCTCCATTGCTCCTTTGGGAAGGGATATACGAAAACATAAGACAGGCCACTGAGATGACAGAGCTGGGGAATTGCTCTGGGCACAGAGAAGCTCTCATTTTTCAGGGACCATTCCCAGCAGCCCTGGGACCAAACCTACCACCACTTTGCAGATTTTCACTCCGAAGCTAAGCCCTCTAAAGACACCAATCCCCAACGCTTCTCCTCCCTTTCCCAACCAACAACACGTACTAGCACTTAGCAGCAAAACTTACCGACAGCATTTGCTTTCTGGTGGTCCCTTGCCCTCTTAGTGTTTGACAGCTCTCCCTCAAAACACCAACACCCCCAGCAGACAATGATGTGTTCTGGCAGAGTAATGCTTTGGAGCTCACAAACCTGGGCCCATAATGGTTCTGCTGTTGAAGCAGAGCTCCTTGAGGAAGCAGTGAATTCAGTATTCTCTCCTCGCCAAGCTCTCGGTGGAAGCTGGAGAAGGTGGTCACTGGGAACATCCATCTGTGGTCGCAACCTCAGAAGACTCATGTGATCCCAAAGCTGTTGTCGACTGCTTCTTTCCAACCTCATTGCACCATATGTCATTTTCAGTAAGTAGTGGCATTTCATGGACTTTAAGTCATAACGTTTTGTGGGTTGTTTTTTTCTTCTGTTTAACTTCATTCATCTCTCTCTGTTCCTACAAGCCTGACATTGCAACAGCCAAACTCTCAGTTTTCCACTAAATAGATGGTCTACGAGTAATGAGCTTTGGTTTGTTGGCAATGTGCTGTAATTTCACAGTGCTAAGTATAGATCAGAGTCTGACTCCTCAGCGTTTTTCGGAACCTTCTGTAATATTTTAACACCATACTCTTGTTATGCCTGGTAGGATGAGAGGTTTCAGTCCAAACCCAGACTTCCCTGCAAATTGCTAGTTTGCGTGCTTGCAGCCTCTTGTCAGAGATTTCTATGTCAAGTACATCATCGCTACTTCAAGAGACATCCACAGTCACCTGTTCATTCTTCTACCAAATCACAGAAAGGATTAGAGGGTGAAGACCATCGAGTTCCAACGCCCCTGCCCTGGGCAGGGACACCTCCCACCAGACCANNCTCCAGGGATGGGGCAGCCACAGCTTCTCTGGGCAAGGTCTTTCAGGGTCTCATCACCCTCACAGGAAAGAACTTCTTCCTAATAACTCAACTCAATCTCCCCTCTTGTAGTTTAAAACCATTCCCTAAAAACTATCCCTAATATCTGATCTAAATCTCCCCTCTTGCAATTTAAAACCGCTGCCCCCATCAGTACCTCGGAAGCAGCACGGTGCAGTTGTGACCTACTTGGTCTCATCTGAGATGACACTCACGCACCAGCCCAGACAAGTCCCAGTCCTGTGCCATCCTCTTAAAGCCCTCTTCATCCCCTCGCCCACTGTGCCTTTAACAAAGTAAACACTCGAGGTACTCTGGCCCTCCATGAAAAGCAAATCAGTACTATTAGCACTGAAATCACTAATAGTCATTAAGTGCTACTCATCACAGCAGGAAGTAATCTGTAATGCATCTCCATGGAAAAATTTATGACCCTGCATCAGTAGAAAAAACCCAAAACAACAAACAGCTACTAAAAAAAGCTTGTGTTAGAGGCCAGGACAAACTATATTCAATTTGTAGTCTCCTTTCTTATTTTGATTTACAAACCCCTTATGGTTTTCTCCTTTAATGCTCAGGAATTTTTTAACCAGACAGAGGTTTCCTCATAAATACAACATAATGTTGGAATTTTTGCCTTCCCTAAACATTTCTGAGCTGATGTTGTTAAGGACCTGATCAAAAGAGCCTCTATGTCTCCACATGGCAAAGTTCAACCAGGAAAGGTCAAGGACCAAGGGCTGGTGCTAGAGACATCCCAGCAGAATAGCACAGGCTCACTGCAGGTATGGGTTTGGGGCAGGGGAATTGTAGTGAAAAGCAAAAATATGGGGGGGGAACGGCCCCTTTCCTTTCCCAACACCTTCCTGATAAAACAGCAGAGATGAGGAGGCACAAAGGTCATTAAGAAGGCAAAGTCAATAAAACACCAACACTCTTGGATTCTTTGCCACCTTAAGGATGCTGTCCAGGCAAATAGATAGATGCCTTCCTGCAACTTTGAATATGATTTATTAAAATACCTGAGTTGCTAAGTGTCCAGGGTTTTGAGACTGGTATATATTTCATTTTATAACAACTCATGTGCAGCCAAGCTCAATTACACTCATAAATCTCAATTTCTCACTATTACTATGATGCCATTACTTTGGTCTTCTTGATCCTTTTACAAGCCTTTCTAAAATATCCTGACTCCTTATATTTTTTTTCTTTTTTTTTTTTTTATGGTTTTATGAGGTTTTTTTCTGCACAGACTGCTCCCAGAAAACACTAACTGGGAAACCAAGAGAAGTTCAGGAATCTGAGCATTTCTCTAAACTCATAACAAAAAACGACTCCACCAGATTCCTAGGAACACGAAGGAAACACAACAAGGCAAGAAAACTCTTGGTTTGGTGTTTTTGTTTTTCCCCTCCCAGAGCTGTAAACCATCAGCAGCAGAGATGTGTTTTTCTGGCCGTGGAGAAGGCTGGCTTTAGAAGGCTATTCATAGAAGAGCGATTTCCAAAATTTGAGTCATCGGCGCTGGGTGACAACCAGCCACCAGTTATTGCCCAGAACAATGTCTCACAGTGTTGTTCAGCACAACCCTCCACGGTCACATCCAGTTTCTCAGCTGTTCTATTTGCTTCTGCCCTTCTCTACAGCACAAGCTATAGAAAGATCCTTTCCTGTCTCCCCAGCCTCATCCTCTCCCCTCAAATATTTTTCTTACTTTCATTTAGTCTTGCGGTCTTTCTGCAATATTTCTGGGGTTTCAGAGTCCTTCTAGCCCACATGCACAGTTTACAAAATGTGCCTTTGACCTTTTTTTGCAGAGACGTGTTTTCAAATGGATGAGTCACAAACCTCATGCTTTTTTTTTTCTTTTTTCTTTTGTTGAGAAATAATTTTTGCTGAAAATGAAGAGACGGTGCAGTTTAGCTCAAGAGTTTACAGGTATCTTCTCTCTGGGGGAAAAGAGAAACTTGAGGTCAAATTTCCACTCTCCTGGCAACACTCAGAAGTAAATTTGGAGTGGGGGGAATCATTACAGCCCCTCCTGGACCATCAAGGCCAGGCTGGATGGGGCTTGGAGCAACCTGGTCTAGCGGGGGGCGTCCCTGCCCATGACAGGGGGTTGGAACTCAATGAACTTTGAGGCCCCTTCCAACCCAAGCCATACTATGAGTCTAACAATCGGACCAGGACCTAGCTGAGGGGCAGAGGAAATGAGAGGATGGTTGACTTACAAAGAAATGCTCAGCTCACAGGCATTTGCCTGTTTTCAGCTGCAGTTCCATCATAAAATTAGAACTGCAGGGATTTAAAAAAAAATAAAAATAAATTCCCTCCAATATGTCCGATAAAGAAGAAACAAACTGAATTTTCCTCTTCACTTGGAAGAGCTATCCCAAGATCAAGGGCACGACTGGTTGAGAAGATCATTGAAGTTACTGCATTGATGATGTCAAATTGCTCCATTGCTGAAGGCCTTTGACACCAAGTGAATGAAATGTTTGTTACCAGCCCAGAACTACTAACTTGCATGGCAATCATGGAGCCACCCTAAACGATCACGTAATTAATGACAGAGCCAACCTTTCTTTGGCAGGAAGAAGGTCCACACAATGGAAGCAGGGCTGGTTCTGCTCATCTGGGCTGAGACTGGAAAAGGTTGGAGCAGGGGAAAGGTTGCCAGTAGGAAAGGCAATCCCAGGATAAATTGTGCAAAAAGTTGCTTTTTTAAAGAAGAATATTGGGTGAGTTAGTGTGGGGAGCATGGAGAAGATGCTGAAAGAGGCGAGTCCAAGACCTGGAGAGGTATCTTGTTTTCTGAGGGCTCCACTCCAAGGGTGGCAAAGCCCAGGAGGTGGACCATAGCCCTGGTTGCCTTCTCTGTGCACCTCCTGCTATTTGTTTTGTGACTCAGGTAAAAAAACTCTTGCAAAATCCACTGTTTCAGTATTGATACTTTTTCTGAATAAATCTCACAGATGATATAATCCACTAGCCTCAGCTTACACAGCACCCAAAGCAAATCTCTGTATTTCAAAATACAGTTTATACTCCAAATATTTTTAGCAAAACCCATACTCCTCAAAACAGATTGGGAGAAGGTGATTTCCACCTGTCATTGAAACAGCCAGATACCAAAAAACGTGAAAGAAATATCCACAAAAGGAACAAGAAAAATTTTTCACTCATCTTACGGCACCACGGATTTGATGAGAGCCAGTCCAACACTCATCCACGAAGCGACTGTTAAGAGATACTCAAGTATCTCTTCCCAGAATCCAGCTACGATTCCTCAAGGGAATTTCACATTGTTCAGGTGTTCTAGAGCTTCAAGGTTTGCAATTCCCTGCTTGTGAGCTTACAAACTCATTGCTAAACTAATAGAAATGACACAGATCTGGGACAAATTGTCTAGTTTCCTTCTCCGTTTAAAATTCTCTTTGTTCTTTTAGATAACGATTTGCTGAAGACATCCAAACCAAGGCTGACACAGGATGAGAAAGCCTCAACTTGTTCCTGTCATCTCACAAAGACAGTTTAAATCTACTTTTTAACAGGCATTTCTAATCCTCCAAGCTTTTCCAGCCTAATTCTCCTGGTCAACACAGTGTCTGGTCTCCAAGATTATATTCATTCTTTATCTGGTTGAAGAGTGGTCAGGGAATGGCCTTTCAGACAATGAGGCTTCTTGCTATTTCAGCAATACCTTGTGGCAGGAAAGTTCTTGAAATTTTCGGACCGAAGTCTAATTCTCCCCTAGTGTTGGGCTCTGGGGTTTTCAGTTCCTGCTGCAGAGAGAACATCGTGGCGTATGCAAGGGTGGGAGGGAGGGAGCAAACACAGCACAGATGGCAGGGAATATATTTATAAAAGGATAGAATTGTCGGGGTTGGAAGGCACCTTTAAGATCATTAAGTCCAACCATCAACCTCACTCTGATAACCCATGTCTCTAAGCACTGTGTCAACCCAGCTTTTAAATCCCTCCAGGGATGGTGCCTCAACCACTGCCCTGGGCAGCCCATTCCAAGGCTTAGTAACTAATAATACATTAATTAATAACTAATGCTTATCTGCCCTCTCCGTAAATTGCTGGATGATGTTCTTTCTCCTTTAGAGGAGAAAATATCCTCCCATTTTTCCCTCTTACCTCCTTTAGATAAAGGTCCATCCAGTGGGCAGAGCCAGGGAGCAGCTGAAACTGCCACTGAGGAACTCCTGGTGGGTCCTGTGCCATCTCCAGCAGCTTTCCCTTTTCTGAGTGAATGCAGGAATGATGATAAATTATCATTTATACCACCTGGATTGTGCAGTTGGCAGGCTCCTTCCCATCCTTATTACTCTTCAGACTTCAACCTGCACTGCCAAAGACCAAACGTTTTCTGCTTAAACGTTACCTAAGAGAAAACATGATCATAACTCACTGCAGGAGACATCTCAAAGAGCTTCATTGGGGTGGGTGGGTGTGCTGCCAACAACCTCCAATTTCTTTACATTTTATTTTTACTTCCCCACACACACACACTTTTTTGCAAGACGTAGTATTTTAAAACATGTGACAATAATAAAACCAAAACTGCAATCTTATTAATTTTTTTTTGTTCTAACAAGCCTTGTAATCTAGGTGGTTTTTTTTTTCCTTAGAGGGGAAAAATCTATTTTATCAGCAGTAGCAGAAAAGGGCTGTGCTATAGATGGGGGCATGACTATTAAATTAACAAGCAGATCTTTCAAGTGAATATTTCTTTGGAGCATCCTTGCAAATATTGACAAGTGGGATGAACTCCCCTTACCCCATAGAAGCCAAAAAGAATCACTGCAGCTGTCTTCCAGCCTGGACATTCAAAAGAGCCAATGGGAAAAGCAGGGAATCGGTTGTATAAATAGCAAATTATGACATTTTCTGGTGCTCTCACAATGTTCTGCTGGAGGGAACACAACACGCCTTTCAAAAACGAAACATTTTGGTACTTTTCTTTTTTTCTGGTTATTTCGGGGTTTGTAGAGTTCCTTACTGATGCGCAAAGAACTTGTCTCCCTTTGTCATTGAGTCGGGGGGTTGGATGAGATGATCTCCAGAGGTCCCTCCTGACCCCGTATCATTCTGTGAACGTTCAGGACACACAAAGTATATATATAATTATATATTTTTATATATAAATACCTTGTTACCTACCTTCTTAAGCCACAGAAACTTCTGCAGCTTCAGGGGCACCACTGGAGACACAGAAGGACAAAGCTGGTGGCTTGCAGATATTTATTTTTGCAGCAGCATCCAGAATGGCTCTGCGGGTGGGCACCTCATCAGAGAGTAATTACTCCTCACTCCACACCAGCTTTGGGAGAGAGATTTGGATTTAATTGCAAACC
The DNA here is from genome assembly GCA_004320125.1 of Scolopax mira. Classification (NCBI taxonomy): domain Eukaryota; kingdom Metazoa; phylum Chordata; class Aves; order Charadriiformes; family Scolopacidae; genus Scolopax; species Scolopax mira. The sequence continues at coordinate 12,085 of BJBW01003757.1, read as the reverse complement.
GAAAGGGAAAGCTGCACGCCCTGCACTTAAGCACCACTTCACGCCGTGGGCATCTCTAGGAAGGGAAAGCCACCACGTGTGGTGGTGTCCAGCTGTGAGGAGATCCTGGCTCTTTCCCCTCTTGTGAACCTTCTGCTCCTGAAAACACCAAACGGGCCCAACCAGAACTAAACAAGCGCAAAGCAACTCATCGCTTCTAATTGTGACCCCCAGAGACACAACGAGCCCTTGAAACGTCCCCAACCAGAGATCAACCACGAGGGGGTCTGATCTTTCAAACGTCACCGAAGGACCATGTCGGTATCTCCCTCCCCCCAACCTTTTGACCCCTTATTTCCCAAGATGAACGTTGATTATTCCCCCCCCCCCCCTCATGGTTTCAAACTACTTTCACTGCCCAAAATCCTGACGCACTTCCGTGTGGGGGTGACTTTGGAAGGCTCTTCAGCACCAAGTTGGTTTGGGGATATCATACTTCCTGATGATTATCAAGAGCAATTTCCAAGGTGGGGGGGGATGAGTTGCAGGGGGACAATAAAAAGAGATGGAGGAGGGAAAACCCCTTTAAAAAGCTGCCTGTCCCTATGATTTTCAGCTCTTTGAAAAAAGAAACACCAGAAAAGCCCCCACACATGCCCACCAAGCGTGTGGTTGAGATAACCACAAAGGAACTATTCTCATTGGGTTCCTTCAGGAAAACGAAGGGTGCTTTGATTGCAGTTTTTTTGGGGAGGGCCCTTGCTAAATCTGACAGATATTGATGGGTAATTCAGAACAGCCAACATCTTTGTTCTAAAAAAACACTGACTCGTACATGTTCCATCCACGTGTTTTGCAGGGGTCCTTAACAGATATCAAAGCTTTCCTTAAATACTTGGAAATTGCATTTTATATGGATAAGACCATATATACCTAAGGGAGAACCTCCAGTAAAAGCAGCTTAAAAGGGAGTATTTCTGTCTCCCAACTCTGAATACAACCCCGTCCCGTCCCCAACACTTTGTTTCTGCCTAATCAAGCTTGAAAATTAATAGCACCAAGATTCCTAGTGAGCAATTAAGGCCTCAGAGGCTGGTCTCTCCCAAGAGGGACAAGAGGTTGGGTGTCAACACTCGGTGCAGAGGGGTTTGGGAAAGGTAACTCACAGAATCTCTCAGTCCTTGGATGTTCTTGCCCCCGTCTGATCCTCACCAGCTCCTGGGGGATGAAGCTTTGTGTCCAGGCTGTTCTGCTCTTCAGACCCTGCTGGATAAACTCAGCATCATAGAACAGCTTGGGTTAAAAGGGACCTTAGAGATCAAACAGTTCCAACCTCCTTACCATGGGCAGGGACACTTGGAGCCAGGTTGCTCCAAGCCCCATCCAGCCTGGCCTTGAACCCCTCCAGGGATGGGGCAGCCACAGCTTCTCTGGGCAACCTGGGCCAGGCTCTCACCACCCTCACAGCAAAGAATTTCTTCCTAATAACTCATCCAAATCTCCTCTCTTTCAGTTTAAAACCATTCTCCCTCATCCTCCCTGATCAAGAGTCCCTCCCCATCTCTCCCATCATTCCTTTAGGGACTGGAGAAGAAGCCTTCTCTTCTCCAGGCTGAACAACCCCCAACTCTGGCAGCCCATCAAGGAGGGCATTCATTCCTTCACAAGCTCAATAGAGCATCAGTAAATATACCATTTCACCCCAAGATGAGCAATATTCTTCAACTTGATAAGCCTTTTAGTAGAGTGAACTCCCAGCAGACAGACGGACACATTGCAACGCGTACAGAATGTGACATGTACCAAGCAGAGACAATTTCTGATCTGCCAGGTGCCAGAACTGAAGATCTGCTGCTGAAGGGTCTGGTGAGACCCCACCTGAAGTCCTGTGTCCAGTTTTGGGCCCCTTACCACAAAAAAAAAGTCATTGAGGTGCTGGAGAGGGTCCAGAGAAGGGCAAGGGAGCTGGTGAGGGATCTAGAGCACAAGTCTGCATCTGATGGTTTTGGAGGAAGGGGAATGGATCCCAGCTTCACTCACAGCACAAAGGCAGCCACAGGAACACAGGAGCTGGGATCCCAACGCACAGGAGTCCTTACCGCAAGGTACATGAACATTAAATTCCCATTTGAATCTCAGAGACGTTCTCCAACTTCCAAAGAACCAACTGTGCAGTTTCACAGGAGCTGTTTTTCCTTCATTGCTTTTGGGAATGCAAATGCAGCAGCACGAGCCTCCTCCTCAAATGCATTTTCATGCCCCAAAACATTTGCGCTGTGCCCAAGGGGACCTCA
>BJBW01003756.1:31939-53496 GCA_004320125.1 Scolopax mira | reverse complement strand
TACCTGAAGGGAGGCTGTAGAGAGGTGGGGGTTGGCCTCCTCTCCCAAGGGAATAATGACAGGACCAGAGGAAATGGTAGGAAGCTGCAGCAGGGGAGGTTTAGGTTAGATATTAGGAAAAATTACTTTACTGAAAGAGTAGTCAGGCACTGGAACAGCCTACCATCCCTGGAAGTATTTAAGAAACATGTAGACATGGCTCTTCAGGGCATGCTCTAGTGCCCAAGACTATTGGTTTGCGGTGAGGTGTTGTATGTAGGGTTGTGGGTGTGGGGTTTAGTTGGTGGGTGCTTTTTGTGTGTGTGTTTTTTCTGGTTTTTGTGAGGTTTTTTTGATTTGTGTTGTGGGTGTGTTTTTGTGTTTGTTTGGGTAGGTTTTTTGGGTTTTGGTTTTTTTTTTTTAATGTTGTACTCAATGATCTCAAAGGTCCCTTCCAACCACTAAGATTCTGTGATTCTGTGATTAAGCATTAGTTAAGAAATTTTTTTTTAAATCAACATAGATACCTTACTTATCCTAATAGTTTAAATCAAAAATGTCATGATCTTCGCTAATATAAGGAATTCTTTGTGATGTTTCTCAAAAAAATACACTGCTCCATTAGTGGTGTTACTGTTCTCTATTTACCCTGTCTATACAAGAAACTTCTGTAACTAACTATAACTGTGTAATGAATTCAGTCTATATTCAATTACTCCAGTAACTTATACCTTTAGTAGAAGTACGATCAGGTCAAAGCCCTTTTCAATGGAATCATTGTTTCCAGACTACAGCTTCCACACTTCTGCTAAAAAATAACAACACTTAGCAAAGGCATGATAAACTTCTTAGTGTAAACCAGAAATATTTACCTCCTTAAAGCAACAGCCACATCACTCATCAGAACAGATATTTAATGTGAAAGGCATCTTTTTTCTTTTTTTTTTTAACACGGGGGCCTATCTTTGCAGGGTCAGCATCTGCACTACTACTATCCGTAATGTAAACACCACTTACAACTGTCAGAGTTTTCATATTTTGTTGTGCTTTAGTGGGTAACATGGAAAATATTATTGTATAGCCCTTCTTGCTGTGTTAGGAACAATATTTCATTTTAACAGAACTAAAGGAACTTTACAAAGCACAGAATTCATTTTTCCACTGGTAGTTCAGTCTCGCTCCAGTCTTCATTTCTCTCAATCTGGGCAATAATAGCCAGACTAATCCCTCTTAAATTTATTCCTACCCAGGTTCACTTGCAGGCTCTCCTGACACCAGCATGGATATTGTGTGGATATAATGTACCCAACAGCACATGACGTGCCAGATTTTGTCCATTCTGTTTGCCTGTAGCGATGCCTCAGCTCCATGAGGAAAAGGGTGGTTGAGGGGAAAGGCTCACGCCGAGCAGCGCTGATAAAATACCCGTAATGCACACAGCCCCTGTGCAACCCCCTAATTCAACACCTCATCAAGACCCAGCGAAGCTTGAAATGCCCATCCCCTCAGAGACCATATGTTACTCAGAATCATCTGGCTGTTGCGCCTTACTAGGTATTTGCCATCCAACGGTGGAGCCCAAAGCCCCCAGGGGTGCCAGCAGGAGGGCAGGGCAGAACCAAGAGATGCTGCCTTCCCCGGCAGCTCAGCCTGGGCTCATGGGCACAAATTCTTTGCTGTTTATAACCAAATGCAAAGAGAATAATAAAAAAAAAAACCTCACTACTTTCACACAGCCGAGACAAGCTCTGGCTCTCTTGAAAGTGCAAGCTTTCACACAATAACTGATACCTCATCGATGACTTGCAGGACAGACAGACCTTCAAGCCCAGGGAGCTGCCTTTGGGCTATGGGCTAACTTTTGGGTACCTGTTACATCTCGAAAAATACATCTCTCCAGAGGTGCTAAGGCAAAGCAGGGGTTCATTAAAATGGCACGGGGTGAGTTGTTTATTAAACTGCTTTCACATTTTTAGCCATGGTAGAGAGCTTCCTGCAGCTGCCATAGAGACAACAGCTACAGACAATAAAACTTTATGAGCAATTTAAAGTCTTTCCCCCCTTAGGAGATGCGGAAAAATAATGACAACTGACTATTTGCAGGTCGTGTATATCTTGCCTTCATTAAGTAGGACTCTGTTTAAACACATATTATTCTTTTCCATCAGATAAGCACAATCTTCCACAGAGAGGGTAAATAATAGTTTATAGCTTCCACTTTCAACAATACCCTATAAAAATACACTGCAGTCATATTTGATTATCCCATTTTGTTTGGTGTGAAGCGTTCTGGGCAGATCAGTCTGCTTACTTGCATGTGTTTGAAGAGCAACAGAAATGGATTCCCGTGGGCAATGGAAAATAAATTTTGCACTTGGAAAATAAAAAAGTAATAACCACAAGGTAAAACTGCAGATGCATGTGATAAATTAGATTTATCATCAGTCTTAGATCATTCACACCTGAAATTTGTCCATAAATCTACCTCATTTGAAGCTTATTTAATGTTTCTTCTAACAGTCCCCTGGAGCTAGAGATTTAATTTACCTAAGAACTGACAACGGTGAAGAAAGAAAAATGTTTCCTTCTGTCCCCACAAAATGTGCAACTCCCTTGTAAAATATAAACTAGCTTGAGTCCCAAGATGGTTACTTCTCCATCCCCGATGAGTTCACATTTTGCCTTTTGATACTTTGCACACAGGAAGCAATAGGAATCGAGGAAGGGGATCTGGAGAAAGAAAACATTACCCAAATATCTAATATAATGTGCAGCACTGCCAGTTCATTCTAGTAGGATCTATATACACATTTATGACTGAAGTATATATTTATACTGTTTCTATTTCAGGTAAATCTACTACATGCACATTTAATACATACACATTTAAGATTTTCCCACTTCACAAGGTCTTACTAGTTTTTAACATATTTTATATTTAAAAGATGTGGTGAAGCTTTGCTTTCAACAGGTGCCTCTCACTGTGCCAATCTAAATAAAATTATCCTTGGTTTTCCAAGTCCATGCTGGTAAAAGACCAGGACCACTTTGAAATATTGCATGAATGAAAATATAGATAGATTGGACAAGAGCATGAACAGAGTAATAAACAGTAAGGGGGTTTGGTTGCTGACCATGCAAGTAAAGAATGTGACTAAAGAAAATGAACAGACTGGTCCTCATGTTACCTCACTGGAAATACAGGGTGAGTAGAAGGGTATGCTGAAACCATGATTTCTTTGCAGTCCCATTTTTTCCATACTTTGAGAGCATATGTGTTGTGCTTTGAAAGAAAAGACACTAGAAGGTAGGACTAGATGATCTTCATGGGTCCTTTTCAATCTTAACCATTCTACAATCCAGCGCTACAAAGTCACTGCCAAAAAAATGTGTCAATTTTCCAAAAGACACCATACAACAGGTAAACCTGGAATTCCTCACCAAAAGGTAGAGGAAAATGCTGAAAACACACCTTATGCTTCAAGGTACATATCACTGAGGAACGATGCCACCCTTGCTGTTCTGCAGTGAGCCCAGGGGAAGTGTACGTGAGCGTTTCTTAATCTATGCCAGGCTTGCTAGCCAAGTGCTTGAAAGAAGCAGGCTAACGTCAGACACCACCATTTGGTTCCCATGAGCTGCCCATCCTTCCTCCAGGGCTCTGAAGACCCCAGGATTTCATCAGCTGGTCCCTTCCTTCTCGTTTTTTGATGCTTTATTATAGCAGCAAGGCAGCAGTTGCTTATATTCCATTTTTCCTGGACTCTTTTTGAAGTGTGAATGAGCATGTGTGTATGTTGAAGTGATAACATAAGGCTAAGCCACATTTCTAGTAAATATTACTTTAAATTACCCTGGAATGTAAAAGTGCACTTGTGCAAAACTAGCTGCCCTAAAAGGGAAACAGAGCTGTAAACTATCCTGCCTGCAAGTCGAGCATGTTGGCAGTAGAGTCACTGTATAAGGGCATGTTTAGAGGTCACATAAACCCACACCGACACTGAAACTCATACCCTAAAACACACGACATGTGTGCACTCAATCACGACAACCTCCCCTCCATGGGCCTTTACACCATGGCAGGAAACCAGCTGAGACCCTGTGGTCAGAGGAGACCAGGTTCCTGGGTGAATTTAAGCCCTTCTATCTCTATAATGTGGGTGGAGGCAAGGAAAGCCAGGAGCAGCCTCTCACCTGTGACCGAGCATGTGAATCAGTTCCTGACCTCCTGCAGATGAGATGCAAGCCCTTTTTACCTGTCTCAGAACAAAATCAAGCAGGCAAAGAAGCTGCTTAAGAAGTTTAAAGCTGCTTCTGAATATACAGCAAGAGCAGTCAGACCAAGGAACATCCCTGACGTAGTAATATACATAATGCACATAAACCTGTGTATTGACAGCAGTAATGACACATGGGTAATTACCAGTAAGGCTGATGCTATGGGCAAAGCTGTAAGCGGAGGGAAATGAAAAATTAATGTACAAACCAGGTGCAATTTAGTGATGCCAGCCTGTGATGCTGACAGAGGAGGAGGCAGGACTGAGCTGGGCAACAAGGTTGCTGGCATCCCTGAATGGCGTGACACTGCTGCGTAACCTCTGGCAAATCATTTAACTCTCCCAGGCTTTGGGCCCCCTTTTGTTCAAGTCTATTTTAAAAATCTGTAAGACAGAAACAGTGTCACTACACTTGGTCATTGCCCTGCTTTACTGGATCCCTTATTTTGGCTATAACTGCTACTGTAGTGCAGACAAGCGAAACAAAAATGTGAAGTTTTAACAGTTGTGCCTTTTGGGGACACAAATGCACATTGTACACTCCCCCACAGAGCTGGGATCCTGCAGTGACAAGACTTTTGCACGTCTTACCTTTGGATAAGTCTGATTTTAGAAGTAAAGTTACATTATTGGGAGGGGGGAGGGACTACTTCTGCAATAAACAGAAGGACAATCACCAGAAATGATAAAGCTTTTGGTCGGATTCTTGGGTGAAATACACATAAAAGCAAATGGAGGCAGTGCAGAGGTGCAGTGTGACCCTGCAGCCCTACAGCCTTCAGGAAAACAGCTCGAGGCTCAAGAACAAGGAACACGTTTGGGGTTGGGAAGGGAATAAATTACTGAACTGGAATCTGAAGCACCAGGCTCTTCTGTTCAACATAGCGCTGCAGCATCCCCAGCCTCCATCAGATGCCCTGCATGCCATACCAGGCTCAATCCGACCATATGTTTGTAGCTAAGCTATGAAATTCATTTGTCAAGTCCCGGGAGGTTTTGGCAAGTTGTCCTGTGCTATATGTGTGGTCTGCCACACTCACACAGGCGTGCAGAGCGTCGCAGTGGGTATGTCTATAGGATCCAGAGGCAGCACAGCCGATGATTTCTCAGCTCTGACTTTTAAGCGTAATAATGAATGGAGACAGAGAGGACTCAAGTGAAAGATGTTTCGGCACAGTTGCTAGGCTTAATGCCTGCTGAAGGCTGCTGGAATGAGCTATAAATACATATCTGAGCTCCACGCCAACTGTATAAACTCAGAAGCTGCTGCTTCATTCAGGGACTTTATACCCACCTGAGAGTCGGGAGCCTGTTAGGCTAGAGGCAAGTCAGTGGCTGGCAAGAGTCACATTTTCCTTGGGAAAGGGGATGTGGAAGACGCTAGGACAACGTAGGGGTGGATGATGGATAGGAAATGGTTTCTCGGGTGTTTTGAAAGGAAACACATATTCCAGAGTTATGGGCCCTCATTAATCAGGCAGAGGAGTCCTGAGGTGCCAAATCTCACAAGAACAGCCAGAAGACTTGGAGTCATTCGTAAGCTCTTCCTAACTGAAGGCTTGGTGTGATATTTGTCCAAATTCTAGATCCCTATTCAAATATGGGCCTACAAACAGTTGCCTAGTGGCTCTGATTCAAGCTGATTCACCACAAAAGATAAATCTTTCGGCTCCTAAAAGAAAGCAAGAAGCTGCCGAGAAACTCTTTAATTCCTCTGCCTTGTGCAATCTTGGGCCCTTAGTTTTTGCAGCAAGACAAGGTCAGTCCCATGTCTTCACCTCCTGAACCCACATCCCTCTATCCTGCCATGTAGGTTGCTATAAACAATCCTGACACCAAATTTTTTAATACAGAAAGCAGTGCAGAAAGGAGACAGAACTCTCAGAAAGAGGCTTCATTAAAGATTTTTATATATAGCACAAAGATGTCATTTTAACAGAGATTACCAGGCTGCACAATAGGGAAAAGCCAGGATCTCTCTCAGCCTAGCAAGATCATCCCATTTTCAGAAGGAACTTCAGCTCATGAAGATCAGTCAGCAGGTATCATCTAACCTTTTCCATGGTGAAAACAAGACCTACGAAACTACTGTTACATGGAGATGTGCTGTGAATTTGCTTTCTAGCAACAATGTGGAGGCCAACTCTAAGGTTGCATGATGACACCTGTGGTCCCTCAGCAACCAAGCTGCCGCTTCAGCTGAGTCCTCAAAGAGGACTGAAAGAAAAACTTTTCAGTTTTTTTAAGATGTATACACTCAAACAGCCCAAACCTTGCCAGCCTGCATAGATTGAGTCCTCTCAAATGCCAAACTGTTTCCATTTTGTCTGAGGATGGCAGAAGACACAGGCATTCAGCACTCCTCATCCTTCGACTCTGTACACAACCTTTGAGCTCCAGAGGATGAACCAAACTCCTCTGTGAAACCAACATCCTGGCAAAACCGGACACAGCTTCTCCCAGGAAATTTCTGTTTCAAATCTGCCCACTAAACCACCCAGAAAGTCATACTAGTGCCATTCAGGAAGGATTTACCCATAACATGTAAAATGCATTTCCCCACTTCAGCATGGGGAAAGCAGTAGATGAGATAAAAGGCAAGTTTTACAAGGCATAGGCCCCACTCTAGACTATGCTCTGATAAAGCAACACCGCTTGAGCTGAAACCCACTTATTTACAGGTGGCTTCTATCTCTATACCACAGTGGCTGTTCCCCACCTCCCACCTGTGTTATGTTTATGTGTTAAGTTTCAAGCTCCCACTGATGCAGGCTGAGGTTGTGAGATGATCCAGGAGGAACAGCCGCCGTTTCCCTGCACCCGTCCCAGCACAGCGAAGGGGACAGGCAGCCTCAACTCAGCATCAGCCCTGCCCTGGACCCAGGTACTCACCCAAGAGCTGGACTCCACGGGTGAGGCCGTAGACGTCAATCAAAGCCCATAGAGGCTCTGCTGTCCTCACCCCACTGAAGAAGAGCATCGCGGTGGAGTCGTTCACCCGATAGAACACCCGGCCTTTCTTGTCCACCCAGAAGGCTATGATGTTTCCCTCATTCGCGAACTCTTCTGGCAAAGCCTTGGCCCAAAAACCACTTTGGGAAACCAAGTCGGGGCACGCGTACTTCGGCAGAGTGTCAGGGTTAATCCTCGATGGATCCTTGGAAGTAAATCCAAGTCGAAGAGCCCCACTCCAGCAACACTGCTTTTTAGTGATCTGCAAAGACAACAGCAGCAATAACACCGTTGGGCACTGGAACATCTCCTCACACACTCTGTGCCATCCAGCACCAACGGGCACCGCACAGATAAACTCATTATATTTAGGAAACATCTTACCCACCAAACACTGCTGTAGCTTCTTCAGCTGCAACGCTGCACACTTAGGATGCAAGGCACATATTTTTTAAAAAAAAATTTAAAAATAATTAAATCTATGCAGAGAGGTGAAATGTAATTACAGCTGCATGATGACTCACTTCTATTTCTAGGGTAATTCCCTTTGGCCTAAGAATCACCCTCAGCAAAATGTGACAAAAAATGGCCATAAGAGCTTTTATCTCAGCCCCCGCAGCAGCAGAGCTCTTTCCCCATGGTGTTCAGATGATGGAGTCTCTCATGACTTGAGGGAAAAGCACCAGCTCCAGAATCACAGTCACCACCACAGGGTTTTCTGGGTTTCCCAGCCAAGTAAAAGACAGTGTTACCCCTGCTTAGCTTGTCAGATTGAATGAAATCACAGCCTTGCAGCACAGAATTCCTGTGTGGGAAGCACAATTTAAATAATTTTAACTATATTAAATACACAATAAGGAAGCAATGATAGAAGTTGTCTTAAGATTGCGGAAAACCTATTTCTTTCAGCTGTGAGTGGTGTTCTTCAAGATATGTTGTGCACATCTACACCCCACCTTACTGTCTCGGGTCAGGAACATCTGTCATAGTTTTTGGGGTGGTGCATGAGTCATATCCAACCTTCTGTACCTGAGAGACAGCAGGACAAAGAATCATCCAGAGTCATCAGCTTCTCACATGAACTGAGCCCTGGGCTGAAGGGGATCCAAAGGGAGCAGGTCCTAAGAATGTGCAGCACATTTGAAACACCATCCAGTTAAAGGTGTCTTTCTTCCCATGGAAGCAGGGAGTCTTCCAGGCTCCATCCCCAAATGGTGATGATGCCCTTGGATAATCTTTTTCTCTCATTTTGTTGTTTGAGTACGAACCTGCTGGGAATTGTTCCTCTCAAAGAGATTCAGCCTGTCAGCATCCAGACTATGAAATAAAGGACCTAAGGATGCTGGATCTAGTCCTGATGTGGGGCCAGGGCAGTTCCTGCATGCCAGTTGACACCTAATTGGTGTCACCTGCAACAACCATGACTGCACTTGAGATAGCCCTCTTCCATCAAAGCCTTGGCAGCCTCAAGCTGAAAACTCTTACCCGCAGGACAAGGGCAGAAACACAAACAGGTACCACAGATCAGAGGTCATACAAAACTTGCCCCCTTACTATAATTTCTCCCTCTGTCAAAGTGCTAATGGCTCAGAAGAGCGGCAGTGCCAAGGACCGCACTGTCCAGGACTGCAGGACTTTGTTCTTAAAAGTCAACAGCAGATCCTCATGTCCCAGTTAGGAACCCGACAGCACAGGATTTCACCAAGGGATTCTCCAAGACATTATCTTTGGACTTGTGAATTCTCTTCTAATTACATTTGTAAACATTGCATTTTTCTTTCACATGTTCCTCTCCAAGGCAAATCTGGAATGTGTGCCCTTGGAGACACAACAGTCTCACAACAAAGACAGTGTTCAAAGCCTAGAGATTTCTGTTTTGCAATTGAAGTATCAGAGAAAATAACTCAGAGCTTCAGAAAAAAAGCTTATCCACAGACAGGTCCTCAGTTAAGCAAGTGCTGCTCTTTATTCCTCCTCAGTCCAGCCAAGCACCTGAATTGCTCACATGAAACACTTGACCCCACTCCCAGGAATCATGGGAAGCTCCGACTTTTGGGATGGACACTGTCAGGAAGGACTGAAGCAGATTTGCTATTTTATACACCTGGCCAGGATGCAATGGGATCATGGATGTCCCCAGTGGAAAAAATGGGATGGATGGGGCATTTGTGTGCCAAAATGAGGAATATATGCACAATATATATATCCAAGAAGCAGCCTGGAATATTTATTGCAGCAAGGTTAATGCAAGCCCTAAAAGCTTTGGGGTCTGAGATAAATATGGCCTCATTGTTATTCGCACAATTTACTCTTTCACAGTCTCTTGCCAATACTTCACAGCCATCACAGGCTGCATGAAATAAATATTCATATGGTAATCGAGGCTGCATATGTTCCATGTATTAATCAGCACCTATAAACAGTTCTTAACACAGTCTGACCGCAGGCAAACTAATATCCAAATTAAAATCTAGAATAAAGCCTCCCAAGAATCAGACACAGCTGGACAAAGGATACACAGTTTTGCTAAAAAAGGCAATGGTTAATGATGGACCAAATTCTCTCTTCAGCAGCCACTGCTAGCAGAAAATTTTGGGAGATCCCCTGGGTATCAGAAGGGGAGGAAAAGACACAATCTGCATCCAAACTGCTAAGCTACAGCTGCTTCCACAGATTCAGGCTCCTGCTCTTGTGTCCCCTTTGACGACCTCACCCTGCTCCCTATCAGTGCCCCGAGTCGCACAGAAGAAACTTTACTGGGACACATATCTCAGAAGCAAAGAAAAAAATTTCCCAAACTCCCCCTAGTTCTGGCTGCTTGATAGCATTCCCAAAGCTGCAAAGAAATCTCAGAATAAAACCCAAGGTGCAAGAAATAGAATGGTATCTCCTGACTTCCTTATTCCAGTTTTTCAAAGGAAGTTTAGACTTTAGAGGACCTGAATGCCCGGGCTGATGGCTAGCCATTAGCTGGTATGGTTTAAGACACCATTTTCCACAGGCACACACAAAAACAAGGCAATTGCAGGATGGACTTATGAGAAAAGCAAAGATGTTTCACATTTCCATCTATCCCTAGAGTACTGAAGCCTGTGGATTATTCCCATGAGACCTTCCCATTGAACTCAGCAGGAGCTCTGCTCATAAATCTTCTGTGCAGAAATGAAACATTTGCATGCATATTCGTCACATATGTTATGCGAGCCAAAATCCTAAAATATACAGTGATAAACAAGTGTGAATTTCATGATAGCTACATTGTTTCAGAATGAGGAAGGAATAACCCAGAACCTTCGCCTAAACCACTAAACCCACTCACATCTTTGATGACATTTTCAAAAATGAAATGCTGCTTTCATCTCCTCCCAAATAATTTTTTGCAGTTTTTCGTCCAAACTGCTGGTCAACGCTGAAAAAAATCCCATTAGGCAATGAGAGGGAGTCCTGCTGGGTTTCTATTCTTAATGGAAGCAGCAAGAACTCCACAGAAAACACAACAAATCTGTAGGAGGGATTTTCTCCCTACAGGCCTGAGTCTGAAATCACTGAAATCTCTCTATATTTTAAAAAGGAGGCATATTCCTCATTTCTTGCTCCTTTGCTGGCTGTGAAGGAGGAGGCAGGGAAGGCTGATACACTGCTGTAGGTTCCAGCACTCTGGGACCTCTCGCAATGGGCAGCAGCAAGATCATTCAGACCCATAAACTATACGCAGATACACCTCCTGGAAAAATCCTCGTGCATAAATGAAGGATTTGCAGGCTGATCTTTCGTGTGAGCCATGAACTAAGATCTGTCAAAGATGACGATCTACTTTGTGTCAACAAAATGCACAGAAATGGCCCAGAACAGAAAAATGTGGTCCCACAAACTAGGGGGCATAAAGATTGGGAAAATATCCGTGGATGAAATGCAAGGGGCCCCAAGCTCCATCAGGGTGCTGAGAGCCTAAAAAGTGCTTCAGTTCCTAAGGGAACTGATGAATTTCTTCATTGGGAAGCAGCTCCCAGTGCACGTGGAGGCTGAACCTTCCACACCAGCTGCAGCACAAAGGATACCAACTCCATCTTCTTGGCTACCACAGATACAAAGGAAGTGAAATCAGCTTCTGCCAGAGAGAAAAATGTGATGCCTGCAACGTTCTCTCCTCTGACCTTAATGCTATCAAGTGACTGATCCAACAAAGCAGTCAGCAGACCTTCAGAAAGATCCTTTTCTTAGATGGCAACTGCAACTGCACCGACTGCTCCTTTCATCCTTTCAGCAAAACCCTTTTATCTTCCCGGCCAAGCACAGGAGCCAGCACCTTCTCTTCCAGGTCCTTTTTGCTTGCGTTTTCCCCTCTCACCTGTTGGCTGTGGAGAGGCTGACTCCCACGAGCCCTCATTGCTGCCTTGTCTGCAGGACAAAAAGGACTTGGCGTGGAATTGAACACATTAACCAATTCCTCACCTTCCTCTCAGCCTGCACGCAAAGCCTAAAGGACATCAACAGCTGGAGAGACACCGAGGCTGCTGCTTTTCAGGCTGACCAATACAATCCTTTTATTTTCTTGCTATTTTTCAAGCTATTTCCACTTAATCTGTTGTTCCTTGCCTAACATCCAACTAAGCTCTTTTGAAGAGTGGATTTCCCTTTTGTCTCTCGCTTCTACAGCAGCCTGTACCAATGGCTCCAAGAACTGCGATAACAAAAGCAGAAGTACCAACAAATACCACAGATCTTTAAGGCCAAGATCTGATTCCTGTGCTTTTCAAGGAAGGGCTAAAGACCTTCAACAGCCCAACATTCATTCACAGCAGCTCCCATGGCAATAAAGGAAAGGGATCATTTACTCACCTTAAGCCTGACTTGTTCATAAATAATGATGGGCCTGTTGCTGAAGGTAATGGCGTTGCAGAAGCTAGCCTGGCGCTTCACTGCCTTCTGTGTCGTGTCCATGATGATTTGGGATCCCTTCGTGTGGGGATGGAAAAGCAGAGGGCTGATGGACAGAGTTCCACACTCTGGGATGGGGAGACAGTGCTTCTGCTTGTGGTGGCATCGGTGGGAGGAAGTTGAAAATGACCCACCTATGGAATCTGAAAGCAGAATGGGGAGAAAAGAGTTTCAAATCTGCTGTGAGTAGCATGTAAAAAACTTTCAGTTAAAACAAAAACCAGAGATAGGTTCATCATTCATAGGGGAATTATAGATCAAAATAAAAGTTAGTAAAATCTCCACTCTGCAAATCACCATGGGTTTCTGGAGCATCTTGAACAATAAAAGGCCACAAGGATGCAGAAGGCTCCCGTCTGGACAGTCTAATAGTACAGAACATGATGTGGAGAACACAGCTCAGCAATGAAATCACAGACCATTTTGAGGCCACGTATCAGAAGAGAAGGCAAGAAACTGGTTCTAAAACTGGAACAAAGCATAAACGAAGTTGCTGTACCAAAGCTGTCATGTTTAGGGAATATTTTCCACTTACAGAGAAGTCCCACATATCTTGACCATTTCTCTCACTCCTCCTTTGCAACAGCAACTCCATCCACCCTTGCCCTCCAGGTGCCCTACCTACCCTTGCTAAGCGCCGCCTCAGGCACCTACATCGCTAATTTATGCTCAGCAATAACCCACCTGGATTCCTCCACCAACCACCATCCATTCTCCTCGTTTCTGCACTGATGGGAACCTCAGCTGAGATCTGAGGCAGGAAGGCACTGATGGCGAGGGAAGGGAAGAAGGAGAGAGGCTCTGAAGCAAGAAGGAGATGACATCCTTCCCTTACCAAGGCCCTACACAAAGCATCAATGCACGATCAAGACCGTCACGACAGCAGCTTTGTTCATTAATTGAATGGATGCGTGGGTTTCTTTTCAGCAGGGAGCCTGCAGCAGTTCAAGCACAAAACAATCATTATACCGAACACAAGTCATCTGCTTCCTTTTCCTCGTGTGCACATACACACTGTGTTATGCACATATGTTTGGGAGGAGACACTTGTAGATTCGGAAACAGTATCAGCAGAATAAAGGGTAATTCTGTGATAGACTCGGGTCTGCAACAAAAGCAAATATGACCTTAACAACGTGCCAGTTTGCGCTGTGAAGATGTATGACTAAACAGTATGGTTGAAAACTCTATTCCCCTAACACGCAAACTATAGAAACTAATTATATTCATTCTTCATGCAAATTAGTTGCTGACAGTTATGCCTTTATATAGCTGCTATAAAATAACGTTTACACTTCTAATGTAACTCTTGGCTTTGCAATAAAAAGCCCGGACCCTATTCCTCCCAGCCTTTAGGGGGTAGTTTTAGCTTGTGGCTACATGAAGCTGTAAAGGCACATCATAAGGGTGAGCTTGAATAACTACCAACAGAACTTAAAATCTTGGTTTCTGATGAGAACATTTTAATTCAACTTCAGCATCAGTCACTCCAACCCTCTCCTCTCAGCTCCTTGCTGGGGTTTTTGCACTTGCATTTTCAGAAATAGTGATGTCCCTTCGTTACAGAGCAGGGGGGTCAGACAAACAGAACTTTAAAAACTTACATGAATGCTTTAAGGGAGAGATGAACCAACTGGGAGTTATTTGATGCTAAAAATTATGTGGAATACAGGTTGTTTTCCTTCTCCTGTTCCTCACACATGCAGGAGCAGAAGTAAGGTGCAGAGAACCAAGGAAAAGCAGAGGTTCACCTGACCAGGCAGGTCAGAAAGGGATACCTTCAGGAGGAACAGACTGTATGGAAGGGGCAGCTTGACATGGGAAGACCAGGATGCAGTGGCTCACATGAACCTGTGCTGTTCCCTCTGGGCATGCTACTGACCCAGCAAAGTGCACCCTCCCTCTCCCCACAGCCCAGCCTGGGTGGTCAGAAGATAACACAAGCTTCAGCAGCCCCATGGAGAGAACCTTCTGAGGCTACCTCCTAAGGCCTGCTTAATTAGAGACCGTCTTATGCTCCAGAGAACAGGAGGCTGCATCCCTTCCAGTATCACTAGCTTTTTCCAAACCAGACGCTTTCTTATTACCACCCCTCTGGAATCCTGTTACGCCCTTGGCTATAGTGATACCTTGCCGATGAGTTCCTCAGGCTGAATGATATTTTGCAAAGAAGTATTTTGTTTATCACTGCAAACAGAATGCTGTTCACCATCACAAATGGTTATGAGCCAGAGCCAGCAAAAGTGGGCAACCTAACCTCGCTCCACTTCACCTCCCCAGGTGGGTCATGCTGGTCTGCAGGGGCAAGACTGTTGACATCCCAGCTTCTCTTTTGGCAGAAATTTTTCAGTCTGCTGGGTCTCCCTATGGCTTATCTCTTAACTGTCTTTCTGTTTCTGCTATACACCGTTTTTTTACAGGTAGAATGACTAAAAGTAAGTATCTAATATAAAAGCTTTCATTCTTAAATGTTCCAGCTTCTCTAAAATGCATATATGAAGTCACAGTCATTTCTGAAACAAGAAAAATAAAGGGATACAATCAATAACTAGAGAGAATATAAAGTCAAAGGATCCATAGAAAAATATGAAAAACTCTTTTTCTGGTCATTTCCAGTCTTGTTTTTTTCAACACCTCTTTGATAGTTTCTAGGGGCGCATATGTGTGAAAAAAGCAGTTGCTACCAGTGAAGATACATCCAATTTATGCCAACTTTGCATCCAGATGTGAATTTTGTAGCTCAAAACGTTTTGCTAGTGCTCACTCACCAAAACAAACCTATGCAGCACAAAGGCACACACACATTTTAATTAGTTTGATTTAATATCTCAGGGCTCTGATTTTACTTGCTAGCTTGGCTGTGATTACAATCACTGCTGCACCACTCCAGAGGGGTGCGCCCCTTTTAAAATGCAGTCACCAAAACTGCCCAGAGCTTTCAAAACAGGTTCTGATAATACTACCATCTATGTCCAGGGCACCTGCTGGAGCAGCATTCCAGAGCTGTGGAGTCCTGCCTGATCCCATGGGAAGGATGTTAGAGGAATGCTCATTTGATGTTGACAGGTCAGTACACCTACATGAGAACGGGTCAAACCCACGCCAGCCCAACGCCTGCAGGACAAGCGCCCCCCAAGCACACAGCTGAAACCATGATCTCCAGGAACAGAGGAAATTACCCCAGGATCAGCTTCCACAGGTGGATAATGCAAATGGGGAAGAGACCTCCTTCTTGCTCTCAAATACTCTTACACAGCAATGACTCCCACATGATGAATGTGTTCAGGTAAGGACCAGATAAGAACATATCTACTTAATAATGGGGGGTTGCCCCTTACAAAGGTTTAGAGAAGTTACAAAGCAATGGGCCAAACACAAAGCCTTTGCTCACTCCTTCAGGGCAGCATGCCTGCTCCACAAGGAGGAGACACCAGGCAACTTCAGAGGGCAACACAAGCACCTAAGACTGGACGTAGACAAGAAAAGGGCCACTTTAGAAACACAAGCTAGTGAGATACATCACTGTCCTTAGTTGGCCAGCTAAAAATAAAATAAATCCTCTGCTTAAAGTTTTTGTTCACACTAGGCTTGACTTGGACTCCAGCCTTCTCCCATTCTGTTGTTTGAACTACTACACATTTTGACGTCCTCAGCCTTTGCTACCAGCAATGCTGGAACAATACAGCTGGGCCCTTGCAGTAGTTTCAATTTATTTATTTTTCTTTATGTAAAAGAATTGAGGGAAAGTCACAAACCCAGAGTTTCAGTTGGCAAAATAAGCAAAAGTCCTCCTGATTTCACAGCAACCATGCAAGGCTCTATTAACTGAGAGTCTGTCCCAGGCTCCTCTCCTACAGCCTGACTTTTCAGCCACCTGACAAAGATGAACTAATTGCTTGAAATAAAAATTGCAAACAAATAAGAATTTGAAAGAAGGCTGGAATCTGAGAGTGTGTCCAAGGGCACTGCAGGTTTCCACACTCCACAGTGTAACACAACTTCCCCTCTGACAAGCAGAGCTTGTGAAAACAAGCCAGGACTACACAAACTGGTACCTTGTGACAAAAGTCACAAGAGCAAAATCACGCCTGTCTGAAAACAGCCTCTGTGTCAAGGGGCTACAGAACTAGAGAAGCACCATGGAGTCCCATACAGCTTTCCAGCCTTCAGGTTGGGGGTCACAACACACAGCATCTGCTCACTCTTAGCGTTTTAAAGATTGGATAGGCTTCAGTTTTCAGCTCATGCCTGGTAACAGATGCTGTTTGAGCCATTTCACTCAGTACAGGGTTTGAACCCTGAACACAGCCTGCCCCTGATATGATGAGCCTTCCCAAGAGAGCAGCAAAAGTGGTAAAACACCCCTTGCTCCCCTGAGCCACGAGCATGTGGGCTGGATCTTCTGAAGCCTGTAGTAAGGCAAAGTGAAGGAGATGTTATCAAGAACCACAGTGTGACACACTATGAACCACTCTGCCTTCAGTGTCCCACTCCAAGTGCATCCTTCTTGGAGCCCTGTTTGAGAAAGCAGAATTATCGCCCCAAAGGTGGCACACTTCTCCCTCCACGTGGGCTAGATGTGCCTGGTCTCCAGGATCTCCAGGCCTGAGCAGTGAAATGCTGTATAAAAGGCAGCAGTGGATGTTCTCAGCTCAGCAAAATGCATCCCAAAGCCTGTTAGGGGTTTTCACCAGAAGCGTTCATGCTCTGCAAACATTAGGCATAATCTTAAAGGTTCAGGATTTCTTAAATGCTGCAAGAAATGACTGGATTTCATTTTTTTTTTAAATACACTTTTTCCAGTTGAAAAAATCTCGACAGGCACCTATCAGAATACTGACAAAACTCATTTCAGACTGAAAACTAACTGCAAGATATTTAAGATAAACTTCTTAGAGCATGTGAAATATGTGGCATTCAGAACTGAAAGAAAAAGAAAGTACTTCAAAACAGAGTCCAGGGACTGGCAGGCAGCAGCAAGTGGGAACAACAAGTCCCTGTCCACCTGGAGAGGTCTGGGGTAGGTGATGGAGGTACCTGTCCTGCAGGTTAGGGACAGAGAAAAGAGAGGATAGGGCAAGATATCACACTGTGAAAGGAGAAAAGGGTTTCAAAATGATGTCATCATCAAAAGAGGCTGGCAGACAGGACTTCATCTGACAGGTGGTCCTACTGTATATGCATTTAAAAGGAAGGATTCTGAGAAGGAAGAAAAGGCAACCAATTGGGGGTGTGGGGATGCAAGGGAAGCCCTGCCCCACACATGGGGACACACACATGCTGCAGCAGCAAAGTCCTAGCCCTGAGGGAGTACCTGCACAGCCTTTCCAAAGCTGGATGGCTCCTAACAGCTCAGAGAGAAAGGAGAAAAACCCAAAAACAACTATGAGGTGACTGCTCATAAACCTTACTGCTTTTTGAGGTGTTGCCATACCTTGGGGAATTATGACAGTGAAGAACAGTGTAAGTAGTTACACTGATTTTTCACATTTGCTAATAAAGTTCAAAAGGAGTAAACCACAAGGAATTCATTAGGGTAGGCTTTGCAAATGGATTCTTACAAGCACACTTCAAGATACAGTTTACTAAAAATAAATATTAGCTTAACACCAGTGGAAACTGAAAAGGGGTTGCAAGGTTTTTCTCACATGCAGCCTGACCCAGGGCATGTACACAGAAGAGAGAGGGAGCTGTAAATTAATGCAAATTAAAAACAAGGGTTTCTTCACTGCCTTTAAAAACATGTTTGCTGTTCTTGAATGAATAAATAATCACATATCTCCAGTCTATATCCAACTCTCCCTGTGCCTGTTACAAGGATAGTGACCCTATCAGACTGCTGTCACCATGGTGAACTACTCATCTGGGCATTACAAGATGACCAGCAAACAAAGCTTTGCTCCTCCACAAAGACAGACTATAGCTTTGTTGTGGCATTCAATGGTAGAAATGCAAAGGGTTAGTTCTGAAGCATTAAATCCAGAAGACCTGAAATTATGGAGCATCTTGGGTTAAACTTTAGTGAATGAGGGACATCTCTACAAGGTGGATCTGAGCCAGCAGGTCAGATCTAGCACTCCCATCCAAGACTCCAAAGTAAGTCAAAGCCAAAACATAACTTATTTTCATCTGTGCTATTTTAACAGTGACGAGATGTATCAAGAGAGTAGGTTCATACATAGCGTAAGATTTTCCACTTAAATTGCAAACTATGAGACAAGAGGCAGGTGCAGACAGACCACATGCACATGAAAGGAGATAATACCAGCCAGGCTTGGGGTTGTGCTTGCTTTTTTTCCTTAAGACCAAAAAGCAAAGCTGTATTTAAAGTAACAGATCTGAAAGACAGCAAGACATCTATGAGAAGGCCTCCTGGTTTAAGAAGTGGGCAATAGGAGCCGGAGCTGATTGCAGGATGATCCACAATGGATCCATCTTTCAAACCTGACTGATGGGTAATAGGGAGTGGTTACGTTTGTGAGGAGCATTCAAAGTGAAGAAGCTAATTTTTAATTTCATACAGAAAAATAAAACTAGTGACAGAGAGGCAAAAAGTGACAGTAAGGATAGAGAGCAGGAAAACAAGTACAAGGATAAATTTGGAATAAAACACAAGTGTGGCAAGACTTTGTCAATGGCAGAAAAGAGAAGATTGAGGCTTACAGAAAGGAAAGGAAAGGGGAAATTCTCTGTCTGGAAGATGAGATAGATGCAGCAGAATCTGCAAGACTCAGGAGACTGATGTGTTTGAGCAGATCTAGGAGGATGGGCCAAAACAGGGACTGTCATTTCCTCTGCCTCACGGGGATGTGCATTTGCCCTCCATCCCGTGCGGTGCAGGAGCTGAGGGACAGAGACATGTCCTGTTCTGCAGTCACTCCTCATGGGGAGACCGTGACCTCTGGAGCAGTGCCCAGCCATCACCTGGCAGGCCATGGGGCTTTTTTTAGCAGTATTAGCTGAAGCCAATTGACTTCCAAATTCCTGGTTATCACTGGGATGTGTGGCTTTACAAAGCCTGACACAAAGACAATGCTGAGGCTATGAGTATTGGAGTCAGGAGGGTGGCAAATCTTATAAAGGTTGAAAAAAAGAAGGAAAGAAGGTAAAAGAGCTGAGGAGTGACAGGAGAATCAGAGACCTGCTTCAGTTATATTAAGCCTGAGTTGTTTGTAACATTTTATTAAAAAAAAAAAAAAAAAGGCAAAAAAACCCAAAACCCTGAACAAAATTAAGGTTGGCCCAAGGAGACTTAAGTACTATAAAGGAGAGGTGAATCTGTTCATTGCCTTTAGGAAAGGTATGGCTGAACTAATGTTTGTGGTTCAAATTAGCCAGAGAGGGATGAGAAAATGCTCCTGGGCAGATCCACGAGGAGCCTCTGGCAAACATGGGAAGGAAGATGAAGAAGACCCGTGAAATGCAGGAGAGGCAGGAAGGGAAGACAGCAGGGCAGGACTGAGCCAGGGAGCCAAAGCCTCACACACACACCATCTCCAGAATGAACAATCCAGCTGACAGCACTGCAAGCACTTAAAAATACCAAGCACCAAGAAGGTGGCTTGTTATGCCCTTTTTTCATGAAGAAAAAATGACTTCAGAAGAGAGGTGTGAGGATACAGAAGTAGCTCTATATGCAGATAAGGCTGTCTAGAAGAAACGCTTTCCATTTATAAATTAATTATTAAACTTTGTATCTTCAGTAATGAATGCCGTGCAATCATTAACCAACTCCTGGTCCCTAATTAAGCACTGTTTACTCAGCACCTCTGACAGTCATTTGCAGCAATTCAGTCACCAAGGTGACACGCCACTGAGGAGGGCTGGACATCTCTAGCACCGCTCCACCTCCTGTGGGTGCAGCCCACTTTTTGCAGGCTCCATCCTCATCCTCTCCCCAAATCCCCCCAAGCTCCAACGGACCTTAATTCTATTAAGCTCATAAAGCAGCAAGAGCATAAGTAAGCAGCCATATGCTCCTGTCTGCCGTGTCAGGAGAGAGGGGGTGAGCAGCCCCCTGGAAAGATGCTGAGCAGCGACAGAATGAATTGCATCAGGAGATGCATTCCCCAGAGTCCAGCCAGGTCCATGGAAAGGAGACCAAGATCCCTCCATCAGCAGCAGCTGCTTCTCCCCACACTGTCTTCTAGTAGCTCCTCTGATCCACAGCAGGAGTGACTTGCGTGGGCCATATAATTATTTTTAAGACTAGCAAAGCACTTCTGACCTTAGTCCCTTTGCATCTTAGTATTTCTTTATTATTTTTACTATGGCATCATAAGTTAAATGTTGTGAGTAGGACATGAGAAGATCAAAGTGAAAATTCGTGCTCTGGACGCATCCAAGATCTCTTTCTTGATCTAGAGCAATTTTGTTCTGCTGTGATCAGGTCAGGTCTGTCAACAGTCTAACGAAAGATGTAAAAAAGTATTTATGTCTTCTAACAAAAGAAAGCAAGATTAAGTCCAGTTCAGCCTAAGATTTAGGGATGTTTTAAAAATTCTGTTTACCCTTCTCTGGCAGAGGCATAGTTTGAGAATCTTCTCCTTTGCTAATATTTGAAGCTTCAGAATGAGGAGGAACAACTTGCCCAGGGTGGTGGCTGATCTGTCCGTGCTGCAGATAGTGGGACAGAGGGAAGGAAAACCCCAGAACTTCCTCTTGATAATCCTTATCTTCTCACAGATAAGCAGGTACACTGTTGGCCATAAGATTGTGTATACTTTATAAAACAAGTTATCTTTGGTTTTCTGACCTACTGTGTTAATAAACCAGTTACTTGCACTGGCTCCTTTTCTGAGAACTGTCTACCTGGGACAGTACAGTGAACTCCCATATCGTATAAACCGGAATTACGGTCAGAACATTTTATACCTGTATTAAGATTACAGAGATCCTCCTAATTTGTAATAACATAAATTAAGCCTGAATAGATATAGTAGATGGCTAACTAAGAGTGGTGTTGCCAAGATTAGGGCCAACAGCAGCTCTGCCTCTCTCTTGAACCTTTTAAGAGGGCACAGAGAGGACAAGTTCAGCTTCTGCTCTCACCCCTGGCCTGCTGCTGGTTTGCCAGGAAGGCTAATGGCGGCTCTGCATGATCTCTTCCCAAATAGCACATGCCTTTACCACTGCCAGAGGTAGGTGCTTGGGCTAGACAGGCCCCAAGGTACCCTACAAGTGCAAACCTTGCATTGGTTTTGAATCAAAGCCTCATCCTCACAATTCTGGTGTTTTCTCCATGGTGATTGATAATGGTGGGGACTCAGGAGTTGATTGTTTCCCTGCACTGGGCACTGGTGAGGCCCTACCTCGAGGACTGAGTCTGGTTTTGGGATGCTCACCTCAAAAAAAGACAATGAGGGACTGGAATGGGTCCAGAGAAGGGCAAGGGAGCTGGGGAGGGGTCTG